>CM052709.1:71610438-71656745 GCA_028551405.1 Uromys caudimaculatus | reverse complement strand
TCTAACTTCTTGAGTTCTTTGTATATATTGGATATTAGCCCTCTATCAGACATAGGATTGGTTAAGATCTTTTCCCAATTTGTTGGTTGCCATTTTGTCCTATTGACAATGTCCTTTGCCTTACAGAAGCTTTGCAGTTTCATGAGGTCCCATTTGTCTATTCTTGATCTTAGAGCATAAGCCCCTGGTGTTCTGTTCAGGAGCTTTTCCCCCATACCCAGGTGTTCGAGAGTTTTCCCCACTTTCTCTTCTATTAGTTTCAGTGTAACTGGTTTTATGTGGAGGTCCTTGATCCACTTGGACTTGAGCTTTGTACAAGGAGATAGGAGTGGATCAATTTGCATTCTTCTACATGTAGACCGCCATTTTTGTCCCTGCATTTTCTTTAGACAGAAACAATTCTGGTTTAAACATTTTGAGTGGGTGGGTGGACCCATAAAGTAACTTGGGGCCATGTCTATCTGCGGGAGGTGGTCTCTTCAGGTTCTGTCTCCCTGCTGTTGCACCCAACCCCTGTCCTCTGTGCTCCACTGGTACATATTTCTATTCATTCTCCTGGCCCTCTGGACTTCTCTCTTGTCTCTGTCCATACCTGATCCTGACCCCAATTTTTCCCTCCCCCTCCCCTTTGCCACCCAGGTCCCTCCCTCCCTCTGCCTCCCATGATTATTTTGTTCCCCCTTCTAAGTGGGATTGAAGCATCCTCACTTTGGCCTTCCTTCTTGTTAAGCTTCATATGCTCTGTGAGTTGTATCCTGGGTATTCTGAGCTTTTGGGCTATAATATCCACTTATGAGTGAGTACATATCATGTAGGTCCTTTTGGGTCCGGGTTACCTCACTCAGGGTGATGTTTTCTAGTTCCATCCATTTGCCTGCAAAACTTGTGAAGTCCTTGTTTGAGGACTCAAGGAGCTGAAGGGGATTGCAACCACATAGGAAGAACAACAGTATCAACTAACAAGACACTTCGTCGTTCCCAGGGACTAAACCACCAACCACAGAGTATACATGGGCCAGTCCATGGCTCCTGCTTTATATGTAGCAGAGGATCGCCTTATCTGGCATTAGTGGGACAGGAGGCACTTGGTCCTGTGGAGGCTTGATGACACAGAGAAGGGGGATGCTAGAGGCACCATGAGGTGGGAGTGGGTGGGTGGGTGGGGAGCACATTCTTAGAGGCAAAGAAAAATGGGATGAGATGGGGGTTTCATGGAGGGGAAACCAGGAAAGGGGACAATATTTGAAATCTAAACAAATAAAATAATTAATAAAAATATATCAACCATTAAATGATATGCATGAATGAGAATATGCATAATGCTGGTACTAATAAAACTTAAGTACATGCTTTTACTACTGAGCAGGTATTAATCTGGGAAATAGGAGGAAAAGACAATGAAGCATTATTAAGCAATCACAAATGAGCAAAACAGTATGGATATGTATGGTCAAACACAGTAGTTAAAAATTAAGGAATAAAATATTACTGAATACTAATTATATTAAAAATTAAACAATTTATATTTATTCTTACAAACATCTGAGAAAAATATACACAGTTACTACAGGGAGAAGAAATACTCCTATAAATTTTGAAAATCAGTCTGGGTAACAAGTAGGAATTATACAGCTTATCTTCCTTGTGATTCCATACCTAGGAATGTATTGCAGATAAACAAGAACCAGTTGTGGTGGTTTGAATATGTTTGGACCAGGGAGTGGCACTATTAGGAGGTGTGGCTTTGTTGGAGTAGGTGTGTCACTATGGGCATGGACCTTAGGATCCTTAACCTAGCTGCCTTGAAGCCAGTCTTCTAGTGGCCTTCAGATAAAGATGTAGAACTCTTAGCTCCTCCTGCACCATGCCTGCCTGGATGCTGCCATGTTCCCACCTTGATGACAATGGACTGAACCTCTAAACATGCAAGCCAGCCCCAATTAAATGTTGTCCTTTGTAAAAGTTGATTTGGTCATGCTGTCTGTTCAAAGCAGTGAAACCCTAAGATACCAGTTGAGAAACCCAAGCATACTAAGATACTCAAAACAGTTTAGTTTGTAATGATGGACTCTGAAAAACAATTGGTTAATGCTCTCTGATGAATGGGTGAAGATGTTATTAAGCCCCTATGCCTAAAATGTTATATTAATGATAAGTGTGTTATTAAACTGTAGCTTTAGCCTTTGAAGGATTTCAATTAGGCATCAGTTCAGCAAATATAATATAGTGTATGCATATAAAGATTATTCTGTAAGTATAGTTCCATGATTACTCCAAGAACATATGTTCAAGTTCAATTCCTGAGACATGAATATAGCATTGTTTGGAACTGGGTCTGGGAAAATACAATGAATTCTAGACGAAGTTTTCTGAATTAGAGACTTGGTGTGCTAGGCAGCTTACACCAGGAATGTAAGAGCCACACAACAGAGAACACTACATTAAGACAGCAGCAGAGGTTAGAGGGAGGTGTCTGCAACGGAAGGACACCAGTGATTCTTAGCAATCTCAGGCAAGCCTGGATTAGGATTTCCTGCCTCCAAAACATTAAGGACATATGAGTTTTCTTTTCAGCCCTAGCCCCAGAAAGCCAATATAGCATCCATGTTTTTCTACTTAATCATAGCAGGCGGCATGCAAGGAAAGAACAAATTAAAATTACAGCAAAATGGTGAAGTTCATCCATAATTTAGAAATTAAAAGCCAAACCATCTTAGAGGAACATATATAAACATAACTATTTAAAAATAAGTAACTTAAACACAAACACATGAGAATTTTATTCTTAAATGCTGATGTTTGCCTGGTGTGAAGACATGATCACCTTTGTTTTCTGCTTGGTTTTCAGTACAGGGTATGAAAAGTTGGACCTTATACTTAGGAGAAAAAAATTCCACTACTGAGCTACATTCTCAGCCCCTAGCATGGCTTTCATTGTATTTATTATATTTTGCTAGAATTGAATCTAAATTTAAATAAATAGAAATAGAAAACCATAAAATTTATTTTAAAATTTCAAGAATGACAGCATTTAAAGCCTTTATATGAATATGACTGAGCATTCTCCTTGTTCAAATATTCTACTGGACACTTCATGTCTGGAAGTGTTGTATATAACTCTCACTACAAATATAAAATACGTAAGAAATAAGTTTGACTACATACTTTAGTAATAAAAAGTCTTTTATTTAACAATTACTATATATACCACTCTGTACATTACAGAAGATGGCATCAAAATATTTTCCATATTTTCCCTCTGATTTAGTGGGGTGAGTATTTGTTACGTGTTACTATTTAGTAAACTGTCCAACAAATTCTGAAGTAATAGATTTACCACTCACAGGTAATGTTTGTGGAAGATACAGTTGTGATAGTGACTATTCCATTTGCCAATAATGCCCTCTGCATCAACTTTAAATGCAAAGAAATAGTATTAAATCATACAGATAGACCCAGTAGATATCTAGACGATTTAGTATTTTACAAAGCTACTGGCAGAGCATCAAAGATACTATGTATGTCACTTTACCTTCGCAATTGTTGAGAGGCAGTGCACAGATTCCACTGGATATTTTATGATGAGCATCTTTTCCTGCATAGAGAAGTCAATTCCATCTAGCAGGAAAGATTTGTATCCACAGCATGTTCAATTCTTAAACATGAGACACATTGGCACTCCGAGGCAATAACCTTTAAAAGCAAAAGTCTTGGATGATCTGACGGCTCTACCAATCTGCAGGGCGATCAAGATGCCCCCACAGTGAAGTAAAAATATTTTAATGGAAGCACAATAATTGATCAAAGAGACACTCAGGCCTCCTGGGTCTACCGTGAGACCATTCCAAGTCCTTAAATCTGCCATAAAGCTCTAATGGACACCCAGGGGGGCATTTCTAACAATTTATTCTACTTTAAGTGAATTCTAGGACTTTAAATTACTAGAGAGAGAGAGAGAGAGAGAGAGAGAGAGAGAGAGAGAGAGAGAGCGCTCGCTCAGTCACTTGTTATATTAGCCTGCATTTTCTGTTTCTGATAGCATTATTGATCAAGTTCATTTTTCATTGTTAATAATTTCACGATAAGCAAAAAATAGCAGACAAGTCAATAAATAATTCCACCTCTAAGTAATGCTTGTTTATGAGAAGACTTGGAATTTTAGCATCAACATGGCATTTACAACCATTGGTTTGAGTTCTCAAAATATTTTCTTGTTGCCTCTCAAACTATCTTTAAAATAATCTGACACATATGTACTAATGATGCTAATGTACACTGCTCACCAGCCACAGACTTATGCCTACCTGCTAGAATTTGAATAGAATCTGATAATTATGGGAAATCTCTGATAGGTTAGTCTAGGTTCTTAAGAAACCTCCCACAGCCATGGGCAAAGTAAATGGATTGCTTTGAATAATATGAAGAGACTATTTGCAATTAGACTATTTAAATACACAGATGTCTTCAAACTGCACCTTGGCCAAGTCTTGGGAGAGAATGTCCATCCATTAAGTACTATCAAATCTGAGGAGAACATACTTAAAATTGTTTGTGGATATTATTTATTAAACAAATCTATTTAACAGCACTACTAATAATGATTATCTCTCCACGTAGTACGTATGTTAGTGTGCAGGTGCTTGATACAGTGTTACACATGGCAAGGGGCTGAGGACAGCGTGCAGGGGTCAGGCCTTTCCTTCAATCCTGGATTCCAGGATTATTATGTTTGGCACCAAGCAGCTTGACCTCCTGAGTCATCTCACTTATTTAAAAATTGTGGGATGCATATGGCCAAAATACATGATTATAAAAGTGTCAATAAAATTTGGTAAGAAGGAAAAAATTGAACTTAGAAACCCTATATCCTAATGTTAGAAGCATTTTCGATTCAAAATGTTTATTGCATTAATCCTAACTTCATTTCATATTTGATTTGAGACATGTAACATTTTAGGAATCACAAATTATTATTATTTGTAAATCTTACTGAATATGAGACTGAGGTATATTATGTCAACAGCATAGTACTTGCCTAGGAAGCCACAGGATTTGCTTGATCTCTCCTAGTGCAAAAAGCACTGTATATAATAAATGCATTTTCTTTAAGTCTCTCACTTGATGCATCTTTGTGAATCTACATAGATTTGAAATCATCCCACAGTCAGGATATTACACAATATCACTCCCAAATTCTCTTGATTCTTTGTATTCAGGTGAAATTAATCCCTCATCATTCCTAAAAAGCAGATTTGTATGCAAATGAATGTAAGAGCTTTATAATATGGAGAAGTGATGTATAAAATTGTGGTCAAAGAGATATATCCTTGTAAGTACACACTTGATGTTTCTGAGTACTCGGTTTTGTTTTGTTTTTTCTGTGTGTGTGTGTGTGTGTGTGTGTGTGTGTGTGTGTGTGTGTGTGTGTATGTGTTTTACCGGGTAGAGTCATATAGGCTAAGTGACAATTTGAAGCTTTACTTATTTTCTTACAAACCTGTTAGCAGTATCCATTACAATTTACTACTATCTGATCAACTTTAGAGACATCTGGTGGTGTATCTACAATAGTGGATAATTAATGAAACTATGCACTGTAGTTCCAGATGCATTCCTCACATAACCTCAAAGGAAATTATTTCAATAAATTCTTTTAATTTGATGTGAACTAGAAGCAATTACAATTTTGATTTCATACTAAATATCCTTGGAAGAATATTAAAAACTAATTATATAAAAAAATCAAGTACCATGAGAGGCATTAAAAAGAACATCAAAGTAAATGTGAATTTCAAGAGATCAAAGGCATTTTCAGCACTTGCTCATGTATTCTAATAACTAAAATAATTCTTACCTAACTTTAGGCAATGACTACTTTTCATTTGAGTAGTGGTTTATAACACTGAAGTCACCTAGTTCAAATGCTGCTAATTCCTTCTAAGAGAGTAAAATGTCTCAGAGAATTAATTACTAAGACAAAATTACATGGTGTACACAACAAATTCACTTTAATTATAAAGGCCACTGAAAGGTTAATAAATGGAGAGAATAACATGATAAACTAGCCAAAAGAAAATGAAACAGCTGTATTAACTTTAGACAAATGAGATGTGTAATAGAAAAGATTAGCAAAGATATAAACAGAGAGACATAACCTGATGATAGTATTCTCCAGTAAGATAGACAACCATAGGCTTATATGCTCTTAAAAACGAACATTAAGACATATGCTATATGAGTCAAGAATTGACAGCCTCTAATATCAAATACAAAGGTACTATGGGATGGAAGAGTAGAGATAATTATGGACATGTATGAAAATCCTAAAAATTAATAGTCATCACCAAATAAGGCACCTTTTTCAATCCCTCCTCCAAGGCTTAGTGGATGTCAAGGAAGAGGAGGCAGAAATAGTGTAAGAACTTGGGGGATGGGGAGGAATTGTCAAATTCTTTCCTCACGATGTGGTATGACTTTTGCACTCACAAATGAGAGCAGAAGCTAGAGCTACCTGCACACGATCAAAACAGACAAGATTGAGGCGTAGGTGAAAGAGGCATGCTCCAGACCTCCCTGCTTACTGAGGAGAACCTGCCATTGATCGCTCCTAGGGGAAAGAAAATCATTCTTCCAGGGTGTGGCCACTGGTAGGCTTTTCATGTGCCAATGCCTATAGTGCCCTCTTCCCCCTCAAACACACATAAAGATAGCTCTAATTGAATTTGGTGGATTACAGAAAGAAAGAAAGAAAGAAAGAAAGAAAGAGAGAGAGAGAGAGAGAGAGAGAGAGAGAGAGAGAGAGAGAAAGAAAGAAAGAAAGAAAGAAAGAAAGAAAGAAAGAAAGAAAGAAAGAAAGAAAGAAAGAAAGAAATTGAAAGGGTGAGCTTGAAGTTAAGATAGATGTAGTTGAAGTAATTGGAAGAGAAATTTCAGTGTGGCTATGATAGTCCATGTGCATCAATTTCTCAACAAATAAGCAAATATATATGCATATATGCTTCTAACTACAACCTTCTCAGTCTGTGTAATGTTACTTGTATGTGTATTTTCAGAGCTGACTGTTTGGTTTTGGATAACCATTTGGTATGTTCTTCCCTAAGAAAGACGATTTCTCTTGCTCTCAGCATTCCTTAGTTGCCTGTAATACTATGTTGAGGCTTTGTGGCCATTCCCACATACTCTTGGCATATATATATCCTCACAGCAAGCTCCCTGATCCTCTAGCTCTTAAAACCCTTCTATTCCTTCTTCCACAATGTTCCCTGAGCTTTGGGTGCAGAAGTGTTTTTGTTGATTTATCCACCGGGACTGGGATCCACAACTCTGCATTTTGATTAGTTGTGGTTTTCTTTAATAGGTCACCATTTGTTGCAAAAATAATCTCCTAGATGAGAGTTGAGGACTAAACTTATTTGTGGGTGCAAGCACAAATATTTAGAATGTAATTTGGGTTTATGCTGCTTTAGTAAAGTGATGATTGTAGGTTCTTTTCCAAGTACCATAACTTCATCAGCCCTGGTTAGGTGGTAAAGTTTCTATTAATATCCATGTTTTCTCTCTTGTTGCATTGATCTTAAGTCAAAACACTAAATGGATCATCTCAATAAAATACTTAATATTTAATTCACAAATTGTATGCTTCTATCTAGGTGTCCGTAACTCTACTAGACGTATTTCTGTCTTCATTTACCCAGATCTTATACTCTGGTGTAAACTGAGCTTAAAAGAAAATTTTGTAATTGATGTGTAGTTGATGTAATTGATGTATTATACTCAGTGTATTTACTTATTTATTATATGAAAGTACAAGAGGACTTTTAAATGAATGGAATTTTAGAAAATACTTAAATTTATTAAATGTCAAATGAATAGTATTTTACAAAAGAGATACAGTTATAAAATACATATATATAGGAGAAGGGGAGGGGAAATGGGGAAGGATTGTGGGAGGAGTAACCAGGAGGGAGGCAGTGAGCAGGATGTAAAGTACATAAGTAAAATAAATAAACAAACAAATAAATAAATAAATATTTTAAAAATATACATGTAATTGTCAACATGACTCATATCAACCTCAGACTTTAACCATAAGTAAGAATTTCTTTCTATGAATGTTCACAGTATGTTGTAGGCAGTGCTGATGTTTATGGCCAAGCTAAAATTATCAAGTTCTACGTGGGAATATCTGTCAAGCTTAGCTTCAGAAATAGAGAATGAAATCATACACAGATCTGAATATTTAAATATCTGAGTGTACAGTATTTTGTCTCAAGGTGTCAATCTGTTATATGCTAATGAGGAAAAGTGAAACTAGGAACAGCAATTTAAAACCAACCATTATATAGTGCTCACAGTACAACATGTCTTAAAAATCATGATTTCCATCAAACAAAAAAATTTTTTTGGTAAAACAAATAAAGGACTAAAGTAGCTGCCCAAATACAATGTACTGGAAGGCAGCCAAATAACGCTATAGTAAATTTTAGTGTGAAAAACAAATATTGTCTTTGAGTCATTAACATTAGAAAGTGACGTGGAAACTTCTAGTTTCTTTGGAAAGGTTATGTCAAATGATGTTTTGCTGGGGCATACAGGTGAAAGGATGTCTTGCTAGAGCAAGCACATGAAAGGCTATTTTGCTGAAGCAGACACAGGTGAAATGATGGTTTGATATAGCTAACACATGAAAGGATGCTTGATGAAGAGTATAAATATGACCCCAGAGACAGTGGGAGACAAGCACTTGAAGCTTTGGTTTGGTTTGCTCTGCTTCCATTATGTATTGGTTCACCTTACATAGTGTTGTTGAGCTCAACTTGTGGTAGCGTTGCCATTGAGAGAAACTCACCCGAGAACTGCTAGTGAGGTTCCTGAGGCAGTTTGCCACCTCCAGGGCCTCACCTTAGGCCAGTTGGCAAGCCTGGCGGTTTCTTCAGGATTGAAGTACAGCTGCCTGGTGTCTGCTTGCTAAACAGACTGGACTGTAGCTGCTGGTTTGTGCCTGGTGTCTGCCTGCCTAGAGAACTGGTCTGCAGCTGCTGAGTCATATTTGGTGTTTGTTCCAGGACTGAACTGCTGCCAAAGAAGATTAAGCTCGCTCCCAAAGAACTACTGCTGAACAGGTCGACTTCCCTATATCCTAATAACTTTTCTCTTCCACTACCTCTGCTGGGTGGTGGGCTGGAGGAGATGCTGAACCCTTATTAAAAGTAAGCTGCAAAAAAAAATTTATGCCTACAAGAAAGAAACCTTTTTTTTTTTCAATTATTTTAGTGGGTATTAAGAAATAGTTAAAGCCATTAGCGATTACACTTCAGTAAGTCCTGGTGTTCAGGTCTGGTGTGATAAAATCTATTTCTTGTTATAAAAGCTGAGTTCTATCACTTCATTATAGAGGGACTCTGAACTTTAATTTCAATGTAAATGAAAACCTTTTCTGTATGTATAGATTGTTGTTATGTGTCTCAGCACTACTATGAATATAAGGATGGTTATCGTAAACAGATTGGAATGCTGCATAATAAATTTAGGATGGGTCATATGTTCTTTATTGAAAGGAAGGAAGAAGAGAAGGAGAAAGGAAGAAAGAATGAAATGAGGGAGGAAGGGTAAAGGATGGAACAGAAGAAAAGGATAGAGGGATGGAGGGAAGAGGAAAACAGAGTAGGGAGAGAAGGAACATGAGGAGAGGGAGGAACATTTTTTATGAGACAGAGTGCTGATCTTCTGAAAAAAAAAATATCCTGGATGCTCAGAAGCAAGAGGTCCTTTGATATTTTTAAAGGAATAGGCTCAAGATATCTAGGGATTTCAGGTAAGTTAGACCCAGAAAAGACTGGCTATCCTCAAGCTAGGTTTGCCTCTACTCTCACAGTGAGAGTGATGAGGTAGTTAGGGCTATTATTGTGATAAGCCCCATGACCAAAATCAAGGTGGGGAGGAAAGGGTTTATTTGCCTTCACATCCACACCACAATCTTTCACTGAAGGAAGTCAGGACAGGAACTCAAGCAGAGCTGGAACCTGGAGGCAGAAGTTGAGCATATTGGGCCATGCAGGGGTGCTGCTTACTGACTTGCTTCCCCTGGCTTGCTCAGCCTGCTTTCTTATAGAACCCAGGACCACAAGCCCAGGGAGGGGGCACTATCCACAATGAGTTGGGCCCTCCCCCCATTGATCATGAATTAAGACAATGCCCTCTGATTGACCTTACGGAGGTATATTCCAAATAGAGATCCATCCTTTCAGATGACTTTAGCTTGTGGAAAGTTGGAATAAAACTCACCAGTACAGGTGACCTTTGTGACAACCCACCTCTTTCATCCACAGCAGGTAATTAGATTCATAAGATGGCTCTTCTACCTTATGTTTCTAATATGCCTTTAACTCTAAAAAGCCTAAAGGCAAAAGCATAATAAATACATTCTTTGAATTATTTAGTCAAACTGATGGCAATCTAATATAACATATTTCACACTGCGTTTTCATTTTGGCAGGCAATTAATGAGACAAGTTTTTCTTTTTGTCCTAAGATGAATAAACTCAATCTGCTTCAAAGTAATACTCAAAGGTGGTTTGCATTGAAATATTTCTACTACTTTACCTTCAAAAGTATATTCTGCCTACCTCCAGTCTATTGAAAAGAAAAAAGAAAAAGATAAGAAGGATGCCTCTGAATCAAACAAAATAACAAAACTGAGGATAAGTTTCATGGATTTGTCAATTACAGGCTTTCAATGGGCAAGAGAACGGATGCTTGCCCTGAAAACAAATCCTTAAACTACATGGGAAATATGATGACCTCTCTAAGATCTTTGTGGACATATAAGAACCAAGCCATTAATAAGAATGAGCCCAGTCTGTGGCATGCTATCTTTTCTTTCTTCTTGCTGGATGACAAGAGTCAATATGACATTGTAGTGTACAAATTACCACAATATCCTGATCTGCTTTGCCCAAAGAACCATGTAGAAAGCAGATTTTGCTACAGAAGTAAACTATCAGAGACACACTATATTGAGTCAAAGTAGTACTAAGAACACAAGGAGAAATTGCAGAAACTCCTTTTTAGCATTGCAATATGTTCAGCATCTTTATTTACATCATTTCAAATGCTCTCTGTGTCCATGATATGTTATTGGCATAAAGGGAGAGACCTGAGACAAAGGCAGGACTTGTTTTGTAGTAAGAGCAATTCCTATTCTCATGGTAATGAGTGATCTTTATGACAATCCACCTCTATACTCCTGACAGGATTTTAACAATTTAGGGAGTCATATTTATTATTTTGCCTTTCTGATTTCAAATTATGTGTCCTTCTAAGTCATTAAACAGTCTTCCCAAAACTGAAACAGTACAAAAAAATACTGTTTGTGAAAGCAACTGTGAACCCCTGGTACCCAAATACTCTTGTCTGAATGGTATATTATCCTTTCCACGGCTTCACTTCACAGTGCATGGGAACATACTTGTGCATTTGTGTAAATGAACTGGCTGTCTTGATCAGAAAGGAAGAAGCATGTTTCTGAGAAGAAAGCATGTTAGAAAGTAAAAAATCATCTGAAAAGAATATGTGAGGGGGCTCAGAAGAGATATCTACACGGGGAAGAACGCTTGTGAATTTCCCAGAACATTGTAAAATAGTCAGTCATGAGCATGGTGTAAAGCCCTAATACTATATGTGGATTCAAAACAGTAGGGTTAGTGAGAGTTTCTGTCTGCCAGCCATACTTTAGGTGCACTGAATACTCAGTTCCAGGGGAAAAAGGCAAAGAATTGATAGGGCAGGACACTTGGTGTGCTTGCTTCAGCCTTGTCTACACACACTAGCATGTGTACTTGCACACACACATGCATATACCAAACACTCACAGACACACACACAGCACACATGCACACACATAGGAAGTACAAAGGAAACAGATTAGAAACAGTTGACTAAGGTTGACTAGAGAATGTAAGAAGGGATTCTTATGTGTTAAGAATCACTTAAGGCAGCAGTTCTCAACCTGTGGGTCTCGACCCCTTCTGGGATTGAATGAGAGTTTTAGGGATTATGTATCAGATATTTAGCATATCAGTTATGAAATAGCAATAAAAATAATTTTATGGCTGAGGGTCACCACAAAATGAAGAAGTAACTGAACTAAGGGTCACAGCCTCAGGAAGTTTGAGAACCACTGACTGAGAAAATAGAGAGCTCCCCACTCCTTGAATGACAACTCAAACACTAAGGTGGCACCTGGTAGACATGGCAGTAGCAAGTTCAAGCACGGTGACTATATACATGGAATTAATATTAACAATGGATTGGCCTTACACTAGATTTGCAGTTAGAATTCCAACTCAACCCTTTCCCAGCTATAAGACCTCAGGGAAATAATTTAGTTTCTCTGAGATTCATTTTCTTCATCTGTAGAATGGGATAATAATAGTATCTCATTCACTGTAAATATAAAAGTCTTATAAGACTAAAACAAGGAAGCACTTCTGCAATTTAACTGTTATATATTCAGTAGTTACCATCTGCTACTTCTGATGTATAGAGTTATTAGCTAACAATTAGAATACTATTTTAGATAATAGCTATTCATTTCTCTTTCAAGTGGCCAGCTGAAAGAAATTCTTCATAATTCATTTGCTGAACTAAAACAAGAGGTTAATAAATAATTTTGCATATATAGGCAAACAATCCTTTTCCACAATGTGATTTTAGTTAAAACCAGATGTTCAAAACCATTAAGTCCAATATAAAATATAAACCATTGTTTTGATTTGTTTATCCTATTTGCTTAATTTGGATTTTGTTGTTTATGGACAGGGTCAGACTAGACTGAAACTCCCTCTTTAACCAAGGATGACCTTGAATTTCTTACCTACTTGCCTCCATCTCCCAAGGACATGATTGCAAGCATGGGCCATCATACCCAGTGTTACTCAGTGCTGAGGACAAATACTAGGATTTTGTGCATGTTAAATAAGTGCTTTACTGACCAAGACATATTCTGTAATTTAGTCTTGCTCTCTCTTGGTTTGTTTTCTCCTGATAATTCTACTTTTCCCAGAAAACCTCAAAATTGAGATAATCAAAAGACAGGTAACCATGGATAACAAAAAATTAATGGTTGTTGGAGAGCTTGTCTGGAAATATGAAATTAGACAAATAAAAACACTAAAACCTCATATCTAATTTAGATGCTGAGAAGTTGTCCTAAAATTAAATTTTCAGAGCTGTATTTGATGTCATAAGATTTTGAGAGGCAGAGACAGAGAGACTGCAAGCTAGAAGCTAGCCTGAGTAACACAGCAAATTCAGAACCAGAGTATGCTACATAGTAAGTCCCTATTTGAAAAAAAAAAAAATCTCTCATGAAACCTTTTTATTTGGAGCCATGTTCTGATACATGAACTGACCATGTACATATTTTGGGAGAAGAAGTTCATCAGAATGGTAAACACTACACTCATAATTGGACACTAACTGACTTAACAATTCAAGATGAAATTTTCTAGACCTATGAAAGACTGATGAAAATGAGTCAATAAAGACAAGTAGCTCACAATCCGACCAGACGAGAACAAACAATTAACACTCAGGAATGCAAGGACTACTACATACGGCTTAACAGAAGGCCTAAGACCTCCACAAATTGAGCCAGTCTAAATTCCACCATGGATGGGCGAGAGGCTGCCCACTCCTACCTGAAGCTATTGGAAGTTGGTAGCTGCTAGGGAAAGAAGAATCATTTTTCTTTGGGGATGTGACCTCTGAAAGGTTGCCCAAACCAGTTCCTACATCTATACACATCCTGACAATACTGAATGGACTCAGTGGTTTAAAAAAAAGAGTGTGGAGTTGAGAAGGACATAGGGGGTGGGATGGTTATTATAGAAAGAGTGAAGGGAACTGGATTTGTCAAAGCACATTGTATACATGCGTGAAATTGTCTCAGAGCATTTTTTTTAAAAATGTAAAAGAGGAGTCCTGTGGAATATTTGATATATGCCCAGCAGTTCAAGGACAGTGATCTTATTTTATTTTGTCCATATTCACTAATATGCACGATGACTTTCCTGTAGCATTGGACAGAGAAATTTGATGGAACTATAATTCACATTGTAAAAACTTAAGACTTAAGGAACTCCAGCAACCCAAGTATGTTTTCGCAATTCTACCTGGATTCATTCAGACACTGCAAATCCAACTTCCCACATGGCACTTGTCCTGAGCTTGTTGTTAATCAACATGAAGTTTTAAGGACAGGTCTTCCCAAGAAAAACTTCTCTAGAGGAGAACCCTTCTAGCTGATCTCCTCATTTCTTTCTATAGCGAGTTGGATGGCAGCCCTTCAAACGATGGGTCTTCATCCTGATACTCAGAGTCTACGAGTGAATGTTCTTAGTTTGAAAAATCAAATAATCTATGTAGCCATAGTCAGTGTGGTGGCTTAAATATGCTTGGCCCAGGGGGTGACACAATTAGGAGGTGTGGCCTTGTTAGAGGAAGTATGTCATTGTGGGGGTGGGCAAAGAGAGCTGCTGGAGGATGCCAGTCTTCTCCCACCTGACTTTGGATCAAGATGTAGAACTTTTAGCTCCTCCAGCACTATCTATGCCTGATGCTGCCATGCTTCCTGCCTGAATGATAATGAATTGAACCTCTGAACCCATAAGATAGTCTGTATTAAGTGATGCCCTTTAAAAGTGTTGCCTTGGTAATGGTGTCTCTTTACAGCAATAAAACTCTAAGACAGTCAGTCAGTGATGCTGAAATGAGGACAACATCTTAGATTATTGGAGAGGTCTAAAATAGAATTTTAAATTTCATAAGAGAAGAAGAGAGAGCTATTTATGGCAGAAGGGGACACAGACAGACTTAGAGGACAGCCACTAGAAGCTCAATCAGAAAAGAAATTTTTTTCTAGAGGATAGATTGTTGGCTCTGCCATCACCTTGAGCTCTGAATACTGACCTTCAAAACTATCCATGATTTTATACCATAAGACCACCCTTAGGCACCAGGCATAGAATTATATGGTGTTATACTCTGTGACTACAGAACGATTACCTTGTGATATTCATACTCTAAGTTCTCATTCTTAATCTATTATAGCTTTTGGTTTCATGCTTGTTTGAGAAGGTGTAGTTTTTTTAGTGAGAAATGCCATGTTCTTTGTTGTTGCTGTTGTTATTGTTTGTATTGTTATTTTGTATTCCTCTCAATAATATGGGGTCCTGTTTCCAGTAGAGATTTGAAGGCACAGCTTGAAATAAAAGGGTTAATGAGTTTAATCATTCCAGAAAGATGTCTTAACAATGGTACAAGGAACTAGCTGTAACTTCCTGGACTTTTAAAAAGACCAGCCAGATTGCTGAGTGGTAATGATGACTTGTGTTTGCCAACCCAGTCCTTGCCTATGCACCAAAAATGTTAGCCAGGACTAGTGTGGAAATGCTTTGAAGTAGCAGAATGTCTTGAACACCATGACACCATGATTAAAGAGAATGTGTTTACAAAACAGACTTCAAGATTACAGGACAACTTTCTCAGTGATTTTTTTTTTTTTTTTTTTTTTTTTGTCTTTGAGGCAATGAACCAGAACTTTTCTTTCTCCCCTAGAGTGAAGCTAATCTAAACCACAATAGAGAAAGTCACCCTCACAGATCAGCTTGCCAACTCTGTGCAGGATACAATTAGTGGAAAACAAATTGTGGCCTTTAAAGAGCAGGTGGGGAATGATCAAAACCAAAATCAGTTTGGGTCTGTATCTCCTTTTTCACCCACCATTCATAACTTTTGCTCACATCTAATTAAAGAGGAGAGTTCTTACTTCTATTCCCAGAGCTATAAATAGGACACTGTCAGTCATGGAGCCTGTTGGACCAGGTGATGAAATTGAAACTACTAAGGAAGGAGGAAGGCCTTTGAGCATCATGTAATTTTAAGACTTCCTCTCTTGCCTTGTTATTTTTGTGTTGTTTGTCTTTAAAAATAGGACTGCTTTTTCTCAAAGAAGGTACTTATCACTGAACCACACTCTCTGTTCCTGCAAGGCAGAGCTCACCCAAGCTGGTCTCCGAGATAACTGAAAAGGCTGTGTTGCTCAGCATTGTCTTTCAGAAAAGAGCCCTCTGGATGAACATTATAAACACCCTGTAAAGAGATATTAAATAAGTGAAATAAAAATAGCATCAACAACAAAACCACATCAGGACAACCATGGAGGTGTCTCTGTGGGTAAGAGTGTTTGCTCTGTATGTCTAAGTGTGTAAGTTTAAATACTCAGCATTCATATTAAAAAGCCAGGCACCACTGTGCATGTCTGAACCTCAGCATTGTGAGGCAGGGACAAGCAGATTCCCAGAGCTGGTTAGTTAATTGAAGCTAGTGGCTATCAGGTCAGTGAGCATCTCTACCTCAAGGCAATAAATTTAAAAAACTGATAAAAGATGGAATCTGATGCCTTGTAAATATGGCCACTGTACTGGCTGGTTTTGTGTGTCAACTTGATACAACCTGGAGTTATGACAGAGAAAGGAGCTTCAGGTGAGGAAATGTTTTCATGAGATCCAGCTGCAAGGCATTTTCTCAATTAGTGATCAAGGGGAGAGGGCCCATTGTGGATGGTGCCATCCCCGGGCTGGTAGTTTTAGGTTCTATAAGAGAGCAAGTTGAGCAAGCCAGGGGAAGCAGGCCAGTAAGCAGCATTCCTCCATGGTCTCTGCATCAGCTCCTGTTTCCTGACCTGCTTGAGTTCCAGTCCTGACTTCCTTTAGTGATGAACAGCAACATGGAAGAGTAAGCTGAATAAACCCTTTCCTCCCCAAATTGCTTCTTGGTCATGATGTTTTGTGTAGGAATAGAAACCCTGACTAAGGCAGCCATTTACCCACACACTCATAAGCA
The DNA here is from genome assembly GCA_028551405.1 of Uromys caudimaculatus. Taxonomy (NCBI): domain Eukaryota; kingdom Metazoa; phylum Chordata; class Mammalia; order Rodentia; family Muridae; genus Uromys; species Uromys caudimaculatus. The sequence continues at coordinate 71,639,840 of CM052709.1, read as the reverse complement.
TATACCACTAACCCCCCCACACACACAAACTTTGTATTTAAGTTTATTTTTTCCCGTGTTTTTTCCCACAGGACAAACATAATTCCATTTGAGTAAAGCTATGAATACCTAAATGTACACATATACTACTAACACATGTAGAGTTATATCTTGGAATGTCTTAGTATTCATTTCTACCATGATAAAACTTGACTATTGTCCCCACTGTCCACTGCACCGAGTCTCTCTGCTTTATCTGCTACTTGCTTTCTCATCTTTCACACAATACTTTTGAAAGTTGCATGTTTACAGGCTTATGGTTATTTCCATTTCCAGAATGCAAGTTACTAAATTTAATGAGCAGAGGCATAGCATAGCTCACTCAACATTATGTTTCTAGTCCCATGCATGCTGCTAGGCTCATATCTTGAGCTTAGTATTTGTTTACAATAAATTATTAAGCAGATAGTGATGGCATACACGTTTAATCCTGGCACTCAGGAAGCAGAGGGAGGCAGATCTCATTGAGTTTGAGGCCAGCCTTCATAGTGAGTTCCAGGGTATCCAGGGCTATGTTAGAAATACTCTGTCTGAAAAATTATTAATAACTTTAATATTATGTATATCTGTATACCTGTAGATTAGTACCTCTCTGAATCTTCATCAGAAAGATTTCTTCCTTAAGTAGACGCCAATCAGCGCAGAGGCTCATAATTGGTCAAGGTACAGAGAATAAGAGACCAAAGCCTGCTCAGTTCTAAATAGGACAAATTATTTCCCTTTCTCTCAAAGGCTCAGAGGTCAATTTGGGAAAGGGGATAGAAAGATTCTAAGAGCCAAAGGTATTGGGTGACTACAAGAAAAAAAGTGCTTTTAGGATACACCATGGCACATAGGAATTCACAGCAATTGTGACAGCATGTATAAGACATGAATAAATGAAAACTAGACAAAATCCAAAAATGAGAGGAGAGATGGTCATGAAGCCCCACCCCTAGCTGAGGAACTATCAGCAATTGATAACTTCTGGGAGATGGAAAAGGAGAGGAAGGCTTCATTATTTTTTAAGGGTATCACACTAGGTAAGACAACCATACTCCAATGGGAGGTTACATAACCAAGAGAATATGAGCGTCACAACATTTGGTGGGTGGCAAAGAGGGGATTAATGTCAAAGAACTTGTGGTAAGCAGATAAATGTCATCAACATATACTGTACAGTAAAAGTACAATAAAAATTAAACAAACAAATTTAGAGCAGTAAAGAAAGATTCACTGAGAAAATGATAAATTAAAAAATATTGCACATCAGTCAGAAAATGCACACACATATTACAGACAGATATAATGCATTTACATTTTCTGTCTTGTTTTTTGTAAAGTTTGGGTATAACCCAATCTTTGTGAGCTGCTATATCACAGCATCATAAAGTGTATGACCTATGAACAATAAAAAACTGACTTTGTTATAGAAGTTAAATGAGTCTCAGTCCAAGGTGGTACTCATGTTTGGTGTGTTCCAATTGTCTACTTCTTGACTCATAGACATGGTCTCACTGAAACCTCACACAATGGAAACACAAAGGATGCTCTCTGAATTATTTTTTTATTAGAGCAGGAGCCAATCTTAACCACCCTATAAAGGTTTCAGCTCCAAGCATCATCACATTGGGGTTAGGACTAGATCTGTGGATTCTAATGGGAAAGGATTGTGGGCTGGATAGATTTATGACACCTTGACTTAGCCAAAACCAATGGAGAAGCAGATGAGAAAATGACTTCATAAGATGGGATAGCAGGCAAGTCTATAAAGCATTTTCTTAATTCGTGGTTAGTGTAGGAGGGCCCAGACCACTGCGGGTGAGTACCACCCTGGACTGGTCATCCTGGGTGCTATAAGAAAGCAGGGTGAGCAAGCCAGTAAACAGCATTCCTTCATGGCCTTTGCATCAGCTCCTGCCTCCAGGTTCCTACCATGTTGAGTTCCTGTCTTGTCTTTCTTCAGTGATGAACAGTGATATGGAGATGCAAGCCAAACAAATCCTTTCCTCCTCAAGTTACTTTGGCCATGGTATTTCCTCACATTACAGATAACCCTAACTAGGATACAAGAGTGGTGAGGTATTACTGTGACAGTCTTGATCTTGTTTTGGGGAAGATTGTGCAAGGACTTTGGAACTTTAGACTAGAAAGTCATTAAGTGTACAAAGACTAGTGAACTATTTTATGGGAGCTTGGATAAAGGCATTGAAAAAATGCAGATGATGGAGAACTGATGTTAAATTACAGAGAAAAAATTGAGAGATACTTGAAGCCACTGTTAAGGCCATTGCATAATTATATTGAAGAACCTATAGTTCTGGTCAGGCCTGAAGAATTGGCTATGATTAACAAGACACTAGAACCATTAAATTGAAAACTATTCTTTACTGGGATACTCGGATCTGGTGAGTTGTAGTTGAGAAATTAACAGTGATTAAGAAAAGACCAGTGTCATTAAGTTGAAATCATCTAAGTGATTCTTCAGAGTTTGCAAATAGAAACTGTGTTCCAGAGGCAGTCAAGGTTGTACCTTGTGCTGATAGCCAAACTGTGTAAGGTAAAAGTCATCCAGTTGTTGAAGGCACTGTGTTTGAAGGCATGAAGGGGTCATAAAGAGCAGCTGAAGCTTGGCACTGTGCAGTGGTACTGAGTCCCTGAAGAGAGCTCAGAAGATGCTATTAGTGAAAATGCAGCCCAGTTGTAGCAAAAGACCCCAGAATTTTGGAGATGGAATCATTACGAAGAACAGGTGCAGTGGAGGAATAGAACCAGCCTGAGCCTAGAAGCCAATCTGCGTGTGCTGCCAAGTAGGACTGACAGAATACAGTCTGTAGTATTCTCTTCCTTCCCCCCCTCTACTTATTTTCTTCTCACATTGAAAGTACATCTACCATATTCCAACAGCTCCCGAGGTCATATTCCAATATCAACTTTAGGATCTAAACCATTATCACAATATTGTCCAAGTCTGAGATGTCTAAATCTTTTTAACACCTATTTAGACTGATATATATATATATGAATGAATATAATAAGCTGTGACTTATATGCATTTTTATTTATTTTCATCCATGCTTTTAATTAATTAATTAATTAATTAATTTTTATCCCAATGCCACCCCTCCCCCCAGTCCCTACCTCACAGAGTTCCTCCCCCACTCCCCATCACCTTCTCCTCTGAGAGGATGGGGCACACCAAGTCTCAGCCTGACTGATCACATCGTCGTCCACAGAAGCCTGACAAGGCAGCCATGGAGACTGAGCCACCTGGCAGCTACATATGTGTCAGCAGCCACATTCCATCCCATTTATGTCCTTTGGTTGGTGGCTCAGACTCTGAAAGCTCCCAGGGGTTGAGGTTTGTTGACTCTTTTAGCTTCCTGTGAGGTTCCCATCTATTTCAGGGCCTTCAATATTTCTACCATCACTTCCATAAGTGTTCCTGCCCTCCATTTAATGTTTGACTATGGCTATCTGCATCTGTTTCAGTCCACTGCTGGATAGAGCCTCTCAGGAGACAGTTATGCTAGGCTCCTGTCTGCAAGTATAACAGAGTAACATTAATAATGTCAGTAATTGGTGCTTGTCCATGGGATAGGTTTTGAGTTGGGCCAGTTATTGATTGACCTTTCCTTTTGTCTCTGCTCCATCCCTGCATTTCTTTTAGGAAGGATAAGTTTTGGGTGGAAAATTTTGTGGATAGGTTACTGCTAATAGAACTGTGAACTTGTACAACCACTCTGGAAAGCAATCTGGTGGTTTCTTAGGAATGTGGAAATAGTTCTACCTCAAGACCCTGCTATAGCACTCTTATGCATATCACCAAAAGATGGTCCACCATTCCTGAAGGACATATATTCTACTATACTCATAGCAGCTTTATTCATAATAACTAGAAATCAGAAACAACCAAGATGTCCCTCAACCAAAGAATGGATACAGAAAATGTGGTACATTTACCTGATGAACTATTATTTAGCTATTATAAACAAGGAGATCAAGAATTTATCAGGCAAATGGGTGAAAGTAGAAAATATCATCCTGAGTGAGGTAACTCATACCCAGAAAAGACATCCATGACATGTACTCACTGGTAAGTGGATATTAGCCAAAAAGTATAGAATAGCCATAATACACCCCACGGACCCAAAGAAGTTAAGTAACATGGAAGGCTCAAGTAAGGACACTTGAATCACTCTTTGAAGTGGAAACAGAATAATCAAAGGAGGCAGAAGGAGGGATGGAAATTGGTGGTAGAGGGATGCAAGAGAGGAATGGAGAGGCAGGATCAGATTTGAGGGACAGGAGAGAGGCCTAGAGGGCCAAGAGAATGAATGGAAATCTGCAGCTACCTGAGGTAGAGGGGAGGGATGGATCTCTAGGAAGTCCCAGAGACCTGGGATAGGGGAGGCTCTGAGGAGTCAATGCTGGTGACCTTAGCTGAGTTGCCTAACAGTGGCAACATGGAACCTGAAAAGGCCACCTCCTGTAGCCAAGCAGGAACACCAGGGGAGGGATAAGGACATGTCTAAATTTTAAGAAATGATTGACTTTGTGACAAATTCTTCTCTGGCCATAAATCTGTGGGGAAACAAGATCATCCAAAAGAAAAGAGAGAAAGCCTTAAGACAGACATTCCATTTCAAAGTAGAGTGACAGGAAAGAGGAAAGGGGTCTTGCATCCCAAGTCCATACTCCAGGAGACTTTAGTAAATTTCCCTCAGCACTCAACTTTTGGTCCTACTTGAGGGAGATTTTGTGTAGTTTGTGGTGCTACTCCAAAGTGGTGTTGCAGGCAGTGAGTAAGGAGGCAAAGTTTGAGTCTTCATAGCTGCAAGTCAGCATCTTTTGGCCATTGAAAGGATAGTAATTCCACCCATCCAAGTTTGTTCCACCATCAAAACAAACAAAAAGAAAACTAAAGAACTCTACTGATTTCTTTGCCACCTTAGGCTATGCTCCTTATTTGTCCTGAAGAGTCACATCTGCCTTTGTTTGAGGTAACTGATCATGGCAGCACATCTCACCTATGCTAGCCTGCTTTATAAAAAAAGAAAGCTGCGCACATTTTTTTTGTCTCCTCTTCTGGGCACTCTCTCTCCATTCTGTATGTTAGAAAGGCTGGTACCTTGCCAAACCTTGGCATTCTAGATTCTTTCATTGCCTGGCAATTATGTCCTTAAGTTATTTTTCTACTTTCATATTTTACCAGAAGCAACCAGAAGGAACCACATTAGAACTCCAACACCTAGGTTTGAAATCACTTTACACTGATGGGTCAATTCTATGGCTAACCAAAGTCACTGTCCACCAAGCCCTGGAACATGAACATAACTCAACTAACTTGCTGCAACTTGAATGATGTTAACTTGGTACAAAGACTGAAAAGATCAATGAACCACCAAGTGGCAGATCATGTGATTCAAGCAATATGATGTTTCCCAAATGTATTTGCCCAGAACCTTCCTTTTTAAAAATTTATTTATTTATCTATTTATTTATACTTTCACAGTAAAATTTTGGCTCTGATTAGAACCCAAGGGGTCAAAGTAAGGCTGTTTCTCAGGACTGCAGCTGAGAGTTCACATGATCATGATACAAGTGCCAAGCACCATGTGGAGAACATAGGATGCCCAAGATTCTTAACCAGGGTCAGCAGAATAGCAAGGGGAAGAGAAAGAGAAAAGGAATTGGATAAAATAAAAATGATGAAATAATTTTCTTTTATTAGTTTAGGAAAAAATTGTTTTATGCATACTAATATAAGGTTTTAACCTGTGTAGGATTCTTGCGGTAGGCCAAATGGTTATTTTTTTAAGTTAGTAGAAGATTTTATATAAGAAAAAAATAGTATGAGCAAGTCAGTCCTTTGAAAGATTTGGAAGATGCTTTAAAGACATACAGATAGATCTGTTGTTTTAGCCTTTTGTCGGTCGTAAGCCTTGGAACAAATCACCTTATATTTGTAATTTGAGCAACATGAATTCCAAGTGGACTATTTTCTTTGATATCATTATCCATTTACTCTGTCCTTGAATCTGAAATGAAAATTAAACCATTGCTTTCCCATATTTTTCAAATGATATGATTATAAATAATTCACCTCACTGTGTACGGTCTTACAAATTTGAACTCTTACCTCTCTCTCAACTCTGCTGCATCACCGTCATAAACTTAACAGGTTAGCTGTGTAACACAAACATGGCTTGTTGAAAGGAGCACTTTTAAAGACATTTTAATATATTAATGTATATTACATATTAATATATAATAATATAAATATAGCAGTTTTATTTAAGCTTGTATATGAACTTTGGAACCTAAGTAATTGAAATAGAGCTGCCTATTATTACATAACCATGAAATCCATGGGGGTAATCATAGTGAAGTGAGATCCACAGAAGCCACCCTTCCTCCACTCCGTCACCATCTATAGGAAGCTGGCTTCTGTGTAATGCATGCAGCGGAATAATGTGGGTCAAAGACAAATATTGTGTGCTGTATATCCAGAAAGGCATAACACATTAAGAAAGAAATAATCGTTCACAATGCCTGAAACACAAACCAAGAAAAAAGGGGTGTGTTAGAAATTGGAGAGCTAGTGGGTATGTTTTAAGGAAGCTCTTTGATAGGGGTTATAGCCTAGGCTACTCGGTATATTATTTAAACTGAGATGTATTTAAGAGACAGTTGATGCAAAAGAAATTAAGAGAGTTCTCACAGACAAAGCAAAGTATTTAACCACAGAGTTATGTGTGTTTATTTTTGAGATTATGAGGTCATTTCTCTGAGTTTCATGTACTATTCAAGACAATCTATTCAGAAATCATTGTATTCTTACTGCCTTAATAAGACTTTTAGCAATGGATTCAGCTAAGTTAGGTTTTTCTAAGTTAACTGTAGCAGCCAGGTAACACCTGTTGTTTTCCATGTATTCATATATCATGTTTGTGATTTGCTAATATTTCTCTAATATTAACTACAAGAAATTCTAAATAATTATTTCTATAGAATTGTTATTCTATATCAATTCTATTTCTATAATTATAAAGTGAATTCTTAAAGCCAAGGGCTTGACTCCATTTTTAAAATCATCTGACAGCAAAACCAGTCCTCTAGAAAGAGTTGCTCAACAAATGCAAGATATTGGCTTACATTCAGTATTTTCAAAGTCTTCTTCATGTGTTTGGCTCCAAAAAATATCTTCCCTTATCAATGTCTCTCAGCATTACATGAGTGTCTGACACTGATGGAAAACATAAAGTGTTGTCATCTCAGCTAGATGGCAAGGTTATTGGGAAAAGCCACTATGTCTCAGTTCTGAAATCCCTAAGTCAGTTTATATATAGCAATGATAGATTGAAGACTTAACACTGGCCTCTCCCAGGAACCTCACTTTGCACACCATTTTTGGAGCTACAGATATGTTATAATGGAGCCATGCCTAGGAAGACCAGACAAAGAACAGAGTGGCTTAGATAGCCTAGACTCTGACTTATCTTGCATTATAGATCAGGTTCTGCGGTAAAGACAATGAGCCCTGGTCAGAGGCATACTGGCAGAAGGTTGAAAAATCAAGAGGAAAGCTGAGGTAGCTCCAAGTAGAAATTCAGTTTTTCTCTATTAAGTGTTGGTCTTGCTTCAGTGCAGATATAAGAGAAATTTGCCCAGCAACTCACTCTGTGGGCAGATAATATGCTAAACCCTAAGCTAATCAATTATAGTCTCACCATAGCCTTAGTTAACATGAAAGACAAATGCTGAGATTCCTGAATAAGCACTTCTATAATGATCTGTTCTATTCGTTTAAAACTTTATTGCACTGTGTAAGACAGCCATGGTTTGAGGCAGACCATGTGAAAATGGAAGCGATTAGTAAAAAAAAAAAAAAAAAAAAAAAAAAAAAAAAAAATTAATGTGGTCAAATTGGCCTTTACTTCCTGCTTCCTCTTCCTTCTGCATTAACATCCTTGAGAACTCATATAGGAAAAGGCTATCATGGGCTTGTTCTTCCTCTATCATTGGATTCTCCTCTCCTCAGTAAGAACTAGGAATGTTGACAGAATCCATCTCTATATCCACACTTAAATTTGATTCTTGATGTTTACCATAGCCTAGCTCCAACCTGTCTCAGGATAACAAGAGCGCTTAAACAGGGCACTCTTTTTTATATACTTAACTCTTTTCCCATTACCTCAGTTTCATGGAAAGACAAGTGAAAAGCACTTGTGTGTTGTTGGGTCCGTGCCCAAACTGACTGGGTCCTCAGATCTTTTCTTCAGGGGAGGGCATGCATTTGGATCACAGTCAGGCATGGTTGTATGCTTTTATGACCCCGGGTCTGAGGATGGAGACCCAGATAGAAGAATCATCATTGTGGCTTGCTGGCTACCAGTCTGGCCAAAACACAGCAAGCTTTACATTTAGTGACAGACACACCTCAAAGGGGCAATGTGGGTAGCAATGGAAGAGGATTCCCACCCTCCTCCTCTGGCCTTCAAATGTGAATGCATGAGCACACACAGACCCTTCATCCACTGTGTGTGTGTGTGTGTGTGTGTGTGTGTGTGTGTGTGTGTGTGTGTGTGTGTTATAAGTGTTTTCATCTCACATATATTCTGTTAACGTTCTCCCCTTTTCACTTACTCAAAAGTTCTTCCACCTCTTGTTTCTCTTTCTAGTCATGGCCAGTATTCACACTCATGCTCTTATATATACACGTCCATATATGTATGAACACATACACATAGAGAAATACATGCATATTCACATACATAAGCACATAAAAAATGAAAAACTAGTTTCCCATCTGAAAGAAAACATGCAATATTTTTCTTTCTAACTCTGGACAGATTCATCCATTTTCCTGCAAAGTTCACAATTTCATTTTTCTTTATGAGTAAAACGAGGGGTCACAGGGATAGAAAAAAGTAAGGAGAAGAGGATTAAGCTGAAATACTATGTATAAAAATACTGGAACGAAACTATCTAAAAAAGTAAGTAAAACAAAAAAAAAACAAAGATATTAACTAACAAAGTACAAAGTAAATTCAATAATTTTATTTCTGAAAAGGAACCTCATCACATGCACAGGAGCATGAGCCTGTACTATGACAATCTGAACATTTTCTCAAATCCTGAGAGTGTGTTAGAAAGAAACCCACAGGTTTCCAGTTTTTTTTTTAAAAGTCTGACTTAACTATGAAGCAGCCCAATAAAAATAGAAAGTTATGGGAACAGTATTTTCATTCACAATGCAAATCTGGAGAAATAAAAGTTATTTTACACACAAAAACACTACAGCCAAGGATTATTGAGCAGGAATCGTAACACTAATAAGTATTGGGGTCTATTGCCTCTAAGACTCTAATACTGGAGTTTAATAGAAGCACACTCAGCCCAGTGTCCAAACATGTTTTGATCATAATCTTAGATAGCAAAGAAAACAATGAGAATAAAAACACCAAACAAACAAACTAACCAACACACATTACTCTGAGCCAAAGCTGCCGACTTTCAATGAAAATTGTCAAGAACAGGTACCTGTTTGCATTTCTGAGAAACTTAAGACAACCAAATTAAATTGCACCAAGTAATCATATTTACTTAGAACAAAGAGACCCATAGTGGGAGGCACAGGGTGACCCCCTTTCATTTCTCATTTTGTTTTCCATTTAGTTGAAAGAAGTGATTGGCAATTCCTTGTCTCCTCCTATCTTGGATGACTGGGTAATCAGCTGAGGAAAAGATGGTTTGTCTCTATAATATTATGGAGGAAAGAGAACTTTTATTTTTTTTAACTTCTATTAAAATAAAGATGAAGAAAAACACAACAATATCCTAGCCTTTTAACATAAAATTGTTAATATATTTAGCAATGAAAAAATAAAAATAAGAAAAGATGAAAATATTTTTCAATGTCTATAATTCTCTCTATGTGTTTGTCTCTCTTCCTCTCTTCCCTTCCCTCCCTCTGCCTCCCCCCTCAGACAGACAGACAGATAGACAGACAGACACACACACAGCCAGGGGGTGGGGAGCATCATATAATACTACAGAGTAAAATTTGGCAGAAAGTTGAGAGAGAGAGAGAGAGAGAGAGAAACACTTTGCAATGTGTCAGGAAGAGAGAAAGAAAGTCTCAAGCTAAAATGTGTGCAATCACTAGATGTAACCTAAGGCCTGAATTCATTTAGGAAATTTTGAGAAAAGTACCATGAACCAGGTGTCTTCGCCAACAAAAATATATTGCTTTTGCTCTGTAAACTGAGTGATAAATTCAAGTTTAAGTTGCTGGTAGAGTCTATGTCTGATGATTATCCACTTTGGATACTGATAAATGCAGTAGGTTGCTGTGTCTTTGGTGTCAGGATGAGAAGAAACTCTCTGTGGACTTTAGTAAGCACCTTAGTTCATAATAAGCTGATAACTTCTCTAAAGCCCTTTGCCAAATACTATAGTACTGAAGAGTAAGCGAATTTAAGGAGGGCAAAAACTTTCAACCTATAGCAAGTAATGAAATTCTCTCACTCTCAGATTTTCTAGCTAATAAATAAAAGAAACAGAACCTGCATTAGTCAAAGATTACCAGAAAATAGAATTTATTGGCTACACAGAGATAGAGGGTATAGAATGGAATTTGGTTTATATGATTCTAGAAACTGAGAAGTTCATTGTTTACAGTTTATATGCTTGAGAACTAAAGCCCAGTCAGTCTGATCATAAAGATCTCAGATACAGGTGAGTCAATAGTATGCAGAGTCTCAACTCAACATCTTGGTAATAGTGTTGTGTGGTGGAGGGTGCGTGATTCTACTGTGATTTTTGGAATCTGAAACTTCCATAGTAATTCACGAATAAGAGAAAATGGATGAAGCTCCCCCAAAGGCCTCATGCTTTTATTCTATTTGGATTCCCCAAAGGATTGGATGATTCCCACCTACCTTAGTAAAGGCACACTAATAGCCTCAAAACCCAGACACTTAGAAACAATATTACACCAGCAATCTGATCATCTCTTGGATTGGTTAAGCTGACACATCCGATTGATGATCGCAGAACATACCTTAGAATTAAACTACAAAATTAATTATACAAATTTTACCCTCTGAAAGCCTATATTACAGCATTTTAGCATCAGGAATCACTCACTCCAGATTATTATCTGGTTAATTGTTACAACCTTTATTTTCTCTTTTCCTGAAAATCAAACTCAGACTTAGTTAAGGAACATCCAGCAACTCATGTTATGTCCCCACTCCTTTGGTGACCTAGTTTCTGCCAAGTGACCTCCTCTGAGCTGTATGAGCTCCACACTAGCTTCTCCCCTATCAATAGTTAAATTGTTGTTCCTAGCAATAAAGACATCTGAAAGGTTAGCACCTCAATAAGCAGCTCAGCATTTTCAAGAATTAATCTTTCTCATTTCATGTGGAATCTCCAAAGCTATACTCTGTTTTGTTTTGTTTCAGCATTTTGATATGACTTTGGAGTCATTTTTTACTTTGCTGACACAAAAATTTCACCCAAATTGGAAACTGTTATTGAATCTTGACAGAAAGAAAATCATTTATTTTTGCCTATTATATATTACAAAAATCAGTGCAATATGAGTACAGATCTAACAATCTAGGAGAGAAGAGGGAGATGTTCCGTGAATTGTACTGCTTGTATTGTGAGTAAGCCTGAGGTAGCACAATGGGAGAAAAAGAGAGAGAGAGAGAGAGAGAGAGAGAGAGAGAGAGAGAGAGAGAGAGAGAGAGAGAGAGATGGAGACAGAGAGAGACAGAGAGAGAAAGAGATGGAGGGGTTACTATCTGGACTTGAGAGTGTTGCAGAGGATTTTTCCGATGTGGTGTTGAAGATGACCACTTTTGGATGAAAGGGAGCTCTTAGGAAAGAAAGAAACATAATATGTATAAACACAATAGAATTTTTGCTGGCCATAAAATATATAATCAAACAATATAATTCCATTTCAACAAAAATATTTTTTTTTAAAAAAAATCAATCTTAAAATGAATTGAATTCTGTCATTTCCTGGAAAGTATATGGAATTGGAGAGTATCGTGTTCAATGATGAGATTCAGAAAGATAAATTATCAAAAGATAATTTACAAAAGATAAATATCGAAAAGATAAATATCAAATATTCTATGCCTAACCTAGAATAAAATGTAAAGATAGAATCTGACCATAAATAGAGGACTAGCTCAGGAAAGAAAGAGACTAACAGGAGTTGAGCACCAAGAACAAAAACCATAATATGGGCAGAGAAGAAAGACAAATACTCCATACTTTCTTCAATACCTGGATCCTGGACTTTATATATGCATGAACATATATGACAGAAAAGAAGATGGGGTTATTTGGTGTTGAGGGTTGAGATAGGTTCAAAAGGAAGCAGGGAGAGCAAAATAGTAGTGGGGTGATGCAGCTGTTTGAGTACATTTGAATGCTTCATTTCTAGAGGTTGGTACCTTAACTTTAATTTTTTCAAACCTATTTTTAATGATGAGTCTTAAAGGTTTAACCTCCCTTGTAGCCCACCACCCACCAGAGGTAGTGGAAAAGACAGGATACAGGGGAAGTGGAGCTATTTAGAAAGGTTCTTTGGAGCAACCCCTGTCTGTGTTGTCTGGAAATTGGCAGTTCAGTTCACAGGTTAGCAGGCAGCGGCAGCTTGTTCCACTTGCAAAGACTTCATGGATATACCAGTAGTCCAGTTCCATAGAGTCAGGTTAGCAACAGCAGTGGTATGACCTGGCAGAGATAGCCAGACCTCAGCCTTGGCTTGAATTGCAGGAGGGACCAGGGGAAGCTCTCAGCTGTGCCTTTCTCAGGGAAGCGAAGATCAGCAAAGATGCAAGACCTACAAGCATTGCACAGCTGTGTCTCCATCACTCCATTGAGTCCTATTTATACCCTCTAAGCCTCATGTGTCCTCCACATGCCTTGCCTCAGCACGCCTCTTGGCTCAGCACCTGAATCTAATCAGCCCAAGTCTGCAGAGTCCCAACAAATGGAGTTCAACTACATAATGTAAGGTAGACCAATACATGTATGTTGTTAGCAACGAATCCTTCATCATGTGTCCTTTCACATGTTTGCTTTAGCAGATATCCTCTCTTCTGTGACTCCTTCACTGAAATGTTATTACATGAGTCTGCTTTAGACTTTCACCTGTAGCCACTTCAGGAACACACTTCTTCACGTGATTGCTCCAGCAAAACACCATCCAACATGACTGATTCTCCAAAGAACCCTGAAGTTTCCAATTCATAGTACTATTTGATATTGTTATGAATTCATTGGGATGTGGAGTCTAGCTGGCAGAGAAAGCCAAATACAGGTAGCCTTTGAATATGACATCTTCCCTTTGCTGGCTTAATTCTCTATTTCCTGGTGTGGGCAGCAAATGAACCTTTGCTCCAAATTTCTGCTATCATGAGCTATATGAGGATTTGTCACCATGATCAAAGAAAGCTTCTAAAAACATAGACTCATAGAAATCCTTCCTTCTGTAAGTTGTTTATTTTAGGGACTTTGTAACAGTGAGGAAGAATTTGACTAAAGTACAAAGACACAAACATACAAAAATGTCCAAATAAACCAATATTTTGTAACCTAAACATAAGCAAAAGCAAAAGCAGTACACAAAATAAATACATGTAATTAGAATATGATAAAATTGAAAATACATGTTTACAAGAAAAATTGATGTCATCCTATATGTAAAATAAATATGTAGCCAGAATGCACTGCTAAAGCAACTGAGAGCTGGATCTGATAGCACAGTATGCACACTTCTGAAAAACCATAGCGGTAGATGTGGGTAAAATACAAATGATGAGCAGGGTGAAATTAAAACTCAAACAGAGGAAAATGCAATGATTAGGGGAAAGGCATTGACATGCAATCTGAGGAAAGCAAATTGAGGAAAAAGTCATCAGAGAATCCCTACATTCCTGGGGTTAACACAAGACTTCAATATATGGGAGGAAATGAAGGCTGTTGTGAGCCCCAAATAAGAAAAGATCCCTATTGTGTGACCAAAATATCTTGTAAACTTATGTTCTCGGTAGAGGGTCTTTTCACTCCCTCAAGGCATTATCTGCAATGATTCTCAGAGCAAGACAGCTAGTTGGACTATCTGAATCAGTGAGAAACCCTGCCTGATATGTAAAGTGGAAAGCGATCAAGAAAGATACCTGACATTAATACTTGTCCACACATATGCATCCATACCCATGTTCCTATAATGGGAATACACACACACACAGAGAGGGGGGGGAGAGAGGAAGGAAGAGAGAGAGAGAGAGAGAGAGAGAGAGAGAGAGAGAGAGAGAGAGAGAGAGAGAGAGAGAGAGAGAAATGATAAAAGAAACATCCTAAGGGAACACAATCTTCAACATTCTCTCCATGGTTCTATGATCTTCTGTTATAGCATCCATCCTTCTTGGTTTTACGTGGTTTCCCAAAGGTCTATAATCAATTCAAAGATTCGCCATTCTAATGTCCAAGAGGGAATTATGTTTCTTAATTGTTTGCACTACAATAGAAGTTAATTTGAGGCATTGACTTCTGTGCTCTGAATCACTAAATGTTAAACTTTTAGTATCTTATTAAGGATCTTTGAGAGTGAAAGTTCCCTCCCAAAGCTCCACTAGGCAATTGTTATTAATCTACCTCACTGGAGCTTTCAGCATGAGGGAAACTTAATTCACTTGCATTGCTCAGAGACAGAAGTAGCCTTGCTGAAGAGAACAGCCTTTCGTAGACTGGTAGGCCCATATACAACACATAGTTTTACTAGAGCATCACAAACCCAAATACACTGGCTAAAATTATGATTCCTCCAAGAGTTTTATGTCAGTCCTTATCATATAGTAGTGCTTATCACATGATAGGTGCTAGAAAAAACACCACATGGAGATAATAATCTGAGTAATTGAGTGAATCAAAATTCATTTATTTCAAGACTGATGAGTTAGCAGTTAAGAGTCCTTGCTTCTCTTTCAGAGGACCCAGAATATGATTCTTAGCATCCTCACACCCATCAGGCTATTCACAAAGATTGAACACACTGTTTTCCTACCCTGACCCATGACTCTAAAACCTGTAGTTACCCCCAAGGAGTTCTTTTTATCCACATACCAAGTGTTGCTGAACCACATGGATTTGATATTACCCCAAGCAGCAGTAGTAGAGATTCGCATACTTATATTTCAAGGAGGTTTTCCCCACACATTCTTAGAGAGATTTGTGCAACTGTCTTTTATGGATATGTTTCCTTTTCCTGACTCTGGCTGCCACATATGGAATGTCCCTCCACAGCTAGCTGATACTTTAAGTAGTTCGTACAGGCACCACAGGTAGTCTTGCACTAATGCCTTGTTCTAAATCATTTTCTGTCATCTATATCTCCATTATCCATAGAACCTAATACTCTCACAGTATTTGAACTGACTTTTTCCTGTAATAAATCCTGACCACACCTTGCCAGGAAAAGGAAACTCCTGGGATAAATTGGAAAGGACTATGTATCATTTGAAATAACTTCATTGTTGAGCCTAGCGACCATCAGATTTTTACTTGCATTTTTTCTGAATTATGATTTAGCATGTAAATATTTACAACATTTCTCCTTGTTTTTGAGAGTTTCAATTCTTCAAGATGCCCTGTGTAAATGATGCCTCTTCCATGAAGCCTTATTTCCTATTCACAGCTTTGAACCTATTCTACCCATGAATGCTTGCAGCACGTTGTTCTGAACTCTTGACTAATAATAGAATGATAGTTTTGCTTACATGTCATGTCTTCATGCTGTAGCAGAAGCCTTGCTGTATCCAACTTGATATCATGATCTTTGTGCAAACTCTCTGGCAAGCAAGGCTGTCATAAACATTTATATTGAAGAGGAAGGAAGCAGTCATATGACAGCATCCTATACCAATGATAAGAACAATCTGCGCATGCTTATTTGGCCAGAACAAGAATATTCTGAAAGAAGTCATGCTTCTTTCTTAACAAGAATGTGCGTAAATAAAACTCTTTTGAGTCTATACATCAGCAACTTTATCTTTTCTTTACCTAAATGCTTATGTGTTAATATATGTCTATTTCAAAGAATTATATTTTACTAAATAATGACATGTTTGAATTTTAATGAGAACACTTTGGTAAAATTATACATTTTAAATGACTCAAAACATATACCATATAATATTTAGTCAAAGACTATAGGTTTAAGATTTGGAAACATTGTCTGTGTGCACAAGTATGTATATGCTTGCAGGTGAATGTGTGTGCACTGGGTAAATGAGTGTGTGCATGTGTGTATGCATCTGTGCAAATCCATGGATGTATATGGATATCTGTGTTCACATGTGCTTGTGTCTTTGTGTAAAACTGAGGATGAGACTCAGGGTCTTACTCATGCTGTTCCCATTGTGTACTATGAGCTACAGCCACAGCCAGTGTTAATGTAATACTTCAGAAGAGTAAAATCTTCTCACTCATCAGTATGTTTTTTTCACCATTGCAGAAGTTTTCAGATTTGTTAGTATTGATTTAAGGAAGCAAAGAAAATACATCTATTCAGATAGATTTATGGGCGTGGCTAAAGTAATGGAAAACCGCATGGCTTCTTTCAGTGCTGAGTCCCCAGAATCAATTATAGAGCACCAAGACCATTATTTTCCTCTTGTAAACAAAGATTTTTTAAATGCTGTCCTAAACAAAATGCCCACTATTCTGGAGATGAAAGGCAAGACTGTTTCATTAAAAGGAAGCTGCCAGCATTTGTCGATTTTGGCTAACTTTGACTGTTCCAGTAAGGCTCATTTTAGGACCCAGACCTAGCATGAGTCCTGTGTTCACAATGTAGGTATAATTTTGTTTTTGATTTTTAAAAGTGTATTTGTTTATTTCATGTGCATTAATGTTTTCCCTGAATGTATGTATGTGTACCATGTACATGCCTGTTGTCTACAGAGGCCATAAGAAAGCATCAGGCTCCTTGAACTGGAATTACAGAAGTTTGTGAGCCACGATTTAGATGCTGGAAACCAAACTTGGGTCCTCTGAAAAGCAAAACACAAAGTCATCTCTTCAGGCCTAGATACCAGTTCTTAAAAAATGAATGTTTAACTAAAATCATTTCAAAGAAAATTTGTACCATATCTTAGAGTGAATAAAACCTTCACGCTAACATAAGCATGACCCCACATGATGCTTGACTTCCGTAAAAGGATGTCATGGTTTGGGTGTATTTCTATGTTTAGCTTTTCATGGTCTGAGAAACCTTTAATCATGCAGGTCTCACTGGTACTTACTAGGTTGCTGTTTTCTTTCTCAAAAGATCTTTTATAATTATCTTCAAAGAATAATGCTTAGAGTTTATTTTTAAAGAACTATAAGTCAGTCAGGATTGAAGCTTTATTATAACCACTGAGCAGTCTCCACTTAGAAGGCTTCATAATCTATCTTTGAGGCTTTTATATTATCCTTCCCTGGAAGGTGAACCTAATATTTATGAAAATAAAGGGAAATTCACTGTAAAATTAGGCTGAATACCCAAGCACTGAATTGTCACATCCAAGGAAACAAGTCATGAAATAGCTGACATCATGTGCTTTTAATGGAGAGGAGCCCAAGGAAAAAAAGGTCCAACAACAGGCCCAAAGTGGGATCCAGCTCAAGGGGAGGCCCCAAGACCTGGCACTATTACTGAGGCTATGGAGCACTCACAAAAAGGGACCTATCATGACTGTCCTCTTAAAGACCCAACAAGCAGCTGAAAGAGTCAGATACAGATATTTGCACCCAACCAATGGACAGAAGCTGCTGACCCCTGTGGTTGAATTAGGGGAAAGCTGGAAGAAGCTGAGGAGAAGGGCATCCCTGTAGGAGGGCCAGCAGTCTCAATTAACCTGGATGGACCCCCAAGATCTCTCAGACACTGGACTATCAACAAGGCAGCATACGCTAGCTGATATGAGACCCCCAACATATATACAGTAGAGGACTGCTGGGTCTGGGTTTAGTCAGAGAAGATGCACATAACTTTCAAGAGAGTGGAGGCCCCAGGGAGTTTAGAGGTCTGGTGTGGTGGGTGATGGGGGGTGGGGAGATCCTCGTGGAGATGGGGGGGAGGCAGGGAAAAGTTATGGGATGTGGAACAGTCAGAGGGTGTACTGGGAGGGAATAAAATCTGGATTTTAAAATTAAATAAATAAATAAATAAATAAATAAATAAATAAATAAATAAATAAATAAATAAAATATCTCAAAAACTTGAAATGAGGGATGGTGATATCCTCAAAAGTTCTTTTATTACACAGGACTGTTTCAGCTATCCTGGTTTTGTTTGTTTAGTTGGTTTGGTTTTTGTTTTTCCATATGAAGTTGAGAATTGCTCTTTCAAGAATTCTGCAAAGAATTGAGTTGGAATTTTGATGGAAATTGCATTGAGTCTGTAAATTGCTTTTGGTAAGATGGCCATTTTCACTATGTTAATCCTACAGATCTGTATTCACTAGTTTTGTGTGTCATCTTGACACAAGCTGAAGTTATCACAGAGAAAGGAGTTTCTTCAGTTGAGAAAATGCTTCCATGAGATTCAGCAGAAGACAGCAGTGTTTTGGAGATACCAGTACTGTTGGACCGAGCCCGCTCAGCGCTTGCCGCCCTGCTGAGTCAGCCCTGGACTAGACTCGCAAGAGGCCAGCTAGCCTACAGAGTGCGGGAGACTTCTGGCGGTTCCCAGGAGACCCACAGTTGCTGTGTTGTCGAAGTGCGTCCCACCGCTCTACCCGAAAAGTGGATCTCCTCGCTGGCCCAGGTGTTACAGCCCCTTAGACAAAGTTCTCCGACGCCAAAGTAGTTTTGCAGCTTTATTCCTTCTGGATGGTGGGCGGCCTGCGCAGGTGGAAGTGGGGACAGAGCAGGCTGGCGGGCAGGGCGGGCGGAGAGCAGCATAGAGAGCAGTGCAGAGAGCAGGCAGGCAGAGAGCCAGCGCAGGCAGAGAGAGAGAGAGCTACACAGGTGGGAAAATCTGATATAATGTTTGGGAAGGGGGAGGGGGCTTGGCAATCGATACTTTCTATTGGCCAGGTCTGGGGCCTCTCTAGTGCCACATTTGCCTATGGGAGGGGTCAGGGCTGCTTTCTACGTGACAAATCTCACATGGCAGGCCTCTGTCTATACAGGGGTTATGAGAACTGTGGCTGATTTTACAGGAGTCTTCTGGGAGCATTGACTAAAAATATAATTCCGTCCCTTGTGAATATTTCACAGGGTCTCCCAGAATTTTCAGCCTTTGCTCAACCAGGTGTCAGATTGCCTGTTACAGACCACTGCCCCCACACAGTACCATGAGATGACCACCAAGAACAGCAGCAGCAGTGGAGTACAGGCATCTGGAACCTAGAAGACAAGGTGTTTGCTATAAAGAGCAGAGTTGGAGAAGTGACTCAAGCCCTTGGAGGAATCCAGAAGATCGTGAGTGGATCCCAGACAGTTGGAGTTTGATTTTGCTTTTGATTGTAACTGTGACCTGACATTTTCCCCTCTTGAAGAAAGAAGGTATTTTAGTGGGGCCAACAGTTAAGAGACTTTGAATTTTTAAAAGACTTTGAATTTTAAGAGATTGGATGTTTAAAGGGGACGATGTTTAAAGGGGACTGAAATGTTAATATGTAAGAATCTGTAAAGACTGTAGGACTTGTAAAGTTATTTAGATCTTGGGGATGAATAGGGAAGTAAGGGTTGAGGCTTATTGGTGATGTGTTTATATGTCAAGTTGACAAGGGGTCAATTGTATTGGCTAGTTTTGTGTGTCAATTTGACACAAGCTGAAGTTTTCACAGAGACAGGAGTTTCAGTTGAGAAAATGCCTCCATGAGATCCAGCTGTAAGGTATTTTCTCAATTAGTGATCAAGGGGGAGGGCCCCTTGTGAGTCCATCTGTGGGCTGGTAGTCTAGGGTTCTATAAGAAAGCAGGCTGAGCAAGCCAGGAGAAGCAAGGAAGCCAGTAAGCAACATTCCTCCATGGCCTCTGCATCAGTTCCTGCTCCTTGACCTGCTTGAGTTCCACTCCTGACTTCCTTTTGTGATGAACAGCATCATGGAAGTGTAAGCTCAATAAACCCTTTCCTCCCCAACTTGCATCTTGGTCATGATGTTTGTGCATGAATAGAAACCCTGACTAAGACAAGATCCATGAGCATAGGAGATCTTTTCTTTTCATCTTCTCATATGTTCCTCAATTTCTTTCTTCAGAGACTTGAAGTTTTTGATCTTTCACTTGCTTAAACCACAACAACATAAAGCTGGATACACTAAATCAAATAGAAGAGAAAGTGGTGAATTGCCTTGAACACATTGGCATAGGCAAACAACTTCCTGAACAGAACACCAACAACTCAGGCACTAAGATCAACAATTAATAAATGGGACCTCATGAAACTGAAAAGGTCTGTAAGGCAAAGGACACCATCAATAGGATAAAATGGCAGACTCAGAATGGGAAAAGATCTTCACCAATAATACATCTGACAGAGGCCTAATATCAAATATATATAAAGAATATAAGAAATTAAACACCAACAAACCAAATAACCCAATTTAAAATGGGGGTACAGAACATAACAGAGGGTTCAAGAAGCACTTATTGAAATCCTTAGTCATCAGGGAAACACAAATCAAAACAACTCTGAGATTCCATCTGGTATCCTTCAGAATGTTCAGGATCAAAAAGTTAAGTGAAATCACATGCTGATAAGTTGTGGAGCAAGAGGAACACTCCTCCATTGCTGATGGAAGTCCAAACTTTTACAACCATTTTGGAAATCAATTTGGCAGTCTCTCAAAAAGTTGAGTATAGCTCTATCTCAAGACCCAGCTATATCACTATGGTGCATATATCCCAGATGCTCCACTATACCACAGGGATACTTGCTCAACTATGCTCATAGCAGATTTATTCGCAATAGTTAGAAACTGGAAACAACCTAGATGGCACTCAACTGAAGAATAGATAAAGAAAATGTGGCACATTTACACAGTGGAATACTATTGAACCATTAAAAACAAGGACATCATGAAATTTGCAGGCAAACAGATGGAAATAGAAAATATCATCCTGAGTGAGGTAACTCAGACCTAGAAAGATAGGTATGTTATGTATACACTTTTAAGTGGATATTTGTCTTAAAGCACAGGTTAATCATGCCTTAATCCACAGACCCAAAGAAGTTAAGTAACAGGGAGGGCCCAAAGAAGGATGCTTAAATTTGTCACTCAAAATGGACATCAGAGTTGAACTGGGTAGGAAAGGGGTTGGGGTGAGGAACAGAAATGAATATCAGGTGTGGGGAAAGCGGGGATGGTGGTGTGGAAGAGGACTGCGAGACAGTGGAATTTGATGGGCAGGGCATCTCTGGGATGAATTGGAGACCTGGACGGGGGAGGATCCTGGGAGTCTATGGGGCTGTCCCTAGCTGAGACTCCTAGCATCTGGAGATATGGAGACTGAAGTGGCCACTTTCTGTAAACAGGAGGAACTTCTAGTGGAAAGAAGGTGGAACACCAACTCACCCACAAAAACGTTAACCCAAAATTTGTCCTACCTACAATATATACAGGGGTGAAGATGGAGCTGAGATTGAGGAAATGGCCACTGAATGACTAGTCCAATTTGAGACCTACCCCATGGAAGAGAGCCAACTCCTGACATCATTAATGATATTCTACTGTTTGCAAACAGGAGCCTAGAATAACTGTCTTCTGAGAGGCTTCATCCAGCAGCTGATGAAAAGACCTACAGCCAAACATTAGGCAGAGCTTGGGAGAGTCTTGTGTAAGAGTGGAGATAAGGATTGAGGGAGTCAGAGGTCAAGGACACCACAAGAAAACTACAGAGTCAACTAAACTTGGCCCATTGGAGCTCACAGACATTGATCCACAAACCAAAGAGCATGCAAGGGCTGAACCTATGTCCCCTACACGTTTGTAGCAGTTGTGCAGCTTGGTCTTCATGTGGGTCCAATAACAATTAGAGAGAAGACTATCTCCAACTCTGGTGTCAACTTATGGATTCCCTTCTCCTAGCTGGTCTTCCATATCTGCTCTCAGTGGAAAAATATGTGCTTAGTCCTGCTGCCACTTGATGTGCCAGGGCAGGCTGCTACCCATGGAAAGCTTTTCCTTCTCTGAGGAAATCCGAAGTAGGTGATGGGGGGAGGGGTATGGGAGGGTGGGACTCAGAGGAGAGGAGGGAGGGGGCTGTGGTTGGGATGTAAAGTGAATTAATAATAATAACAACTGCAAATCATCATCATCATCATAATAATAGAATGGAATGGGAACTGGGCCCCCAGTGAGCTAGAACACGGTGGAGGCCCCCTCTTTCTTTATACCTGGGATCTCTGAGGTTGTGTGAAAAGGAAAGTTGAAAATAAAATTCAGAATAAAGTCTCTTGTCACTGTAAAAAGAAAAAAAATTTCTTAACTGAGTTATCTGTAAAGGGTAGTATATCTACATACTGACATTCACTCCAGAAGAGCAATAATAGGCAACACGAGTTATTTTACTTAGTAGCTGATATTAATTTCATGAGTAGTCCATATATGATGCTGTCTCACAACACTCCCATGTACAGCGCCTGCAATTACAGAGTCATCTAACACATGCCACTACATTTGGTACTGCACTTAGGACATAGGTGAGCTATCACTCCATTGACAAGAGCTATCATTCATCATTTGTATCTTATAATAATGATATTTCAAGACAAAATTTTCAATCTCCCAAATCCTTGTTAAAATAATATGTGACATAAATTTATGGTTAAAATAAAATCACTGACCTGCACTCCTGCCACAAACTGACATCAAGATATACATGCCATATGCCATTGGTGGTAATTACAAAACATATATATGTATATACACATATGCACTCATATGTATGTATATATGTTTGTGTATGTACACATATATATATATATATATATATATATATATATATATATATATATATATTGATTTTGAGCTATCCAGGCCTTAACTAAAATTTTATAATACAAAAATATCTATATCTCAATAAAAATATCATTGATTATACTAAGAAAAATAAATACCTCAATCTAAATGAAATGATGCACTCAATACATTCCAACACAAAAATATAGAAATGGTAAATTATCTGAAAAATAATTGCAAGTGAGGAATAATTTTTAATATATTTCAAAAGGAAAACATAATTATAGACACATAAAATTAACTTCGACAAAATTTAAAATACTACAAAAGAAAATCAATTCACAGAGAAGAACAAGTTGATAATTTACTATTTAAAATCAAAACAACAATAATAAAAAGTTTAATAATATCTTTTGAAGAATGTATCTTTTTACTACCCAGGGCATGAAGGAATTAAGAGGTTATTTTTTTATTAAGCCTTGGATCATTAGGCTGATAGCCATCCTGAGCGACATGAGCAAATGCTTTGCAACTTACCTGTAAGCTCAGAGAATTCCTCTTTCATTGTAGATTGTTTTTCTCTATTGACAATAGGAATTTACTGCAAAACTAATTTGTAAATCTCATTCAACCTCTATAACTAGGTTTGATATATATAATTTTTATGGGGCAGATAGAATTGTGTTATGGCACTAATATATAATTGTATGTGTGCATAGATGCATATGTACTAATGTGCACACATATGTAGCATATTTCTACTAGGGTTGTGTGTATTCATCTAAAACACATTTTGAAACATCCTTCATATTGCTCTGAGTTGACAAATAGAAGAGAATAGAGTGTTTATTCAAATAGGATTAATGTTTGTTTTTCCATGTTTATTCAAGCAGAATAAATGCTTATTTAAGTAAAATAAACAATTTTAGATCTCAGGAAGCTTTAATGTTAATGGCCTGTTTAAATGAACAAGAACACAGTGGGGATGAATTCCCTTTCCCATTACATAAACATTATCCCAAGCACATCTATAAATATGAAAGGAAAAACACGGGTGTTGGTTGCATCCTTTCTTTAATACCAATTAATATCAATTTATAAAATTATTGAACAATAATATTCAAGAATATAAAACAAATATATAGGTTTAATTAGGTGACAGATTGCTATTCAATTATTGCAGTAATTCTCAATGTGTGGATGCATATCACAAATCCAGCTTATCAGATATTTACATTGTGATTCATAACATCAACAAAATTTAAGTTATAGAGTAGCAATGAAATAATTTTGTGGTTGGGGTCAGCACAACATGAGGAACTTTTTACAAGGTCACAGGATTAGGAAGGTTGAGAATCACTGAGTTATTAAATTAATATGAATTATCTAAAAGAAAAAAATCTTAAATCTCTTGATTCAAAATTATTCTGCATAATTACTTTCTTTTTTACATTTATTTATTTTTATTTAATTTACTTTACATCCCAATATTATTCCCCTCTCCTCCCAGTAACCCCTCATGCAAGTTCTCCCCCAAATCCACCTTTCTCTTCTCTTTTAAGAAGGGAAAACATCCCTCTGGATGTTACCCAACCCCCACAACCTCCCCTGCTCTCTCCATATCCAGTTCCTGCTGGACTAGGCCTATCCTCTCCCTCTGAGGTCAGCCAAGCCCAGTCCATTTATGGGTGCAGGATCCACAGGCAGGCAGGAAACAGACTCAAGGACAGCCCCAACTCCAGTTGTTGGGGGACCCAGATGAAGACCGAGCAGCTAATATGCTACTTGTGTACTGTGCAGGGATGCCTAGGTCCAGCCCGTGCTCACTCTTTGGTTGCTGATTCAGTCTCTGGGAGCCCCAAGGGTCCAGATTAGTTGACCCTGTTGGTCATCCTATGGAGTCCCTGTCCTCCTCGCATCCCTTAATCCTTCTCCCAACTCTCCTGTAATCCTCCCCGAGCTCCATCTAATTATTGGGTGTGAGTCTTTGCATCTTTTTCCACAGGCTGCTAGATAGAGCCTCTCAGAGGCTAGTTATGCTAGGCTCCTATCTGCAGGTATAACCGAGTATCATTAATAGAGTCAGGGGTTAGTTCTTTCCCGTGTAATGGTCTCAATTTGGAGCAGTCATTGGTTGGCCATTATCTCAGTCTCTGTGCTCTTTGTCCCTGTATATCTCGTAGGTAGGATAATTTGGGGTGGAAGGTTTTGTGGGTGGGTTGTTGTCCTTATCTCTCCACTGGAAGTGCTGCCTGGTTACAGGAAGTGGCCTCTTCAGAATCCATATCCACCACTGCTAGGAGTCTCAGCTAGAGTTGCTCCCACAGCCGTCTGGCCCTCTCCCCATCAAAGGTCTCTGGCAGGTCCTAGAGATTGCCTGCCCACCACTGATTTCTCTTCTCTCTCCCCAGTTTTTCCTACACATGATCTCCCCTTCCCTCCTTTTCCCCTCCCCATCACATCTTCCAACCTCCTTTCATCAACCTCTGAAATCTATTTTTACCCTTCTGAGAAAGATTCACAAATCCTCCCTTGGACTCTCCTTGTTATTTTGGTCTGTTGATTATAGCATGGTTATCCAGTATTTATGGGTAATGTCCACTTATCAGCGAGTACATAGCACACATGTCGTTTTGGCTCTGGGTTACCTCACTCAGGATGATATTTTATAGTTCCATCCATTTGCCTGCAACATTCATGATGTCCTTATTGTTAATGGCTGTGTAGTTTTCCATTGTGTAAATGAACTACGTTATGTTTATCCATTCTTCAATTGAAGGGCATCTAGGTTGTTCCCAGTTTCTGGCTATTGCAAATAAGGCTATTATGATGATAGTTGAGCAAGTGTCCTTGTGGGATGATGGAGCATCTTTTGGGTACATGCCCCAGAGTGGTATAGCTGGGTCTTGAGTTAGAACTAATCCCAATTTTCTGAGAAACCTCCAGGATAAGATATCTATGAGATGCACTAAAGTAGTTTTACATATGATCGATATTATGATACTCTCAAATAAAACTTTTAAAAAGACTAACAAATTAATATTTCTTGAAAGAAAATAGGAAAATAACAAGAGAAAAATCGATCACATAATGTACTAGTGACTTTTTGCCAACTTCTATAAACCGAGGCCCATCTGGGAAGAGGGTATATCAAGTGAAATATTTCCCCCATCAGATTGGTCCATTACATGTCTGTGGATATTTTTCTTGAATCCTAATTTATGTAGAAGGGCTTAGCCACTGTGAGCAGAACCATCCCTTGGCAGGTAAATCTGAACTGTATAAGAACAAGAACTGTAGCTAAGCAACCTGGGGGAAACAAGGCAGTACTTGAGTACTGTCCTGGCTTCCCTTGATGATGGACTGTAACCTGTAAGCTTAAATAAACCCTTTCTTCTCCAATTTGCATTCAGTAGTGGTGTTTATCACAGCAACAGAAAGCAAACCAGAACACTTGAAGAGGAAAAGGAAAGAGAAGGGGAAAAAATGATATGAGGCCCCCAACACATATACAGGAGAGGACTGCTGGGTCTGGGTTCAGTCAGAGAAGATGCATCTAACTGGAGGCCCCAGGGAGTTTAGAGGTCTTGTGCGGGGGACATCCTCGTGGAGACAGTGGGGCGGGGAGGAGGTATAGGATATGGAACAGTCGAAGGGTTGATCAGGAGGGGAATAAAATCTGGAGTGTAAAAAATTATAGATAGATAGATAGATAGAAAGATAGATAGATAGATAGATAAATAGATATAGATATATACATACATACATACTATATGAAATAGGAAAATAAAATAGTAAGGCTGACAAAATCAAGAAATGGTCATTTAGAAAGCACTAAAATTGTCTTAATATTTTCGTGGTTATTCTAAATAGTAAGTCTGAAAATATGAATCCCAAGCTCATGTTTAAGCACCTATAAGATAATCTTTATAATTCAGCTAAACACTTCCATTAATGAATTTTAAAACAGAAGCAAAATGTTATATAAAAAAAATAAAACAAGGAGAAAAAACCCGGTATAAGTAGTAAAAACAGACTGTAATAAGGAAACATACTGTCTTGTCAGTGAACTGAAAATCTTATAAGATTTGAGAAAGAACTCAAAGGCAAAAGCCCACACTTCTTATGATTCTGTTTATAGAAAATTGTTAAATTACAGAAACATGTTAAAATTTTGTCAGAGAAGAAATACATCTGGACCAATACCCTGCAGTTTTTATCACTATTGCTCTGTAGTACAGCTTGAGGTTAGGGATGCTGATTCCCCCAAAACTTCTTTTATTGTTGAGAACAGTTTTCGCTATCCTGGGTTTTTTGTTATTCCAAATGAATTTGCAAATTGTTCTTTCAAACTCTATGAAGAATTGAGTTGGAATTTTGATAGAGATTGCATTGAATATGTAGATTGCTTTTGGTAAAATGGCCACTTTCACTGTGTTAATCCTACTGATATATGAACATGGAAGATCTTTCTATCTTCTAAGGTCTTCAATTTCTTCAGTGACTTGAAGTTCTTGTCATGCAGATCTTTCACTTGCATGGTTAGAGTTACACCGATATTTTATATAATTTGTGGCTATTGTGAAGGCTGTTCTTTCCCTAATTTCTGTCTAAGCCAGTTCTCATTTGTATAAAGGAAGGCTACTGATTTGTTTGAGTTAACTTTATATTCAGCCACTTCCTTGAAGTTGTTTATTAGATGCAGGAGTTCTCTGGTAGAATTTTGGGAGTCGTTTATGTATACTATCGTATCATCCGCAAATAGTGATGCCTTGACTTCTTTCTTTCCAATTTGTATCCCCTTGACCTCCTTTTGTTGTTTAATTACTCTAGTTAGAACTTCAAGTACTATATTGAATAAATAGGAAGAGAGTGGGCAGCATTGTCTTGTTGGTGATTTTTGTAGCAATGCTTCATTTCAAGTTTCTTTCTATTTAATTTGGCACAGAGACAGACAGGTCAATCAATGGAATAGAATTAAAGACCCAGAAATAAAACCACATCCTATGGTCACTTTATCTTTAAACAAAAAGCCAAAACCATACAGTGAAAAAAGGAAAGTCTCTTCAACAAATGGTGCTGGTCTAACTGGTAGTCTGCAGGTAGAAGAATGCAGATTGATCCATATTTATCACCTTGAACAAAGCTCAAGTCCAAGTGGATCAAGGACCTCAGCATAAAACCAAATACACTGAATCTAATAGAAGAAAAAGTGGGAAATAGCCTTGAACACATTGGTACAGAGGAAAATTTCCTGAACAGAACACCAATGGCTCAGGCTCTAAGATCAACAACTGACAAATGAGACCTCATGAAACTGAAAAGCTTCTGTAAGGCAAAGGACACTGTCAATAGGACAAAACTGTAACCTACAGATTGGGAAAAGATCTTCACTAACCTTACATCCAATAGAGGGCTAATATCCAAAATATATCAAGAATTCAAGAAGCTAACCTCCAAGAATCCAAATTACCCAATTTAAAAATGGGGTACAGAGCTAAACAGCAACAGTGGAATCTCGAATGGCCGAGAAGCACCTAAAGAAATTTTCAACATCCTTAGTCATCAGGGAAATCTAAATCAAAACGACCCTGAGAGGAACTTCCGGCGGCGGCTGGGGGACCTCAGCTTGGGCCACAGAGCTCCATAGCAAATTAGCGCCGGGACAAAGACACCCACCCAGCAGCTTGGAAAAGCCAGGAGTGGGCCCAAGACAAACTCCACAGCTCACCAGGAACCGCTCCGAACCTGGGAGACACAGGGACCGAGGTAGGCAGGCATAGAAACCCCCTGGATCCCAACAGCGGGCGGCTGAGGCAGGAGACGTCTGCCTGTGCCTCCAGGGCTCAATAGTCAAGCAGCGCCAGGAGAAAATTTCTCTCCCAGGAGCGTGGAAAAGCCCGGAGTGGGGGCAAAACGAGCCCAAGTGCTCACTGATTCCGCCCAGTTTCCGCAGGCCACAGAGATTAAGGGACAGGAACTTCCAGCGGAGGCCGGGGACCTCAGCTTGGGCCACAGGGCTCCATAACAAATTAGCGCCGGGACAAAGATACCCTCCCAGCAGCTTGGAAAAGCCGGGAGTGGGCCCAAGACAAGCTCCACAGCTTACCAGGAACTGCTACGAAACTGGGAGACACAGGGACCGAGGTAGGTGGGCATAGAAACCCCCTGGATCCCAACAGCGGGCGGCTGAGGCAGGAGACGTCTGCCTGGGCCTCCAGGAGTCCATAGCCAACGAGCACCGGAAAAAGCTACCCTCCCAGGAGCTTGGGAAAGCAGTGAGTGGGGTAAGGGAAGCAACACCTCTCACCCGGACCTGCCCGGATCTGCCGGGACCCAGGACCTGAGAAGCGGGGGACACAAAATCTCTGAACCTTCAAGTTTCCACCTGTGG
>CM052709.1:71587617-71609938 GCA_028551405.1 Uromys caudimaculatus | reverse complement strand
GGGGGAGGGGACACGGGGTTTCCAAAGAAAAGGGGAATCATCGGAAATGTAAATAAAGTATAAAGAAAAAAAAAAAAAAGATTAACCCTCACTATATTTTCTCTGTTACCAATATATATAATTTCCTTTAGTTTTTAATACTCTTGTTTAAACAGGGATGTGACCACATTTGTCACGCAGGTGACACCATGATTGATTTATCAGAAAGAGAAGAAAGCTTCAGAATTACAGTTAGAGACACACCCCACTTCCTTACTCCCAACCTTTAAGTGCCCAGTGATACCCTTAAAGAACAACTCTGTACCTCAGGATAGCTTAAGCAGAGGTAAGAGAAAAATTCTTTACTCTGCCTTAACCAGGAGAGAATTAAGGGACTAAGGGACTCTAGTACATGTGTTTGCCTCCCTCCTCCCTCCTTCCATCCCTCCCTCTCTTTTGCGCTCTCTCTCTCTCTCTCTCTCTCTCTCTCTCTTTCTGTGTGTGTGTCTGTGCATGCATGTGTCTGTGAAGGAAAGAGAGACAAATCTTAACTCAGAGTCCCAACATAGTTTGAATAGTTAACTCTTGTATTTCCAATAAACACAGGTAAAGATTTTCAGGATATGAGACTCACTCTCTCCATTCTTGCTTTGAAATTTTCAACCCTTTTCCAAACCCGTAACATGACAGAATCCGATGTTTCTAAGTCCAGAAACTAGCCTGCAAGTACAAGCAATGTCTTCTCACATTTGCTGAAGAAATCTATGAGGGTGGCCCAGCTGTAAGCTGCCTTTTTTTTTTTTTTTTTTTTTTAAACCGAGGTCTTATCAGTTTCTCTGATTAAAGTTTATGCCTATATTTGAGTGACTCATGCTCTCCTATGCTGTTCTGTGAGTCACTTGGAGGGATTTCTGCTGACTTGGAACATTGCATGTCAAGGAGTGGGTATTAGGCTGTGTGTACA
The DNA here is from genome assembly GCA_028551405.1 of Uromys caudimaculatus. NCBI lineage: Eukaryota > Metazoa > Chordata > Mammalia > Rodentia > Muridae > Uromys > Uromys caudimaculatus. The sequence continues at coordinate 71,608,995 of CM052709.1, read as the reverse complement.
TGGATTTGAAGATGACCAAATGAGCATGTAGGAACTTTTTACTCTTTTACAGACACCCTAAGAATGACCAATTTTTACGATAGCTTCAATTTTTAAAAAATGAACAAAGCACAAACTTTATAGCTTTCAGTATCAACCTCAGCTTTTAAAATTTTTAAAGAACAAGAGAATACAGTAGCCCATATCGATGGGGAAATAGGATGGTCAAGAAAAGAAGTTACAAAAATCAGAGGAAAGGATCCTGGCTAAATCCCATCCAGCTCATGACAGGTTACTGCTGTCTGGTCTATGAATCATTTTTAAAAGTCCATGTAGGAAATGCAAAGCGCAAAGAATTAAAGCTAAAAATCATTTAGTATTTTAAAAGGTTATATACCTGTGATGAATCTAACCACCAGACTATTTAATAATTATTTATCAGTGTTAATAAGATTTATTTTTGTCTTAATATAAGATACACATTTTGTTCATATTGAGTCTTAGGTATTCAATAGTATGACCCTTTGCTATCCGAGGTGTATGGAGGTGGCAACCATGAGACAGAGGACAATCAGGGGTGGGATGTAACAGAGGAGCTGACTTAAGACAAGACACTGAGTCTTTTACACTGTGAAGAAGGGCTGCTTTCTAACATTCTGTGTTAAATGCTAGAAATTTAAACTGCAGACTGCTGGGATTGAAAATGAGCAGGTCTACATGGCCATATCTTAATCTCAGCATCTATAACATTGGAGTCAGAGTATTCTTTGTGGTGGAAACTGACCTGCCCATTATAGGATGTCTACAGACATCCTTGATCTCTACCCATTGGATTCCAGAACTCCATCTGCACTGCAACAACAAATGCTAACCCAAAATAGTGCGAAGCACTCTGGTGGAAAGCCATCCTCTCTTGAGGGCCACAGGACTCAGGGGACTAGATTTGTTACATGGCTGACTCTTCCTGTGTGTGGCGGTACCTGTCCTCCAGACAGCTGCTCTTCCCAACTCCAAGAGATACCCGAAACTCAGGACAAGTGGGCTCTAGCTGCTATCTTCTTCATGTTATTCCTGTAATTAAAGACTTGGCTAAAAGTTTGACACTGCACAAATTGTTATGCATCTTTACAGTGTAATAATAGATTAACAATGTATTCTCACTATGAGCTATTTTCTTCCTGTCTTTGATATGCGGTGTGGTCTCAGTTTTTTCATTTCTTTTATCTTTAGGTCACTATTCCCCTCTCACCAGTGATGCATTTACCTCTCAAAGTTCTTTTTACATATATATATATATATATATATATATATATATATATATATATATATATATATATGCCATTTTATCTCTATTTCTCATTTCCATGTTGATTTTAAACAATATATAAATGCCACATTGATAAAAGATAGGTACAGATAAACATATATGTACATCACACATGCCTTTGTCTTTCTTACACACATATAAGTTCTGTTGAAACAATAAACTGCACTGTTTATTTTCTTTGCTATTAATAAAACCACAATCTTGTCTCAAAGTAACCATTCCTGGCCGTCTTTCTTTACCTTCTGCCAAGCTGAGGAGCACTAGGGTCTCAGGCTGATTCTGACTGCATAAAGGTCTCATTAATTAAGGCCACTCCCACCAAAGCCAGAATATAAAACACAAGTTAGATCATTGCCCATTTTTCTTCTTATTTCTAAGATCCAAACATCCTTTCCTTCTGTGTGACAGCAGCTCTAGGCAAGGAAAACAGCTGATATTGGACCTAATGCTGGGTCAAGGGGGCAGAACAATACAGAAAGAGACTGAGAGAGAAAACGAACACAGAGCAGAGACATTCTCTTTGAACCACTGGCACCTGCATCTGGTTTGTCTACAGCCAAATACTCAGAGCAAGACATGGACGCTGAAGGTAGAAGAGTAGAAAGTGTGGATTGGCACGCTATGGTGAGGTACATTGTCTGAACCTGAAGAGAATGTGACTAATCACTCTTCAAATTTTACTTTTAAGGTGATTTTATTGAGCAATGTAAAGCCCTTCCCTTTCGTAATTACAGAGTTATTTCTGGAATTGCATCAACAGCTTTATATTACACCCAGCATATCCCAGGGGTTTCTCATTCTATGTTAATAAATTCAAACACAGAGGCATTATTGGCAGACTCAGCACCACACATGACTAACTCAACTAAAACATTAAAGGAGTTGGATCACAGTAGACTATGCCTATGGTAAGCCAGATCATGACACACATTTGGCTGAGATTAGTGGCACTACTCAGGTTTCATTGCATCTTGAACATGATTTCCTTAGAAATGTTGCAGGATCTGACTGGAAAGACTTTCAGTGTTCAAAATAATAAAGTTTATCTGCTACAAAGACATAATTAGGCCAAGGTATGCAGAAGTCCATGCACCTTTCCAGGTGTATTCAGAGCCAAGCTTGGGTCTAATGGTTATTTTATCTTTTCATCAGAAGATTAAGATTATTTTATGAGTGTTCTGTGACTTTGAAGTCCAAGGATTGTTTCCCTTATGAGAAATTAAGAGGGAATCTAAATTATACTGGTGAGAATATCACAAGTAAGCTTTTTCTTGAAAGAATTCACAGACCAACCAATCAACCAAGATATTCATACACACACAAATACAGAGAGAGAGAGAGAGAGAGAGAGAGAGAGAGAGAGAGAGAGAGAGAGAGGCACACAATCCACACAGGTACGCATACATATTTATATATACATAATTTATACTTATATGTTTGTTACATATATAATAGATGAACCTTGATATTCTTATAGATATACCATAGCATAGTTTAAATGGATTTATATTAGAAGTTATACAAAACTACATTCTATGTGGTAAATAACACCTATATAGTTCATCTACAGTTGTCTGTGCTGGAGGCAAGAGCTCATATCTTAATGGAGGGTCCAACATATAGACCTACACAGGGAACTACAGACCCCCAGGAAAGATGGGAGTGGCAAAGGTGGTCCTTCCCAGGGAAGAGTACAACTGTTGTTTGTCCAATGACAAACACACCTGAAAACATAAATACAAGTAACATTATATGGACTGAATATGTTATATTTAAGGAATTAATTATGTGTATATTCATATGAATACAATAACAATTAATGAAGAAAAAGGCCATAAATTTGAAGGACAGTGAGGAGGGGTATACAGGAGGTTTGAAAGACAGCGATGAGAAGTTGGTAATGTAATTACATTAGAATCTCACAAATTAAAAAAAAAAAAAATTTTTGAGCAGGGTGTTGCCTTTCAGTGTCTGCTTCCCCACCTGTGTCACACAGTCCCCGGGCAGGGAGAGAGGGGAAATTTCTACTCCAGCCAATCTCAGAATGAGATTCACAGGGTTTGGACATGTCTTGACTCCACTCTTGCTACAGGCTTGCTCACCACAGGACCAAAGCTCTCAGGCCCCACAGGGAGTATCTATGGAAAACACAAATACTGAAGAATTTCATTTGCTACCTCCACTCTGTCTCTGATTAGACTCCACTCTTCCTTTTTGTGTCAGGTGTCATGCTTAGCTCCACTTCTCCTTCCCTCAGCCCCACAATTCACCTTGCAATACAGTTTTAGAAGAGCATTGTGGGTGGATCAGGTACATTCAAACAGGGCCTTCTTTTCTCCAAACTTCAAAGCTGTGTGGCTCCCAAAGCTTACTGTGTCTGAGGCCCGCAGCCACTACTATGGACTTTCTAAAGCTTTCTAAAAATATTTTCTCAGACTTCTAATGTACATCGTGGGAAGCCCAAAAAGATGCTGTCATGGTTATATACAGAATTTCCATAATGAAAGTAATAAGTAAATTGACTCTACTCTGTAAAACTATGCTAATATCCTGAATATGTTGATAATTCATCCTTTCCTCAAAGGAAGATTTTTGGCCACATTGTAAATTATTGCATCATGTTTTCTCCAGTTTCAGGATTGCTCCTTCAGTTCATTTTTCTCAGGTTGTCAAATACCTGTCAAAAATACAAAAAAAAAAAAAAATCAAGTTAGTGCCACTTTACTGATTAAACACTGAGTTATATGCAGCTTAGCAGTCTTAGTTCTGTTATAGTGAGCTAATTCTGAAAGCTAAGTACATACCTATAACTATATCAGCCTATTATATAGAGGGGCTTGTTTTATGTCTCTGGTAGCTGGATATACCTGTGAGACAGTTTCCTTAATTGAGTGATTTAAAGTATAAAGACCCACCTTATGACTGGATCTTTTGTGGTGGGAAGATCTACCTTTAATCTGAGCCACATCTTATGCTGGCAGCCCACATAAGGGAATAGAAGAAAGAAGCACTTGCTGCTTACATGGTTGCCCTCACTCTCACTGGTGAGTTTATTCCTTCACTAATATTAGAGCCTACTTCTTTGAGCTTTTGACATATATTTAAGACCAGCTCAGATACTCAGATCCAACTACTGGATCCTTTGACTCTCTACTGGAAACAGTCATTGTTGGAATAGATAAACCATAACCTCTAAAACACTATATATCATATAGAAGTTTATATCATATATATATGATTTTATATCATATATATATGATATAAGGAATATAGATAGACAGGATTATACACACACACACACACACACACACACACACACACACACACACACACATATATATATATATTCTACCGTCCACCAGTTCTGTTTCTGTAGAGAATCTAGACTAATATGGAGACCTAGCAGAAGAAAGTAATCCACTAGGGACTCAATCTGCTTAATTGGTCCCACATCCTGGAGACAAGCTTTGTTGCAATGCATCTACTCTTACCCCACCCTGACAAATTAATCCATGAGCCTGAAACTATGAGCCAAATGGTCACAGCAACTACTATAAAGAAGAAATGACCGTGGAAACTGGTACCAAGAAGTGGGGTTGTTGCTGTGAAAATCTTGAACTTATAGTTGGCTCAAACACCCCTGAAAGTGGCCTCAGGAGGAATGTGAAGGAGTTCAGGATGCTAAGTCACAGAAACCTTCTGGGGTGTGAGCAGAGATAATGGGTGACTCTGGAGGGAATGAGGAAGACAAGAACAGTGCTAGAAATATGCACTGAGAAGACGGTGCTCATTAACTTTCACTTGGGGAAAGAATCTATTCAGAATTAGACTAAAGGCCATTTGCGTAACATTCTAGCGCAGACTCTTGCTGTGTTCTGCTTCTGTTTTGAACTGTAAATGTATTAGAGGCTAGTTTAGAGGTAGTGAACTGATGAAACTAAAACAAAATGTGGTGGCATGACTGATACTCACTACTTTTCATCATGATTACAATAAGACCTCAGAGCAAAAGCAGAGTAGAAAGATAGGGGCAGTCTATCAAGGAAGGAAGCACATGTGCATGCAAATCTCTTTTTCTCTCTGAGGGAGAGTGTCCATGGATACAGTCATCATCCATGGATACAGTCACCGTCCATGGATACAGTCACCGTCCATGGATACAGTCACCGTCCATGGATACAGTCACCGTCCATGGATACAGTCACTGTCCATGGATACAGTCACCGTCCATGGATACAGTCACCGTCCATGGATACAGTCATCGTCCATGGATACAGTCATCGTCCATGGATACAGTCATCGTCCACTAGCCTCAGATCCCATCTTCTCTAACTTTTCAATGAGGACTCAATGCTAATGGTTCTCAAAGGAATGTCCATGTTCTAAAGAACAGCTTGGGGCCATGGACAGAGGCAAAGGCGAGGGGGAATGGGATAGAGGGTTTGCAGAGGAGAGACAGGGAAGGGGGACAACATGTGAAATGTAAATAAATAAAATAACCAACTAATAATAAAAATTTTAAAAAGAACAGCTTTGAACTTCTGAGATGTTCATCTTCCTGGAATCAGAAGTTATTGTGTTCTTTTTCCAGCCATGGCCATTGTCAATTCTAAGACCCCCTCATGCAAGTCAATCTAATAAATGTAATTTTATCATGTATATTATATAGAACATATTTTATTATATAGAAGAAATGTCCTATGCTTCTTCACTCGGCCTTGTATGTCAAATTCTAACCATTTTTCCACTTCAGCTTACTTTCTAAAAGAATATTTATCTCACATTATATCTTCCTTGATTTCAAGTTTTGTATAATTTAATCTTTAGTATAAACATGCATTACAGTATGTTAGAATAGCAAAAACATAGATTATAAGTTGTACCCTAGCATCTAATCAATAAATGTTTGCTATTCATTTCTATGTTTTCCCTACTTGTATAAAATAGATATTTCATTTATTTTTAAAAAGTGTTATTGGAAAAATCTAATAGAAAAGAACATTTTCCCAGTACTGTGAAACCCTACCATGCTGCAGATTTCTAGTGCCAGCCCTGGCAAGAAGTTTTTCCAGTGTTTTTCCAGTGACGACAATCATATGCCCTATGTAAAAGCATCCTAAGATGCCCGTGTTCGTATTGGTTAACTGGCAAGCATAACCCAAAACAGAATCTCTGCTGCACCTTCCTTCACTAGCTTCTAGAATGTGATTCATATCTTTTGATATTCTAAAAATAAGTTGTAAGTGAAAATTTAAGGGATACATTGAGGGACCTTAGGGATGTTTGTTTTCAAGCACCTATAGTCAGCACTTCTATTCTGAGGATCTATAAATCCAAATAGTCAGTAATTTTTGTAGCAAAATTTTTATAGTTTTATAAACCTTAGTATTGATACCAAAGATTAATGTTGGTTAATTTATATTGTGAGCTCCCTTCTTATCACTGAATATCTATTTAGGTGCTTATGCATTTTAAAGTGAATAAGAATACATAGTATTGTGGTCCTTGAAGCATCCTTTGTTGAACATTGTCTTTTACAGTAATACGACTCAATCTAACCCTGGGAGGAACATTCAACTGTCTTATTGTTGGCTGGAGATTTACCTGTGTGATATTTTAAATCTGTGATCAGAGCCTAATCCATACTCATACACATTTTTATTACTTATTATTACTTTTATTTTATCTTGTATATAATGAACTGTGTTCACATTCCCTTCATTACTCTCAAAATAAATAGATAGTCAATTTAATACGTTGAAAATCAAGGGGAAATTTGTGAATAAAATATGTTGGTGGTGGTCTGACAACAGACAAGAATAAATGTGGATATTAACTATGCTGTGATTCTCAAATGACAGCTTTAAAGTTTTTCCTGAAAGATGTCAAAGTTTCAAGGTATGGGTGATCTTCATTCAAGGCCCTGATTTCTGCTTTTCTGAGTCTGTGAGAAAAAAATTGTGAACAAACCAGGCAAGAGTCCTGCTCCCACCAAGGCTCAGAGAATAAAATGAAAAGAATCACCGTGGAGTGAACTATAGGAAGATATGCAGGGAGGTATAGAGCACCCCTTAAAGCAGAAGAGAAGGACTAAGATAGAATTTTCAGAAAAAGGCAGTAAAAGCATTCATACCTGAAAAACACAAACAAATGAGGGTTGGAAAAAACGTCTGAAGAAAGGAAATAACAACTCCAACACAACTGAGCAGAGGTGAATGACAGGAAGACTAACAATAACGATATTTCATTGACACAAACAGGAAATTATTATTTTTAAATGGATTGTATATTAAGATAATAGGAGTGAATGTTAAGCCAAAGAATGTCATGATCTTCCTATACTCGTTTAGTGATATTATTCAAACAAAACAGCATAGGGTACATATAGCTAGGGAAACTCAGTGGGTAATGACACTTGCCATGAGAGCTTTGTGACTTCAGTTCAATCCATAGAAAACATATAAAGTGGAAAAAGAAGACCACCTCCACAAGACTGCCCTCTCACTGCCACTTGTACACTGTGGCATGAGTGCCCCCACCACATGCACATTCTACACATACAATATTTAAAAATTGAGAAGAACTTTAAAAACAAGTTGAATGTCTGAAGAACCGTGTTCTTTACAAACCTATAACGTGTTAGGCAGAATTATCAACCTTAGTCATGTTTGGCTTTTAAAAATGTTTGTGTTTTGTTTGTGCTTTCATTCTCCATCATAATCATCATTGTGGGATACTTTTTTAATGGTTTATTTTATTTTTCTGGATTATGACATAATTACATTATGCCCCCTTCCCTTTCCTCTCCCTAAACCCTTCCATATAACTCCCTCTCTGCTCTTCTTCAAATTCATATCTTATTTATTAATTGTTGTTCCATATATATATATATATATATATATATATATATATATAACTTAGTGACCTATATTATTATTTTCTGACTAAAAACATATATAAAGGAATATTATTAAGTTAAAGAGAAAAATGTTCTACCTTGTCTTATATCTTAGTTTCTGTTCCTGGCTGTATGATAAAATATAGTGACAAAAGCCACTTTAGGGAGAAAGGCTTTATTTTGGCTTAAGTTCCAATCCACCATTGCAGGAAGTCACAGCAGCCCAGCCCGTGGAATTGTCTCACTACAATAAATGTGTCTTCCCATATCAATTAGTAATCAAGGTAATCCTCTGAAAGGCAAGCCCAGAGAATCATCTCTAAGGTGACTCTGGATTCTGTCAATTTGACAACTAGCATTAACCAACACTAATCTTGTTTTCGGCATATACCAGAGAAAGATTTATTACAAGGAATTCATAAACATGGTGGAGTCTGAGAAGCTCCAAGATATGCAGAAATCAGGGTGGGGACCTAGGTGAAGCAACTATGTAGTTCCAGTCCAAACCCTCCCCCTAAACAAGATACCCAGGATGAACTGACTTTACTAGGATCCAAAAAGATAAAAGAAAGAAAAGCGGGTGGGGGGGAGAGGAGATAACTAAGTTCAAAGGAAGCTGGAGTGAAGAACTCTTTATTCCCAACAGGGAAATGGACTTAGCATTTTAAGTGTTATCTCCTTTTAAAACAAGGAACTCATGTTAAATTTCTTAAGATCTCATGAATGTATTCACTCATTGTGTATATCCTTTATAAGTAATTTAGTCAGTTTCTCTTCAGCCTTATTTTTGTTTGTCTGGTTACAGAATTATACCTTGAGCCATTGGGATTAAAATCTAAGGGATGGCATAGCAAATAAATATTAAGTTGGTCACAGTCTTTTGACTCAGGGCGATTAAATTTTATAGTGCCTTCTTAGAAGTAAATGGGAGACATAAACCCTGTAATTGAAATCAGATGAACTCAGTTGATCATCTACAGTGCAAGCTATTTATCATTGAGCCAAACCATCTCATACGTTCCTAATATCCTCCATCTCAAGCTGGAATAAACATATGCACTACTCTAATCTTGAGTGAATTTCTCCTCAAATGATTATATTGTTAAAAGGGAAAGAAGAAATAAAGAAAATCTAGAGGCTTGTTCATATGCCCAAGCTTTGGTCCAATTCTCCAAGTTCATCATGGTTTTTTAATCCAAACATTTTATTGATTGTTTTCCTTAACTGTCTTCTGCGCAGTCAGGACTTCCCATAGTGTTTCTTCCGGTGTTCATCTGTCTTTGTTGAAATCACCATCCACATTACTTGTATATCTGCTTTAATCTGTTCAGAACCCAGTCCACTCTTACAGTGATCTACCTGTATGGCACCCATAGTCAGACATGGCAAGAGTAAGGCCCCTTACATCTTCAGGAGACTTAGGTCTCTGTGTATCAATAACATGAGAAGAACAAACGAAGACTAAAAGAACACGGACGTTTGAGGATGAAAACCTATCTTTAACAGAGTAACAGAACGAAAAGATTTTGCATAGTAAGTTATAAGAGATAAAACAATGAATTTACATTTTAGCTTCAATTTTGCATTTTAATAGCACCCATCTTAAGAATTTCGAGACATTTAAGTGTATTAAGATGATTTTTTTTTCCACTCTGGACTGGGAAAACTCAAGCACAACTGGCATTCTAATTTAATTAAGTGTGTTTAATAAGCATTTCTGATTCAGGATGCTTAACACATTAATTCAGTCATTTATTTGTTTTCATGAATTAACCAATTTCACAAATACACATTAAGGAACCACTCAGAGTCAACATATAGTCTAATCTAACCTCCAAATATTCATGAAAAAATAATTTTAAAAAATCTTAACATATTGAATTTATAGATTAGCTTGTGTTAGATTTATCAAGGGTAAAAATTATCCTTCAGAAATTAAGCAAAAAGATATTTAGGTTAATGTATTTCATTTTATGTGTAGGAATGTTTTTGGTTTTGTTTTGTTTTCTCTGAATGCATGTATGTGTACCAAATGCATGCTTGGTGACTGAGGAGGTAAGAAGAGATTGGATCGTCTGGAACTGGGGTTAAAGACAGTTATAAGCCACCATGTGGGTGCTGGGAACTGAACCCAGGTTTTCAGTAAGGATAGTTACGTATTCTTAACCTCTGAGTCATTTCTCTAGCACCCAAGGAAAGACATTGTTGCAGTTTTATAATTTTTATGCATGCATTCGTAATTCTACACATACTGAAATCTTACTATATTGCCCTAAGGTCTACAAAGGAATGTATCATCTAAACAGTTTATCTGAATAGGAGCAAAAAACAGCATGACTTGCTCACTCAGTGGTGGAAGGAAGCAGGTAGGAATAAATATGTTGCTTGACTAACGAATAGTACTTTCTCCTCAGACAACAGAAAATTGTTGAGGGCCTTTATGCAGAAGGGAGAATTTGGTTAGAAATATATTCTGGGGCAAAGGTAGAGGATAAAAGAGAGATCAAAGTAGCCTAGGATAAGAAGTTTCAAAAGTCATCCTTTTATTTTATTTGCGTGTGTGTGTGTGTGTGTGTGTGTGTGTGTGTGTGTGTGTGTGTGTGTTATGCATATATGCATGTATGAATGCATGTGTACCATTTACATGTGTAAAGACAAAAGAATAATCTTGGAGTATGTCTCACTTTCTGCCTTGTGGGTTCTTTGACACTTCATTTAATCCATTAGCTCCTTGGGATTCTCTACCTGCAACATACCTGTAGGAGTATTGGGGTTATAGAGATGTGTCTCTGCCTGGCTTTCTTTAGGTTCTGCAGCTCCAACTGCAAGCCTTCAAACTTATGTACAAAGTTCTTCACCCACTCAGTCATCTCTCCAAGTTGTCTATCCAGTTTCTTTAATGAAAACAATATAGTTTCTACTCACAAGAAAGGCTGTGTGGTAGTTTAGCTTGATGTATTTTCTCTATTGTTGGCCTAAATAGTTAAGCCATACTGTTGCTCTTAATTTTATGTTAGACATTTCTGACATCTGTGTACACATCTAACCCCTGATACAGAAGACATATAAGGAATCTCTTGACCTTTCTATATTTCCATCAGTGAAGGTTTCACCACTCTCACCTCTGCTTCACACACATTCATCACGTTTCTTTCATTTCCAATTTTTCTCTTGGAAAAAAAATAATTGTCTTCACCTTTACATCTCCATGATATTTTTCTGGTCCTGGGCATCTATATTATACTTCATGTGGCTGTTGTTATATTTTAGGTTTTCCATAGAAATTCCATAAAATCCTTTTCAGCTTCCAAACTCCCTAAACTTAATTGCAATTCTATGGGTCTCTACTCATAGCGAATTTAATGGACAGTCAAGAATTTAAGGTTTAGGAGATGTGGAAGATGTGTTTTATTTTATTAGAGACCAGCACCAGTGCTGAATGATTTGAAAAGCTTCTTCTGAACCTATTTTATCCCAAGTTAATTTTAATTTTCAATGCAGGAAAAAGCAGTAGCATGTGAGCTCAAGACAAAATCTGTGGCCAAAGGAAATAGAAAAGACACCAGGCCATAAAAATATGTTACTACCTGTAGCTAAGTGCATATGTCTGAAAATAACTACAGAACTAAAGATTCTATTAGTTACTTTTGTGTAAAGAACAATGAGTATTTAAAATGCATAATATATTGGCATTTATCTATCTGCTGGTATTAATGAGCTATGAACCCAGCAATTATTTTAGATCAACAAAAATATTTTCACTAAAAACTTTATTTCTATTATGTGGCAACTCCAAAATCCATTATAATGATAACAAAAAGTAGTGTGATTGGCTTGCTATAGCATAGCTCATAAATCCTCTGTAGCTAATACACTCTTGTCTATTGCTATCTCCCAGGAACACCTGCCACCATCTCCACTTTGACAGGCAAAAGATTGTGTCATCTGTAATCTACTGTCAATCCACTTTGCTGTGGATAGGGGCATCGTTGTGTTTTTGTAAATCTAGTAATGTTAACTTAATTTCAAGTTTACCTTAATAATGGACACAGTCCATGAGGAAGTGCTTCTTTCTGCAATTGTAATCAGAAACTAAAACCCAAAGGTAGCCATGGAAGGGCACAAGCCAGTCCTATCTTTATAACCTCCAAGCATATCAGCTCAGCCGGATGGATATAGAAATGCTCTAAGGTGATCAGGATGATAGCCAGTGCACAAGCAAGCCCGCCAGAAAATTTCACAGATGGAGATCTGCTGAGCACACACTGGCATCAAGATGACTTCCACCTCCAATAGGAGTCAAAAACCTGGGCTTCGTAGAGCTGTCATCTGACCTGTCACCCATCGGTGAACATCCATCTCCCTCTTCCCACTCTAGGACCTTGCATGCAAGGAGGTCTTCAATATTAAAAGATTAAGAGTCCAGCCTCCCACCAGCTTCAGATCTGAAAGCAGAACTATACTTTGGCTTCCTTGAGAGCAGCTATTTGAAAGTATAAATTAAACGTACAGACTTTAGTTAGTTACAACTAACCTGCTAATAGCATAGTTATACTCTTCGAGCTCTCAGCTGCCTGTAGCTATATATAGCTAGCCACTGATGCCTATTAGAACAGCGTAAGAAGGATAGAGAGCACTTTATATTGAAAGCGTTAACTGCACATGTGTGTGCCTGAACATGTGCTTGTCTCTGTGTGTTGATTAACAAAAGGTAAAAGGATCAACAGATTTTTTTCTAAAATATTTCTCCTGACTTAAAGACTGAAAGATGACATGGAAGAAATGAGAACAAAATATGTTTTGATCTGACAAGACTGACATTTCTTGACCCAGTATAAAATATCATTAGTAACTACACATAAGGTGGGACATGCAAAAGATATTTAGCAAATACATTGTTCTACATTACTTTGTGATAACAATCTTCCCTATCTGAAGAAATGGGATGATTCAAAAACAAAACAAAACAAAACAAAACAAAACAAAACAAAACTGGCATCTTTTAAAAAAATGTATTGATGAATCTGAATGATTACATTTATAACCAGTATATAATGACATATTAAGTCTAAGTACCTTGGTCCCACACTCAAAACACAGAATTCCACAATCTCATCATCAATAATTAGCTTTACTGTTTAAAACAGTATCCACTAGCATAGATACACCTGCTTATACACACATCTTTTCAAAGTAGCAATGGAAATTTAAAATGTTGTAGAATTAGTTAAGAATAAAATAGTGAATAATAAAATACACTCTATCTTGCATTTACCTACATCACTTATATTTCATAAGAACACATGGAGCACTTCTGGTTTCCATCGGGGGCTGGGGAGCTCAACCTGAGCCACAGGGCTCCATAGCGAAATAGCGTCAGGAGAAAGCTAGCCTCCCAGGACAAGCCTGTGAGCAGGGCAAGGCCAGCACCTCTGCTCGGCAGGACCTGCTGGAATCCTCTGGACTCAGGGACTGAGGAGCAGCTGGGGACAGGAGCCTTCCTTCCAGTTTCCATCTGTGGCTTGGGAGTTCAGCCTGGGCCACAGGGCTCCATAGCCAAATAGCACCAAGAGAAAGCTAGCCTCCCAGGAGGGTGGACAAGCCCATGAGTGGAGGTAAGAGGAGCACCACTGCTCAGCAGGACCCACTGGAATCCTCTGGACACAGGAACTGATGCTTGGTCTTCCGGTTTCCTTCTGCGGCCGGGGAGCTGATCCTGTGACACAGGGCTCCATACTCAAATAGTGCCAGGAGAAAGCTGGTCTCCCAGGAGTGCCGACACACCTTCAAGCACAGGCAAGACCACCACTTCTGTTCAAATTCCTGGATCAAGAGGGACCCTTGCAGAGCCATCAGGACACAGGAAGGGGAACAGCTGGGGACAGAATCCTTCTGGTTTCTATCTGCACCCCAGAACTGACCCTGTACCACAGCTCTCCAAACCCAAATTCCTCTCAGAGAGAGTTGGTCTCCAAGGAGTACTGGCGAAGAGGCTTGCAAGAGGGAAAAGCCACAGTCAGAGAGAGCAGGACCAGCTAACACCAAAGATAACCAGATGGGGAAAGGCAAGGGAAAGAACATAAGGAACAGAAACCAAGACAACTTGGCATCATCAGAACCCAGTTCTCCCACTACAGCGAGCCCTGGATACCCCAACACAACAGAAAAGCAAGATTCAGATTTAAAATCACATCTCATGATGATGATAAAAGATTTTAAGAAGTAAATAAATAACTCCCTTAAAGAAATACAAGAGAACACAAGTAAACAGCTAAAAGCTCTTAAAGAGGAAACACAAAAATCCCTTAAAGAATTACAGGAAAACACAATCAAACAGGTGAAGGAAATGAACAAAACCATCTAGGATCTAAAAATGGAAAAAGAAACAATAAAGAAATCACAAAGAGAGACAACCTTGGGGTTACAAATCCTAAGAAAGAGATCAGGAGTCATAGATGCAAGCATCACCAACAGAATACAAGAGATAGAAGAGAGAATCTCAGGTGCAGAAGATACCATAGAAAACATTGACACAACAATCAAAGAAAATGCAAAATGCAAAAAGACCCTAACCCAAACCATCCAGGAAATCCAGGACACAATGAGAAGACCAAACCTAAGGATAATAGGTATACAAGAGAGTGAAGATTCCCATCTTAAAGGGCCAGTAAATATCTTCAACAAAATTATAGAAGAAAACTTCCCAAACCTAAAGAAAGAGATGAACATAAACATTCATGAAGCCTACAGAACTCCAAATAGATTGGACCAGAAAAGAAATTCCTCCCGTCATATTATAGTCAAAACACCAAAATCACAAAACAAGGAAAGAATATTAAAAGAAGTAAGAGAAAAAGGTCAAGTAACATATAAAGGCAGACCTATCAGAATTACAGCAGACTTCTCATCAGAGACTATGAAAGCTAGAAGATACTGGGAAGATCTTATACAGACCTTAAGAGAACACAACTGCCGGCCCAAGCTGCTATACCTAGCAAAACTCTCAATTGCCATAGTTGGTGAAATCAAGATCCATAAACAGGACCCAGCATTTTGCTGCATCCAAGAAACGCACCTCAGAGTTAAAGACAAACACTACCTCAGAGTAAAGAGCTAAAAAACAATTTTCCAGACAAATGGTCCCAAGAAACAGGCTGGAGTAGCCATTCTAATATAATAAAACTGACATTTAAGCAAAAGTCATCAAAAAAGATAAGGAAAAACACTTCAAACTCATCTAAGGAAAATCTACGAAGAAGAACTCTCAATTCTGAACATCTATGCTCCAAATGCAAGGGCACTCACATTCAGAAAAGAAACTTTACTAAAGCTCAAAGCACACATTGCACCTCACACAACAATAGAGGGAGACTTCAACACCCCACTCTTGTCAATGGACAGATATTAGAACCACATACTAAACTGAGACACAGTGAAACTAACATGTTATGGACTAAAAGGATTTAACAGATATCTATAGAACATTTCATCCTAAATCAAAAGAATATTTTTTCAGAACCTCATGGTACCTTCTCCAAAACTGACCACATAATAAGTCACAAAACAAACCTCAACAGATATAAGAAGATTGAAATAATCCTATGCCTCCTATCAGATCACTGCAGATTAAGGCTGGTCTTCAATGGCAACAACAGAAAGCCCACATACATATTGAAGCTGAACAACGTTCTACTCAATGATAACTTGGTCAAGGAAGAAATAAAGAAAGAAATTAAAGACTTCCTAGAATTTAATGAAAATGGAAGTACAACATACCCAAACTTATGGGACACAATGAAAGCAGTGTTAATAGGAAAACCCATAGCTCTGAGTGCCTTCAAAAAGAAACTGGAGAGAGCATGTACTAGCAGCTTAACAGCACACCTGAATCCTCTAGAACAAATAGAAGCTAATAAACACAAGAGGAATAGAAGGCAGGAAATAATCAAACTCAGGGCTGAAAACAACCAAGTAGAAACAAAAAGAACTATACAAAGAATCAACAAAACCAGGAGCTGGTTCTTTGAGAAAATCAACAAGGTAGACAAACACTTAGCCAGACTAACCAGAGGGCACAGAGACAGTATCCAAATTAACAAAATCAGAAATGAAAAGGGACATATAACAGCAGATTCTGAGGAAATTCAAAAAATCATCAGATCCTACTACAAAAGCCTATATTCAACAAAATTGGAAAATCTGGATGAAATGGACAATTTTCTAGACAAACACCAAACACCAAAGTTAAGTCAAGATCAGATTAACCATCTAAACAGTCCCATAAACCCTAAGGAAATAGAAGCAATCATTAAAAGTCTCCCAACTAAAAAAAGCCCAAGACCAGATGGGTTCAGTGTAGAATTCTATCAGACCTTCAAAGAAGACCTAATACGAAGGCTCTTCAATCTATCCCACAAAATAGAAACAGAAGGAACACTACCCAATTCATTCTATGAGGCCACAGTTACACTAATACCAAAACCTCACTAAGACCCAGCAAAGAAAGAAAACTTCAGACCAATTTCCCTTATGAATATCGATGCAAAAATACTCAATAAAATTCTCGCAAACTGAATCCAAGAACACATCAAAACGATCATTCATCATGGTCAAGTAGGCTTCATCCCAGGGATGCAGGGATGGTTCAATACCCGGAAATCCATCAATGTAATTCACTGCATGAACAAACTCAAAGAAAAAAACCACATGGTCATCTCCTTAGATGCTGAAAATGCATTTGACAAAATTCAAAATTCCTTCATGATAAAAGTCTTGGAAAGATCAGGAATTCAAGGCCCATACCTAAACATAGTAAAAGCAATATACAGCAAACCAGTAGCCAACATCAAACTAAATGGAGAGAAACTTGAAGCATTCCACTAAAATAAGGGTCTAGCCAAGACTGCCCTCCCTCTCTCCCTATCTATTCAATATAGTACTTGAAGTTCTAGCTAGAGAAATTAGACAACAAAAAGAGCTCAAAGGGATTGAAAGTAGAAAGGAAGAAATCAAAATATCACTATTTGCAGATGATATGATCGTATACTTAAGTGACCCGAAAAACTCCACCAGAGAACTGCTGATAAACAACTTCAGCAAAGTGGCCGGATATAAAATTAACTCAAACAAATCAGTAGCCTTCCTATACTCAAAGGATAAACAGGCTGAGAAAGAAATTAGGGAAATGATACCCTTCACAATATCACAAACAATATAAAGTATCTTGGTGTGATTCTAACCAAACAAGTGAAAGATCTGTATGATAAGAACTTCAAGTCTCTAAAGAAAGAAATCAAAGAAGACCTCAGACAATGGAAAGACCTCCCATGCTCATGGATTGGTAGATTAATATAGTAAAAATGGCCATCATGCCGAAAGCATTCTGCAGATTCAATGCAATCCCCATCAAAATTCCAACTCAATTCTTCATAGACTTAGAACGAGCAATTCTCAAATTCATTTGGAATAACAAAAAACCCAGAATAGTAAAAACTATTCTCAACAATAAAAGAACTTCTGGGGGAATCAACATTCCTGACTTCAAGCTGTACTACAGAGCACTAGTGATCAAAACAGCATAGTATTGGTACAGTGACAGGCAGGTAAATCAATGAAATAGAATTGAAGACCCAGAAATGAACCCACATACTTACAGTTACTTGATCTTTGACAAGGAGCTAAAACTATCCAATGGAAAAAAGACAGCATTTTCAACAAATGGTGCTTCTTCAACTGATGGTCAACACGTAGAAGAATGCAAATTGATCCATTCCTATCTCCCTGTACAAAGCTCAAGTCCAAGTGGATCAAGGACCTCCACATAAAACCAGATACACTGAATCTAATAGAAGAGAAAGTGGGGAAAATTCTTGAACACATGGGCACAGGGGAAAAGTTCCTGAACAGAACACCAATGGCTTATGCTCTAAGATCAAGAATCTACAAATGGGACCTCATGAAATTGCAAAACTTCTGTAAGGCAAAGGACACTGTCAATAGGACAAAATGTCAACCAACCGATTGGGAAAATATCTTAAACAATCCTATGTCCGATAGAGGGCTAATATCCAATATATACTAAGAAGTTAGACTCCAGAGAACCAAATAACCCCATCAAAAAATGGGGAACAGAGCTAAACAGAGAATTCTCAACTGAGGAAATTCACAGGGCTGAGAAGCACCTAAAGAAATGCTCAACATCCTTAGTCATCAGGGAAATGCAAATCAAAAAAAACTCTGAGATTCCACCTCACACCAGTCAGAATGGCTAAGATCATACACTCAGGTGACAGCAGATGCTGGCGAGGATGTGGAGAAAGAGGAACACTCCTCCATTGCTGGTGGGACTGCAAGCTGGTACAACCACTCTGGAAATCAGTTTGGCGAACCCTCAGAAAAATAGACATAATACTACCTGAGGACCCAGCTATACCACTCCTGGGCATATACCCAGAAGATGCTCCAACATGTAATAAAGACACATGCTCCACTATGTTCATAGCAGCCATACTTATAATAGCCAGAAGCTGGAAACAACCCAGATGTCCCTCATCAGAGGAATGGATACAGAAAATGTGGTTCATTTACACAATGGAGTATTACTCAGCTATTAAAAAAACAATGACTTATGGGGCTGGAGACATGGCTCAGTGATTAAGAGCACTGAGTGCTCTTCCAGAGGTCCTGAGTTCAATTCCCAGCAACCACATGGTGGCTCACAACCATCTGTAATAGGATCTGATGCCCTCTTCTGGTGTGTCTAAAGACAGCGATGTATTCACATAAAATAAATGAATAAATAAATATTTGAAAAAAATAAAAAATAAATAAAAACAATGACTTCATGAAATTCATAGGCAAATGGATAGAACTTGAAAATATCATCCTGAGTGAGATATCTCAGTCACAAAAGAACGAATATGGTATGTACTCTCTAATAAGAGGATATTAGCCCAAAGTTTGGAATATCCAAGATTCAATTCACAGCAACCATTGGACTGAGTGTGGGGTCCCAGATGGAGGAGTTGGAGAAGGGACTGAAGTAGCTGAGGGAGTTTGCAGCCCCATGGCGGGAGCAACAGTGTCAACTGGCCTGGCCCCCCAGTGCTCCAGGACACTGGACCACCAACCAAAAAATACACATGGAGGGACCCATGGTTTGGACCACATATGTGGCAGAGGAGGGCCTTGTTGGCCATCAGAGGGAGGAGAGGCCCTTGGGCCTGAGGGTGTTAGATGCCCCAGTATAGGAGAATGCCAGTGAGGGAAGATGGGAGTGGGTGGGTAGGTGGGGGAATACCCTCATAGAGTCGGGGGGAGGGGAGATCACAGAGGGGATTTCCAAAGGGGAGACCTGGAAAGGGGAAATTATTTGAAATGTAAATAAAGTATCAAAAAATAAGAAAAATAAAAAGCTGGGAAGTTCCCTCTCCCCCCCCAAAAAAGAGGTGGAGTATCAGGAAGCTTGCTGTGAGGTTGTATCTCCTAAGAATGTCAGAAACTATGCCCATAAAAAGGTCACCAGTGGGGGATCTCAGCTTGGGCCACAGGGCTCCATCGCCTATTAGCGCCAGAAGAAAGCTACCCTCCCAGGAGTGTGGAAAAGCCATGAGTCAGGTTAAGACGAACACCATTGCTCACCAGGACCTGCCCGGAACCTTGAGACACAGGGACTGAGGTAGTTGGGCATGGAAACCTTTCAGTTTTCATGTGTGGCAGGAGACCTCTGCACAGGCCACCAGGGTTCCATAGCCAAGTAGCTCTGGAAGAAAGTTACCTTCCCAGGAGCGTGGAAAAGCCATGAGTGGGGATAAGAAAAGCACCACTGCTCACCGGGACCTGGGGACGTCAGCCTGGACCACAGGGCTCCAGGAGAGAGCTGGTATTCCAGGAGTGCTGACACACCTTCGAGCATAGGCAAACCATCACTTCTGTTCAAACTCACTGGATCAAGAGGGACCCTTGCAGAGCCATCAGGACATAGGAACCAAGGGATAGCTGGGGACAAGATCCTTCTGGTTTCTGTATGCACCCCAGAGCTGACCCTGTGCCACAGTTCTCTAAACCCAAACACCTCTCAGAGAGAGCTGGTCTTCAAGGAGTATTGATACGGAGGCCTGCAGGAGGGACAAGCCACAGTCAGACAGAGTAAGAACAGCTAACATCAGAGTTAACAAGATGGCAAAAGGCAAGGGCAAGAACATAAGGAACAGAAACCAAGACTACTTGGCAACAACAGAACACAGCTCTTCCACCACAGCAAGCCCTGGATACCCCAACACACCAGAAAAGCAAGACTCAGATTTAAATCAGTTTTCATGATGATGATGGAAGACTTTAAGAAAGAAATTAACACCCTTAAAGAAATACAAGAGAACAGAGGTAAACAACTAGAGGCCCTTAAAGAGGAAACACAGAAATCCATTAAAAAATTACAGGAAAACACAGTCAGACAAAGGAAATGAACAAAACTATCCAGGAGCTAAAAATGGAAATAGAAAAAATAAATCACAAAAAGAGACAACCCTGGAGTTAGAAAAAGTAGGAAAGAGATCAGGAGTCATAGATGCAAGCATAACCAACAGAATACAAGAGATAGAAGAGAGAATCTCAGGAGCAAAAGATACCATAGACAACATTGACACAACAGTAAAAGAACATACAAAATGCAAAAATCTCCTAACCCAAAACATCCATGAAATCCAGGACACAATGAGAAGGCAGAACCTAAGGATAATAGATATCAAAGAGAGTGAAGATTCCCAACTTAAAGGACCAGTAAGTATCTTCAACAAAATTATAGAAGAAAACTTCCCTAACCTAAAGGAAGTGATGAATATAAATATACAAGAAGCTTACAGAACTCCAAATAGATTGGACCAGAAAAGAAATTCATCCCGTCACATTATAGTGAAAACACCAAATACACAAAACAAGGAAAGAATATTAAAAGCAATAAGGGAAAAAGGTCAAGTAACATATAAAGCTAGTCCTATCAGAATTACACCAGACTTCTCACCAGAGACTATAAAAGCTAGAAGATCCTGGGCAGAACTCATACAGACCCTAAGAGAACACAACTGCCAACCCAGGTGGCTATACCCATCAAAACTCTAAATTAACATAGATGGGGAAACCAAAATATTCTATGACAAAACCAAATTTACACAATATG
>CM052709.1:71549996-71587117 GCA_028551405.1 Uromys caudimaculatus | reverse complement strand
AATGGACATAATACTACCTGAGGACCCAGCTATACCACTCCTGGGCATATACCCAGAAGATGCTCCAACATGTAATAAAGACACATGCTCCACTATGTTTATAGCAGCCATATTTATAATAGCCAGAAGCTGGAAACAACCCAGATGTCCCTCATCAGAGGAATGGATACAGAAAATGTGGTTCATTTACACAATGGAGTATTACTCAGCTATTAAAAAAACAATGATTTCATGAAATTCACAGGCAAATGGATGGAACTTGAAAATATCATCTTGAGCGAGGTAACTCAGTCACAAAAGAATGAACATGGTAAGTATTCACTGATAAGTGGATATTAGTCCAAAAGTCCAGAATACCCAAGGTTCACTTTACAGTAACCGCTGGACTGAGAGTGAGGTCCCGGATGGAGGAGTGGGAGAAGGAACTGAAGAACCTGAGGGAATTTGCAGCCCCATGGAGGGAGCAACAGTGTCAACTGGCCTGACCCCTGTGGTCCTCCTGGAGGCTGGACCACCAACCAAAGAATACACATCGAGGGACCAATGGCTCAGACCACATATGTGGCAGAGGAGGGCCTTGTTGGCCATCAGGGGGAGGAGAGGCCCTTGGGGCTGAGGGTGTTAGAGGCCCCAGTAAAAGGGAATGTCAAGTTGGAAATATGGGAGTGGGTGGGCGGTTGGGTGGGAGGTGGAATACCTTCATAGTGGCGGGGGAGGGGAGGGGATAGGGGGTTTCCAAAGAGGAGACCTAGAAAGGGGGAAACAATGGAAATGTAAATAAAGTATCAAAAAATTAAAAAAAAAAAAAAAAAGAGCCCCAGTGTAATGGGACATTTGACCCAAAAGTCCCCACTGGCTTCAGTACTTATGACAGAAAAAAAAAAAAAAAAAGGTCATCAGCATAGTTGCTTAAGCATGACATGAACAAGGACAACAACGGGCACGCTAACATGGATGGGGGTTAAGTCCATGAAACCTCAACCTTAGACAAAGAATTCCAGGCAATTGAGGAATGCTCCGAGTGGGAGAAATGATCTTCCCAGAGGAAGATCATACAAGCTGGTTATGCAATGCCAAGTCAGTTCCAAAAACATACAACCCAAGTCATATTCTACAGACTGATACATCGATATTGATGTGTTATAAATATATATGTATGTAACAATGATTAATGAAAAATGCCATGAACTTCAAAGAGAACAAGGAGGGGCAGGTGGGAGATTTGCAGCATTTGGGAGGTGAAATGGGTAGGGCTAAAAGATATATTTATATTTAAAAAAAAAAAAGTACACAAGGAGCTAGTTTTCAGTACTTCTGAGTGCACATATTCTTGTGCAGAAAATGTAAACGAAGAGGCATGAATCCTATGGTGGAATCCCTAAGAGCTGTCTACATACCTGAGCCCCTCTTCTTTGGAGTTACAATAAAAGCATACAGACGAGTATATGTGCCTATATCTAAGATCAAACACAAAGAAGACCCCCAGGTAACCTGAGGAAAGCTATATGCAAATCGCAAAAAACCCTTGTGTATTAATCCACTAACATTTTGGGAGTCCTTTATCACTGCAACACATACTGATCAATTTTTAATTCACACAAATGTTGATATATAATTTTAGTCCAATCATTTGCATAAATCACACCCAACTGTTCGCACATGCCAAGCAGTGCCAGCAAACTGACTTATACATGTGTGTAGTGACAGTTTTTATGGGTACCTCCAGAACTATCTCCTGAAAGATTTTATTGATGTGGTTTATTTGAAATAATCATGGGAATGGATAGTAACCCTGTCTGACCATTATTTGATATGACTATCAGACATTTAAAATTTGACGTATCTGATGAGCTACAAGAGCTGCCTGTGACATTTAATTTGTACTTTTTATTGTTAACTTACATTGTGTGTTTCTATTTGTGTCTAATATTAATTTCCTGATGATATATTCCTTGTGTGTGTTTTAATTTTTTTGAATTTTCATACTGATTTCATCTTTATATGTATGAGTGCTTGCCTGCATATATATATGTTCAGTTTCCAAGGTTGGTCCCTGTGGTGGCAGAAAGTGATGTTGGAACCCCTGGTACTAGAGTTATAAATATTTGTGAGCTTCTATATAGGACCTGGGAATCAAACTCAGATCCTTTAGAAAAATGGCAAGGACTCTTAACCACTGAGCTATCTTTCCAGGCCCTCAATATCATTTCTGAGATAAGGTCTTGTGTAATCTAGACTAACCTCAATTTTTCTAAGTAGATGAGGCCAACCTCGAATTCCTGATTTGGATCTGATTTTCCATCCTCCACCTACTAAGTACTGGAATTACAAGCAAGCAACAGCATATCTGCCTTGGTTTTTCTGTTTGTTTGGTTGGTTGGTTTGTTTTTTTGTTTGTTTGTTGCTTTTTGTCTTTACATGTTAGATTTTTTGAGGTCTTTGCATGTTTATGATTCAAGCAATTTGGTTGGTTTTCATTTCCTTTCTTAGTAAAACCTAGCCAACTTCTAGACAATGGAATCAAGAGTATTTAAGATCTCTTTTCTATTCAGCAATTACTATAAAATTAGGCACAGTCTATCATAAATTAACTTATCTATAAAATTATATAATTGGGCTTGTCTTTATGTTTTTTTATGCTAGTTTTTTCTGTAATTTTTTATAGATATATTTTACTTCTCTTTGATGTTTTCTATCCCACACTCTTGCTCCTTCTCCTTCTTTCAGCCGGTCTGATCTTTATGATAAGGCCTCAGTGGCACATTAGGAACCCTGTCAGGCAAGTTGCCCATATTGTTCATTTCAATTCCATTTCGCCCATCCTCACACATCCGTAAAAGAATCCAGAGTCAGCCAGTTTATTACAGAACTTTGTTGGGTATTAAAACCTTAGATTTCTGTGTACTGTAGATACAACACGATGCCTCTGGGGCTCCTTCCATAAAGATGACTGGCCAATAGCAGGAGAAGCAGGGTAGGGACCTCCAGGTAGCCTCCCCCTAAGGAGCTGCTTCCATGCCTGTGCTGACATTATCAATCCACCACACGATGATCACTCTGAGGTCCCTTTCCTGACTTCGTCAGGACCTCCTTGGCCCACATCATCATAAATCTTTGTCCTAGCTTTGTTTTTACCCCTTTGCACATTTGTCTGTCCCTAAGAAGATCTGGTGCTGGTCATATGGATTAGTGGATAAAGATGCTTATACATCAAGCATCACCAACTTAGTATGATACGTAGAACAAATACGGTGGAATGTGAGGACCATTTCTTCAAGTTGTCCTTGGGCCTCCACATGCATGCTGTGACACTTCCCACTCCCAGAATATATACATAGATAGATGATAAAAATATAAATAAATAATTTAATTAATTAATTTTAAATAAGTAACTTGATCTCGATAACTCTGCCTGTGTATGTACTTTGGGAAAATCTGAATCCGTAACAATTTAGAAAGAATGTATATGTTTAAATTATTGTCTTCAAGTTTCTGAAAGGTGAGAATTGTTTTCTGAGAGTGATGGTTCATTGACCTTCATTTAAGAAGTTACGGGAAGAGACTAGAGGCCCTAGGGAGTTTGGAGAACTGATGGGGTAGGGAGTGGGGGGTGGGGACATCCTCGTGGAGACAGGAGGTCGGGGAGCAGGTATGGGATATGGAATAGTTGAAGGGTCAACCGGGAGGGGAATAAAACCCGGAGTGTAAAATAAATAAATAAATAAATAAATAAATAAATAATTATATAATTAAATAATTAAATGATTACATAAAAAAAGAAGTTACAGGAAGTGAATCTGTAATCAGTTTGTTTGTACTAGAAACCTACACCATCCTCAATGACAAATATCAAAGACTAGAAAAAGAGTTCAAGCAAGTGTCAAGTTTGGTACCTTGGCGACTGAAATGAGGAACACAACAGGATTGGGAAGAGAATGTAGTGAATCTTATATTTCTCTATTTTTCATTTGATGAATCTCTTACGGATCTCTAATATATCTTTCTTTGTTGAATTTTATGCATCAATCAAACTATTCTGATCAATTCTAACAACTTTGTAGGGATTCAATAAATATATAGGGGTAGCCATAGAAAAATAATTTCTTAGATGATATACACACACATACACTAATCTTGAGCTATAAATCACAAAGTGTCATATAAAGGTCTCACATAGAATATGTCTTATATAATGAAGGGAGGGCTAGACACTACAGCCTCTAGCAATATGTAAATTAATTGGAATGTAAATTTTATAAGCACACTGATTTTGTTCAGTTTAGTATATAGGTGAATTTTGATGAGTATCCTTTAGGTACATGGGTAGTTGGGAATATATTTATGTGCAAGGTCATTGGCTTAGAACTTTTGATAATGTAAGACTTAAAACAAGCAACCCAATCTCTCCTGGAACTTACCATATAGTGTGTAAGACAAGCGCCCCCCCAAGAAGAAACCATTATAAAACCTATTACATCAGGGAGGAGATTCAAGCATGATACTGGGGAAAGGAATAGCAGCTATTGAGAAGTGCACATCAACTCTAATTGTGGGATCCTGGCAAAATTTCAATACTTTCATTAGTATTAAGATTATTAGATACTAATTGCTAAGTAATATTTACAATACTTTTAAAGGTAAATGTGCTCTTATGAAACACAGGTAATCTCAAATGGCCAATTGCAATTTAATCTCCTGAAAGTCTTTTTCTCAATAGCACTCTCTGCTATGAATTTCTCTGAGTAATTTGGATGGAGAGAAATTTGAAAGAATGGCTCTTCTACTTATCTCTGTGACTGAAGTATAATTTCTAGGAGAAACCATATAATTTACAATATATATGGCACAAAGTGATTCTGATTGGCTTTCTCAATACCACCTATATATTATAGTCCCTTGGGAAACTGTGGGAGTAGAAATAAAAATAGAGGAAAGGAAAGAAGAAAATTTTTCTGGTCCTGACCCCAAGCCCATGATAAATTCAGAGTCTCTGATGGTGGGACCCAGAAACGAGCCCTGAAAATCACATCTGCCGAAGTGGATATTCTGTGTTTTCACAGGTGAAAACATTATCAGACCACAATGGTATTTCTCAAACTTTGCTGCCCATACAAATCATCAATGATAACTTGGTAAAACGGGTTCATGTTCCTCAATCTATGATAACTGGGGACAGACTAAGATTTGAATCTCTAAAAATTCCCAGGATCCAGCTGCATTACCTGTGTCTGAGCTTCTCTCTGGATACCACTGCTCTACAGTAGATATTAAGAGCCAGTAACTTCCTAAACATAGGCAGAGAAGCCAGATTCTAGTCGTGGCTACTTAAATGGGTTGTCTGTGGACTGAAGCATCAGCACGTTCTAGAATCCAGGGGGCGGTGTCAAACTTCAGTCTTTGTAATTCCAATCCCTCTCTTAGGAAGATCTAAATGTAATGAGCACAGGCAACGAAATTTGAGAATCTCTGTTCTTATTCTCAAACATGTTAGAATCACCCATGGGATTTTATGTTTAAGCCGTCTATGTACTTACCTCAGGATACCGCCTTTAAGATCTCTTTTCTTCAGTTTTATGAATTCGCTAAAATCTTTCTACAGTGTACTTTGCCTATATTCAAGCCCCAATTATTTCCAGATCCAGCTGCTTTTCCCTGCCCATCCAACTTTGCACCCTCTTTTATTTCCCCCACCAAGTCTTATTTGTAGAACCCGTATATTCTTGGATGTGTGACTTTCCACGGGAGAATTATTGACCTATCAGTGGCAACATGCTTACCAAAAAACCTGGCTCGCCCTCTCCTAGTAGCTAACATTTGCCAATGGCTCCTCCCCTGGGAGTGGGGTTTTGTGACCCCCTCTCCATGCTAGGACTTTGTGTGGCTTCTGCTTGCACAGGCCTTGTTCATACTATTACAACTATTGTGAGTTTTGTACAACTACCCTCCTTTGTCTTGAAAAGACAATTTCTTTGTAATCGCCCACTGCCTACTCCAACTCTCATGATCTGACTACTGTCTCTTCCTCAGTGATCCCTGAACCTTGGAGGGATGAGATGGGATGTCTTAGAGGGGCTGCATTTATGGTGAGGATTCTGCAGTCTCTCATCCTCGGCACCTGACTAAGATGCCTTCTTGAGAATGAGTGTTGTCTTGTTTTGGTCAACTTGACCCAAGCTAGAGTTACCGCTAAGAGAGAAACACAATGCAGAAAATTCCTCTATAAGATCAGCCTATAGGGCCATAGAGAGTATTTTCTTTATTAGTGATTGATGTGGGGACACGCAAGCATTATAGGTGGTTCCATCACTTGCAGGGGGTCTTAGGTTATACAAGAATGTGGGCTAAGCACCCAAGAGTGGCACGCTTGTTAGTAGTTTCCCTCTATGATTTCTGCTTCAGTTCCTGCATCTACATTCATGCTCTGAGCTCTTTCTCTGACATCCTTCAGTTATGCAATGTGATCTGAGATTTGTAAGCTTTTGGTTATGGTCTTTATCACAGAAATAGAAACCTTAACTAAAAATAGAAATTCTTACCAGAACTAGGCCATTTGACCGACATGGCCATTTGAGGGCGTGGATGAAGACAGGACTTTGCTGATGCTATGGTGTGCTTACAGACAGGAGCCTAGCATGGCTGTCCTCTGAGAGACCAAACAAGTAGCTGACTGACACAGATGCAGATCCTTACACCCAACCGATTGACTGAAGTCAGGGACCCCTGTGGTTGAATTAGGGAAAGAGTGGAAGAAGCTGAGGAGGAGGGCAACCCCATAGGAAGACCAGCAGTCTCAACTAACCCTGACCCCTGAGATCTCTCAGACACTGAGTCACCAACCAGGCAGTATCCGAGGCCCCCCAGCACATATATAGTAGAGGACTGCCTGGTCTGGCCTCAGTAGGAGAAGATGTGCCTAACCCTTGAGAGACTTGAGGCCCCAGGGAGTGGGGAGGCCTGTTGGGTTCTGGGGGCTTCCTCTTGGAGACAGGGGGTAGAGGAATGGGATGAGGAACTGTGGAAGGGTGGACCAGGAGGGGGCAATGGCTGGACTGTAAAAATTTAAAAGTCAAAAAAAAAAAGAAAAAAGAAAAAAAAAAGAAAAAAGAAAAAAAAAAGACAGGACTTTGCCACTTAGCTCTAGAAAAGCTATTGAATATTGAGAGCTTAATGATCTATTGTTGTAGGAACCTAGAAGAAAATGCTGATAGAAGTCACAACTAGAAGACTGGCTTCTGACATTTCAGAGGAAAATTTGAAAGTCCCTTAAGGCATCTATTAGGTCTATTAAATGTTTAGAAATAACAACCTGTGATTCTGGTTATCTGAGGCTCAAGAATTTGCTTTGATTAATAAGAGACCAGAACTACTGAAGTAAAATTTTTGCTATGCTGGGAAAATTGATACTGGTAAACTAAGTCTGAGGAAGCAGTTCTGATTAAAAAGGGACTAGAGTCATTGAAGAAAATGTTAGAAGTGTTTCCTTGGGGTCAGCACACAGAAGCTGTGATCCAGAGGATCAAGGCTGTACCTTGTCCTATCAGCTGAACTTGGCAATATGTTAGAATCACACAGTGGTCTTGGATTTGAAGGCATGAAATGATCATGGAGAGCAACTGAGGCTTGCCACTGGGAGAAGTCAGAATACCAGCAAAGACACCAGCATTTGTGAGATGGCAGTACCATGGGATGACCACGGAGGACAGCAACTGTTGTAGAGTTGAACTATCTAAATCCTTTGTAATCAAGGATTCTGAGTGCGTCTCAGAACTATCACAATGAGATTACATTGTTGGGGTTTGGATTTGCTTTGATTTGATTGTGACTGTGCCTTGCATCTTCCATTGAGTAAGAAATAATCAACTTGTCCTTTGTCTTTTGATTTTTACAGAAGCCCACAGTTGAGAGACTTTGGATATTTTAGTGAGATTTTAGGTATTTTAAGGAGAATGAATCTTTTAAATGTTTGAATTTTTAAAGACTGTGGGATTTTTTTTAAAGTTTGGAATATATATTGATATTTTGATATTAATATGAAATTCTGGAGATGATCTAGAAATGAAAAGTTATTATTAGATAGTGAGGGGTGTGTGTGTGTGTGTGTGTGCATGTGTGTGTGTGTGTGCATGTATGTATGTGTGTATGTGTGTGTGTGTGTGTGTGTGTGTGTGTGTGTGAAGGTGTCAGTGTCCATTGACCTGTTTTGTCAATTTGAAATAAGCTGGAGTTATCTGAGAAGGGGAAACCCTGATTTAGAAGATGCCTCAATGGGGAGGAGGGTGGGGAGGGGACAGCATTTGATATAAATAAATTAATTTAAATAAAAAGATTGTTCTGTAGACAAACCTGTGGGCATTGTCTTAGTGATTGATCTTGTGTAGCTCAGTCCATTGTGAGTGCTGTCACCTTTGGTCAGGTAGTCTTGGGATGGATAAGAACACAATTTGAGCAAGCCAAAGGGATAACCCAGTAAGTAGCATTCCTCCAGGGCCTCTGGTTTAGTTCCTGCTTCTATGTGTCTGCTGTGAGTTCCTGCCCTGACTTTTCTCAGTGATGGACTATGACCTGAGGCTCTTCTTCTGTGACCTGAACCTCTCTTCTTCAAGTTGATTTTGGTAATAAAAAATAGATACCCTATAATAATAGAAACTCTAACTAACACAGGTGTCTTGATTTTCTGTACAGCATAGTATGAAAATCTTTTTTTCTAAACCATATAATTTGATGCTACACCATTTTCTCTGAATTTTCTCATCCTAATACCCTTTTCTGTCACATGTCTATGTTTGGGCATATACCCACACGTGAGTAAATATGTGTAGACCACCAATCACCATAAGAGAATGGGAACTGTTTACCGATCATTCACCTGTTGCTCTTACCACAATTTTGTTAGGGTCTGAGTTAACAAGGCAAGGAATAGGGATTTAAAGGTACTTAAGATGATGAAAGAGATCATTGATTTAATACATGGAGCACTTATCATAGACCTGGATGGATGCAAGTGTGGACGGTAGATGGGAGCTTAGAGATGTGAGTGAGCATGTCTTATTACACCCAGAGGCAGAGCGGTGCACTGAACAGTTTGATAACCAGAGGAGCTCAGTTAAACGGTGGCAATACATTAGATTCCTTTTTAAAAATGGTCGTCAGAAAGTGGAGAAAGACAAAAAAGTAAGAGTGCTTGTTGTTCATACAAAGGACCCACCCACATGGGTATACTCTTCACCCCACGGGCACCATCACACACATACATGCAGGCAAAATGTCTATACATATAAAATGAATAAATCTTGAAAAAAGAACATGGAAATTTACATTAATTGTACAATTACTATATAAGTGGTTGGTGAAGAAGGCATTAGAGACCATTAAAAAATACTACATACTTTTTTAAAAAAATAATCATTGAGCCCCAAATCATGTTCCAGGTACTGGGAAATATTTCATTTATTGGCATCCTGACAACAGTAAGCACTGACTCGTTATTTCACTCAGGTTATTTCTAGAAGGATGATCAGTAGAAACCATGACCCAATACCACCCCGCTAAATGTACTATCTTAAAGCATGGCTGGGGGTTGTTGGATTTTATTCTTTAATGTTCTCTCCTTAAATTGGACTGGTTTTAGGAGGAGATAGAATAAAATGAAATATGGAAGTGTCTCTATCGTCTTGAGACAAAATCTGAATCATAATTAAGGATAGCAGTTGTCACATGGCTGAAGAATTAAGGCCTCTGATACTTACCAGTAGCAGGCTTCAATGTTTGATTCGATCTCACACACAAACCAAAAACTTGAAAGAAGGTGTGCTTTTCTTTAAGTCTTTTGAACATGAATGTTTATTATATAAGTTTTTAAATACACTGAAATTCTAGTACATGTATAGAATATATTTAACTTATATTCTATTGACCTTTTAATTTTGGTTCTTCATGAATAATTATGGGAAACGACAGACATATAATTTAAACTATTGCTTTTATTATAATTACACGGGAGCACAAATAAATAAGCACAAAATATCATAAAATATTGTCAATGCACTAGAGAGAAACCAATCTGTTTTCAAACAACATCTGCTTACTTCGGTAGTATCAAAGTACATATATAATTACATATTACCTAAAAAAATCAAGTACAAAAATTAAGAGACATTAAAACATCAGTGTTTATATTATTATATATATAGAAATGCCTAGGAATACATGAATAGAGAAATCTGTTATCTAATGTTCGTTTGCACAAATATTCAGGCACATACCTGACATTGCTAATGAGTTATGAAAAATGCAATATGACATTCAGATTTTAAGATATGGTAAACATGTTAGTGTTGGAATGGATGTTTAATGGTTTCTTTAAAAACCCTGTCTTTTAAAAACATAGTGTCATTATCCACTAAAAAACAGATTAGTTTATATCATTGTTTTCATAGCTATTTGTTTCAAATATCTGAAAAATCAAGAAAGTAAACATACAATTGCTAAATACGTAAACACGCTTTTAGTGCAAGATAACAAAAGTGTGACTGTACTGTGCTTTGATTCTTTTTATAATCACAGTGCACTTTACACAAATTGCTACACTATAAATGGTAAGTCCAAACAAAAGAAGTGCATACTAAACATTGTCATATATATTATATACAGTATGTATTCTGTATTTGAGTGTGTACATGTTTAAATATAAATGCTTTTAGGGTGGGCAAACCCAGTTATATTTGGGAACAAATGAATATTTTGAAGGATTATTCATAGATTTTTATTTGAGATAAATTCAGCAATATTTTTAAAATGTTTCTCCTTAAATCTGAAGCATCACAATAATTAAAATGTAGCCAGACATTTTCCCAGATTATACATGTTTCACGCCAATAAAGTTGACCCAAATATGAGAGGGCTTTAAACCATCCAAACCCCAAACCACAACGTTTACATTTAACATGATAAAACAGTGTCACCCTTTACTGATTTATACAGATAGCAGTACATATTGTAATGTACATAGAGGCTTACACATACACACATGCTATACTCGGAGATAAGTTTAGTATATTTTCATCTTTTATTTTGACTGTACACTTGACCAGAAAACAACAAGAACACTGCATGTAAGCACTTCAACCCTGCCAAACGTGGAATTGTGTATGCTATTGGAAACAACTGTTTTCTCATTTTGAAATTATTAATGATTTCATACTTGAGTTCCTTAATTGCAAAGAGCATATCTATTTCAATGTTAAACTCTAAGTGATCCTGAAACTGTATAATTAAATGATGCAATGAACTTATTTTTAAAAAAAACCCAATGATTGCTATCAAATTATCCACATTCTGCAATTTGAGAGTTATTATTCCAAATCTGCAAGGTGTTGCAAGTATTCCTATATAATCTATGTGTCAGTTCTCTTTTACTTCCATTAAAATTTAGGATACAGTGCATGAGGAGAGGGTAGTCTATCCTATCTACAGTCCTCTTCATGTGAGACTTATAGCTCACCTCAAATTTCTTACTCCATAAATTGTAAGAATATTTGTTTTAATGTCAGATGTGGAAGCATGGTTCATTTCCAAGCCCTACTTTGGGAATCTGACTGAGTTTAGCATGTAAGTAATAAAAAGATGGTATCTGTAGGTGCAATATTCTGATGACTTTATTAGAACAGTAACTAGCTGGGCTGTTCAGGTGTGTTGATTTTCTACTTAAGTTGTTCAAAAGACTCAAACCAAATTCTGGGTGTAGACAAGACTACACCTATGTCAATATCTCATTTTCCTAGAAGCCTTCTAAAAAGATCTTATCATGTCAGCAATTCAAAACTGTCATTATTTTGAAAAGTGATCTTATGTCCAAGCAATTATTTTGTGTTCACAGGTATATGCTTTATAAAATAATACATTTTTTACCTCTTGATGTTTGCTTTTCTTTCTCAAGTATTAAATGGCTGAAAATTCATCCTTATTTGCAAAAATCACTTTTTACCTCAAACTTGCTTCAATAGCGTACAGAAGGAGATATTGGCAGTGTCTCTGTAAAGTGTGATTTCTCACATAGCACTGTCTTCTGTGATGGGGAAAACACAGTATTTTACTCTTTCCTTCCATCATTTCTACAGAAATTTGTGTCTTCTCTACTAGGAAGTATTTCACACATAAAGGCGTCTTACTGACAGCCAATAAAAATCTGTTTCTATAACATTTGCTGCAAAAAGACTATTTGTCATAAGTATGAGTTCTCTTGGCCTGATAACCATGCCTTTATATGATTTGTTCTTTGGCACTGCTAGAAATATGAGCATTATCATGTCATCATGTGCTGGCTGCAGGTTATCTTCCGGCCAGATTCATACAGTGAAGTGCCCTAATTTATTGCCACCAGAGAGTCAGCATGATTTTTTTTTCTATGTACTAATGACTCTTTTCTCACAACAAAGAGAAACTCTATACAAAGTAGGAGCTGACTATAGAATAGCTAATTGTCACAGTGGACAATTAAATATTGTATAGGCACAGAGTAACAGATCTGAAGTCAAATCCAAGTGAAGCCATTTTCCCAGATATTCCAACTCTTTCTCATGTAGAGAGAGAGAGATTTGGAGAAATAAATGGAAATGGTTGCCTAAATTCAAATGGTCAAACAAAGGTAACTCCATTAAAAAAAAATAACACATTTCAAGAAGGAGTGTGACATGTGGCCATGGCATGAGCTTGACAGAACACACATGAATGGCTGAGTCCAACACAAATCATTCGAGTATCTGTTTCCTTCTGAACAAGTGACCAACATTAACAATTATCTTCTGCCTAATTCAGAGTGATATGTGTAAGATCAGCGTTTGAAAGACATACTTAGAAATATGTTGCCTACACTTAAATGTCAAGAGAGGGGTCATATTTACTGCAGTAGCCAGAATGCATATGCACTAAGGTCATAGGAATGCTGACGGATTAGATGGTGCCTTGTATTTGATTGGCTTAAATCTGTGAGGTCATAACAGCTCAAGTCAAGATAGCAACTTGGGCCATAAACACATTTAATTTCAATTATGCGTTCATCTTAAAACATTTCCATCACTCTTAGATCTGTGCTGTGTTGGCTGTTGAGCTTGAATTATAAATCTACATAGCTAGTGAAACAGTGAAGATCTCCGTTTAAACTGCTTAAGATCTCTGTAGTTCGCTATATTTGTTGTTTCGCTTTTGTCGCCATCTTACTTGTACAAGCAGAACTTACAACTTCTGTAAGCATTTTATATATACAGTTCTCCCACTGATTGTTCACACACACACACACACACACACACACACACACACACACACACTCACACACAACACATGCTCCCACTTACTATTTCCTTTATTCTTTCAGCATTATAATTGGACATCAAAATATACATTAATTATAAAACATTAAAAAATTATGTTATAACATTTCAAACTCTCTTCAAGGAACTATTACTGATAAAGAATTACTAGATACTTTTTATCAATATAGATTACAAAAATTCCTTAACTTCTGTCATATTTGGTTTTATTGAGCAGCATGGAGCTATTGCTGTCAATACCCTTACAAGAAAACCTGCTATAATATTAACTTCAAACACACTTTTTCCTCTCAGAAATATAATACTAAATTGATTGTTACTGAAGAACCGCATACTGTCCATTTTAGGAAGCATAAATATTAATTTAAATATACAAAATATATGTGATAAGTTTCATTTTTATTTATCCGTGTCAATATTTATTTTCAACTAACAAGTTACTTTTAAAAGATATATACCATTTTTCTTAAATTAAATATCTTAACTTAAATTTCACCACTACATAACGTTGAGTCCACCCTATTCTTTATCCCTTGTATTTCCTATTTCTTCCTTAAAATAAAATAATGAAGAGGTCATAATTCTTTGGTAATGGTATCATAATCAGTAAGAATGAGTACAATAGTTATGCAAGAAGATTATGACCCAAAAATGTAATAATTAGCTTTAAAAGATTGGCAAGAAATACTTTTCCATGAATGGACTTACATTTTGAGGAAGTTTGGCATGAAGTATACTAAAATATGCAAATTGGTAAGTTGAATGTTTCTCTCTTTATTTCTTGTGAAAAAGCACGCCTGTAAAATATTACTTAAAAATATTATGTCTATAATGCCTCTGCTTCCCCTTTCTTGCAAACAGCTGTGCTTTTATGGTTTTGAATCTTTGCTACTTCCAATGTCACAGTGAACCCTGGTCTCCTCCAATCAGATCAATGCTGCAAGAACACACATCCCTAAACTTCATTTCTGAAGGAAAGATTGCTGCCGCACTGTCCCAGTATATCCTACTACCTTTCTCTGTCGTCTGACTTGCTTACACTAAGTGTAAGCAAGGATATGAACGAAATCCTTATTAAGTCACTGTAGAAAAGACTGTCCATGTAACATGAGCATTCAGACTGGTGTCCTGCTTTCGTTCATTTCCAGTCAATCCTTTACAAACTTAGAAAGCAGCAAATAGTCTGTGCAAACCGGATATTCAACTTCTGTATTGCTAGCACCAGATCACATATTATGTGTTTAAATAGGACTTATGCCTGTGAGCTCTTCCAGAGAAGCCAAAGGTGGGTAGGAGGACAAAGACATTTTAAATGCAAAAATGAATAAGAAAAAGGCATCAGGGGTTACATATAAAAGAGATAACAAACCAGTTCATACCAAATTTTATCATCTAGTAAACTTTTCTGATATTTCTGCAACTTGAATATGTATAATGATTATTATAATTTCAGGTGTCACTCAAAAACTAGCAAAATATTTACAATTTAATATATTCTGGATTCAAAATAATCCAGGCTAAGTAAGTGTGCCTTAACTGCCAGGACAAACACATATTATCTTGGGTATGCCACAGTACTCACAGCTTCCTGTGTTATTCCACATCAACAAAGAATATACGAAACAATTAATTATCACAAGACCAAGTCGACCTCCCTTGAATTAAGCAATGTGGAGCTCATGCCAGTACACGCTCATATGGCAGTATCCCAGAATACCGTTTGCTGTTTAGAATATGGTGGCGGACTGTACTTCTTTGCTCCTGCGTTCTTCTTCCAGCTCGGTAGGATTGGCATGCTATCCTGTTTGCAAAGGCCCTTTTCTGTTTTCTGTCTAGCCTTTATTTCTTTGCACAAGCAACGCTTTTTCTCAATCATCTCAAGCATTGTATGGTCTCCATGAAACCACTGCATGCATGCCACCTAGCAAAAGAAACAGAGTGAATACATAAGAAAAAGATGGAATGAAACCATATCTTTTGCACTGTGCTAGAAGCTCTTTCAAAAACTCTCAGCTATTTCTACACCTATTTTTTAAAACAACGTTTAATGTGGATTAATAAAATGCAATACTCTTTAACAGAGCAAGATCTGAAAGCACAGATGCTATAAATAAATATTCTGTTTAAATTGGTAAACACCATGAGATGATTTATTAACACTTTGGACATAAACACTTCCGAAAATATTCTTGAAACCCTCAATAAAACCAATGGCGTGGCACAATAAGCAAAGATGCTTGTTTCCAAGATGGGTGGCCTGCATTCAAGCCTGAAATGCATTGGACAGGAGAGAACTGACTCCCGTGACTCTGGCCTCTGACCTCCACAATCCCTGGTTTGTTATTCTCCCCCCTCCCTCTTTTTCTCTCTCTCTCACATGCATGCACACACACATGCCCTCACACACACACAATAAATAAGAAAATAAATGTTTGTTTAAAATACCACAATGTGGAAACAAAGTTACTTTTATTTTTTCGAAACAGTTTTCCAAATTCCAGTTTTTGTGTTGGTTCCATTGTGTTATTGTTCCCCATATATCTAAATTCAAATATAAGAACTACTTTTTCAATGACATGTTGCTAAGGGCCATTTTCATTCTTGGCATATGTTTTAAACACTTGCATTTGTTTCTAAACAAAATCGAGCACATGCATTTTAAAGAATTCCACCTGCTGCAGTGACTCTGAGTGTACGTGCTATGTTTGCATACGTGCTCTGATAGCTTTCTCCTGTGTTATTTCTTTACCCCAGTATTCAATACATCAGCAAACATCTGAGGTGGAATCAGTGCCCTCTTTAAAAAGAAAAAACAAGCAAGCAAACAAACGAACAAAACCCTTAGAGAAGATGGTTCAACAGCTCATCAAGTCAATTTGGTTAAAAAAAAAAAGGGTCAGTGGGACTATAGGTTGAACATACACTACTATATATATATATAGCATGTGTCGTTCTATGACTATTGATAACATTCTTTGGAACCAAATTTGTCACAGAAAGTGATGAGGTAAGCCCATCATGGTCTCAAACAGAGAAGGCTACATTGAATTATTGAAGCAAATATCCCACATGATTGAAAAGTTAAAATAAACCAAGTGAAGTCACCAAGCTTGGCCTTATGGCTTTAGGATGCTATTTCAGATTCTTATCTAATTTTCTCCATCTGATGACACTGTAGTGCTTTAATAACTTAATCCATTTCTTCCTTGCAAAAATGACGCTCTAAAATAAGCAGTATACACTGCCATGGTGCAGTTCACGAAGCTTCCTGGAAACACATTTGCCACGCCATAAAAGGGAGCTGGGTAGTTGAAAATCATTCAAATCTCTGTGGTTGGAAGGTTGCCAATTCAAAGTCAGATTGCACTGTAAAAGATACTTACAAATGCATGCCGTCTAGTATATAGAGTATTCTTATATTAAATCTGCTATCAGTCAGCTTTTCTTACTCTTAAGAGTCAAGAGATCAATGTGAGGATGAAATGAATGGCTGTGTTATAGAGTGTGATTCGTGTGGGAAGATAACCACCTTCATAATTACAGTTTACATAAGACATTTAAACTCTCACAGTAAAACCCAGTGCTACTACTGTGGACATAAAATCTCTCCCCTTATGATGTCAGGAAATTATATAG
Organism: Uromys caudimaculatus; assembly: GCA_028551405.1. Lineage (NCBI taxonomy): Eukaryota > Metazoa > Chordata > Mammalia > Rodentia > Muridae > Uromys > Uromys caudimaculatus. The sequence continues at coordinate 71,570,156 of CM052709.1, read as the reverse complement.
TATTGGGGATGTAGTAAGTTGTATTATTTATCACATATATGAAATATATGAAAAAATACTACATGTAAGTTATTTATCAATCTTTATCTTTAGTAATAATTCTCTTTATCTTGTTAAAATACAGCTTCAAAATCCCATTCTATTTCTCTCTCAGATGAAACAACTCTGGGGTAGAGTACTAAATTTAATTTAAAACCAGTGCACCAAATACATTCTTCTAGTTTAATTATTTAGTTAAGTAATCTTGTTTATTATATTCACTCCAAATATATTATATATATATGTATATATACATATGATGATAATTACATACTTATATTACTTACATACTAAGAGATAACTATAAAACAATTGTCCAGTTATTATAACTTCAAGCAGTTTTGAGGCAAGATTTTAATTTTATTGTGCATCAGTGTTTTGCCTGTATGTATGTCTGTGTTAGGGTGTCAGATTTTGGAATTACAGTTGTAAGCTTCCAAATGGGAGCTGGGAATTGAAACCAGGTCCTCTGTAAGACCAGTCAGTGAGTGCTTTTAACCACTGAGCCATCTCTCTAGCCCCTGGGACAGGCATTTTATTAACATTATACCATAGAGATGATATTACTGAATAAAAAATTCATGGAGTATAATCAAGTGAAGTTTCCAATCGAGGAAGTGAAATGATAATGTTCACCTCTAGGGGTGAGCCACACAGCACATGCTCATTGAGCAGTGGAGAAAAGCAGTGGAAGTGAACTTCTCCTGGAGAAATCCATTCTGAACCTTACCACCTGCCTCCCTAAATTCTCATATTGAAATACTAACTTCTTCCTTGATACTCTTAAAAATGAGAACTTGGCAAAAGGTAAGGGAAGATAGTTCCTGAATTGGACTGATCTTAAAAAACAAAAACAAAAACAAGAACAAAACAGAAACTAAAATCCCAGAACCAAAACCTAAGAAAGATTTCTCCCTCTCACAAGGTAAAGGCATAGTGAGAAATGAACAGATAGACACCAGCCTAAGAGCCGATGATAAAGACTTCATTTGGTTTATAAATTACAGAGTTTATGAAACTTTATGTTTTCTTATGGAAACCCAAACACGGGAGCCATCTGGCATACAACCTTCATTAGGTGTTCAACAGTGCTAAGTGACTTGCTAGCATAGCTGCAATGGTGGACCATAGGCCCCACACCTTCCAGATCTCTCCCCCGAGCGCACGTCTCTGATAATGAGACAAGCATCAGCCAAACTTCACCGGAGACACAGTCTACACAATACAACAGCAGCACTCTGATACTCTGTTAAGGTCATCCAATATCAGTGAAATTCTCTTACTCGTGCTGTCTAGACCAGGCTGAAGAGACCTCTGACTGACAATAATTTCTGTACATTTTTAGAAGGAACTAGCAAGCAGAAAAGAAAGACATTGGATAAATGCTAAGGAAATGGAGTGAAATGCAGTCTTTAGCTGATTATAATGTATCAATATATGATGCATTAATTATGTTAAATAAATGATAGTACTGTAGGTTACACACTGTATGGGGGACAATGAGTGTGTATTATTCTAGAGCACTCATCATGCCTTTCAGGCTTTCTTTACATCTAAAATTTACAAGATTTTTTAGGAAAGAGGAACATCTTTCCAAATGCTAGTTTTAACCCCATTCCCCTCTCTAAGACCACATGGTAAAATAATAAATTTTAATTATTTAAAAATTTAAGCCGGGCAGTGGTGGCACATGCCTTTAATCCCAGCACTCGGGAGGCAGAGACAGGTGAATTTCTGAGTTCGAGGCTGGCCTGGTCGACAGAGTGAGTTCCAGGACAGCCAGGGCTACACAGAGAAACCCTGTCTCGAAAAAAAAACAAAAAAACAAAAAAACAAACAAAAAAAAACAAATAAAAATTTAAATTATTTGGTTAGGATCTTTCTAGTTGTGACACTGAAGTGTAGTGTATCTCTAGACTTTCTATGTGCTGTAAACTTAAGTACATATAATCCACATAAATATACATGTATATTGTATAAATATACATGTGTGTTGTGTTATTTAACATATAACTTTATGTACATGGCATAAGCATAACTTATATATCAAGTAATCAATTACATGTACATTACTTTCACATGGCTGAAGGGACCACAGACTGATTCCTTTTACCAAGGAATCATTTCACCATTTCACTACCCTAATTACCTTTTTTTAGAAATTAAAATTAAATACTTTCTGAGACTAAATATATTTTCTCAAAAAGCAAACAAATAAACACCCTGTACAATAATAAATCTCTATATTATGTGTTTGAAAAAATTTCCAAATGTGTAAAACATAAAACTAAAAAAGAACTACTCTGCAATAAGCATTTGGAGCATTTCAACATTAAATAAATGAGAAATAAAAGGGATATAAATTATGTTTACTTTAATGGCCATACTAAGTAGTGTGTAATATGTTATCAAATGCTCAGGATACAGAATGCAATATGCAAGAAATGCCTTCATGGCTTTACAATTGAGTTCTACAGTTGGTCTAAATAAAGACTTATCTACAGTTAGTTTCTGAAACAGAAGATACCCACCTATTTTCATACAGCCACTGAGAAGATTTTTAAAGAAATAGCTTTGTATTTTTAAACAAAACACAAATGGAAAATATTTGATAGTACATGGGAATCATAAAATAAAAATGACAGTCTATATAACTCAAGATTTCTAACACATGAACACGTTATCTGTTGGCCTACCATCTATAGAATGGGGTTACTGAGACAGAGGCTTTGTGGCTCTCACCACACATAAAATATTTACAAGTAGTCCATCTGTAGAAATAAAAGTTCACACTACAAAGGAAAAATACAACAAATAGATACAATAATGAATAATCATTACAGTACAAAGAAATTGAAAAGGCCAAGTAAGTGCCATGCTTAGTGTAGAAAAGTCGAGTGAGAAATGATTAATACATGAACTAAACATGAGAAAATAGCGAAATGAACCCACGTTGTTATGGTTATGACCGGCTACTGGAATCGGGGAAAAAGCACTGTTGCTCTCTGGTCACACTCTTTCCTAAAGACGCTTTCACCTTAATAAATGGTTAGTTGACCCTCAAAATAAGTATGTATTAGAACTGTCTAGTAGAAGATGGAAACGAGACAATGTCAATATTAGTACTACAAAAGGCATGTGAAACCAAATACAAAGCATTGATTCAGACAGGCTTATGGTGGTTCTTATATAACTCTGACCCATCCGATAAACCAGAAATGATGAGAAACAGATTTGCAATAACAGTGGAGATCTTCTTTGGATGTGCTGGCTGGACACTATGCTATCATATCCTTATAAGGAAAAGTAGAATGTTGTCATTATAAAATAGCTGGGCTTAAACTCTCTGCAACAAAGATTAATTCTAGGTGAGCCCATTCCTTTACAACAGAAAGCCTCTCCCTCCCATGTGTCATGAGCCCATCACTTTACAATAACAAGCAACCATCTCTCATGGGTCACTCCGGTGAATCCACCTAAAAACAAATCTTTACTTTCACGACCTTTTTCGTGACTATTTTTCCAAATATAATTTAGAAAGATGTGATCAACTGTATGAAGAATATACAATAACATAAACCCCCCAATAAAACATGTAATCAACAATAACAAAGAGCCCTGGGTAGATGGGGTCTGAAATTTTCTCAACTTGTCCATGTATTCACTGGCAAGACTGCTTTATTTCATAGTTAACAAAATGCAAGCCCTTCAAAGAACATCACACAGAAAAAAAAATTGTGAATTGATCTATGTCTTCTACAAAGTAACTTATGTTTTGCAAAGTACAGATGTCGCCCAACTTTATAGTACTTTATGTTAAATACTAAAAGATATAGTTAACTTAAACCCTGTGACTCTACAGTTGCTTTATGAACACTATACAATTATCAAAACTATACATCTGGGCCTGGAGAGATGGCTCATTGGTTAAGAGCACTTGAAGCTCTTATAGAGGAACTAATTTCAGTGCTCAACACACACAAGGTAGCTCACAATTGTCTGCAACTCCAGTTATGGCACATCTAATATTTTCATCTGGCTTCCACAGGAACCAGACATATATGTGATACACACACATATGTGTAAGCCAATATTTATGTACATAAAATAAATAATCTCTTTAAAAGCATAATACCCAGGATGCTAAGAAGTGTGTAAAATAATGACCTGTTTCTTTTTAATTTCATGAAGGTCATGATGAAGCTATTATAACTGATATCATCAGCACGTGATCCAAGTAGAAGAAGAGTTTCAATTCCATTGTCCTCAGGCTGATCAGAGGCATTTGATATGAAGTCATCAGTCCTGTCCATGGGGTTATGTGTTGCTTTCTTGCTTGAGTTATTTTAAGAACTGAACATGAAATAGTTCTGGCTTTTAGATTGGCATTATTCTTCCTTTTTAAATAATTAGTCTAAGATAGAGTCTTACCATGTACCACAGGCTGTCCTCATAGTTGGCATGTAGTCTACCGTGGCCTAGCACTCCTGCCTTTCTTAGTCAGCCTCCCTAGTGTTGGAATTACAAAAAGAGATGCTGTGAATTGAACTTAAGGGTTTCATGCATAGTAATCAGGTGCTTTACCTGGTTTTACACTTTGCCTACACAATCTGCCTTTAGTGGGACTCCTAACAGTGGGGGTGGTCTGTCTTGAACTTTTTAACCTGCTCATAGGACCCTCTTCCTCCTACTGTGCTGCTTTGTCTAGCCTTGATATGAGGGTTTGTGCCTAGTCTTATTTCATTGCTATATTCTGTTGATATCTCTGGGAGTCCTGCTCTTTTCTGAAGAGAAAAGGCAGAGCAATAAATTTAGGAGAGAGGGAAGGGAGGAGGAGGAGGGGGGGGAGAAGGAGGAGGAGGGGGAGGAGGGGGAGGAGAGGGGAGGGAAAGGAGGCTGGACTGGGATGTACTGTTTGAGAGAAGAATAAAGAAAAAGAAGATAAAAATCACTCCCCCCCACACACACACAAAGAAATTACAGGAACCTTGGCATGCCTTTAAATTTTTCCAATCTTTAAAATGTGTGTGTGTGTGTGTGTGTGTGTGTGTGTGTGTGTGTGTGTGGTGGAGTGTGTGAATGTAACTCTAATCTATTGAGGATGTGATTCTTAATTATACCATCATTGTTCTTTCTTGTTTAACAACATGTTGACTCAGAATATATGTTTTATGAAAGAATCATTAGGCAAGTCTATACCTGAGCCTCGAACTGGAACTTTATTCTTTGTTCCCTATGTCTAAACTTAGTTTTGATATATATCTGTGTTCACAAAATGATAACCACACCTTCATTTCAGAGTTATTTTATGATATAAGATCATGGCTACACACTAATTCCTACTCTTCTCTTTTTTGATGTGACTATTCTCCTCAATATACAAAGTTGGGTCAGCTACTAGGCACATACTAGAATATTGCACGTTGCACTGTTAAATTGTGTGTTTACTTCTTAATTCAACCTTATGTGTCTGCTTTTCTGTTTTCTTAGCAGATGGTGTAAACGAAAAATTTTTTTAAAAAGACATGATTTTTTAAATCAGTACTTACTATATCTAGGTACGTGTTCTGTGACCGTGTGTCTTTATGAACTGAAAACAGTAAGACCTCATCTTGATACAATTGAATGAAACAATGTGTTATTTACTAAAACATAGATACAATTGTATTCCTTATTTTACATTTTCTAGATAGAGATCTTTGAGTGCTGGGACCTTCCTGTTAATTCTTGCACCTTTAACTTCTATAATAAGAGAAATATACAGTAAATGCCCTTAAAATTAGTGAATGGGTGAACAAATATAGAGATATTTTATGTTTTCCAGAAAGCCACTTTTGAAGATTTTTTTATGTAATAGAAAAGTTCACTTCACTTTAAATCACTTAAATCTAACAGCTTCTTTAATTGTGCTACCTGAAAACTTTTTTTCTTGGCTGGTAGTCTGAGAAACACAGAAATGTGAATAAACGATGCTAAAAGGTAAATGTAAGCAGCATCAGACATTCCTTCACGGGCTCGCCTTCCTCCTCTCTCTTTATTCGACTGTGTACAGTGTGCAAATAAATACTCATGTGAAGTTCTAGGGAGCTAACTGAATGGATTTTTATCTGAGAAAATTGTTGGAAGTGCAGCCCATCTATGCATGAATTTTTGTGTCTGCATGTATATTTATACTTAGGTTAAAATGACACAATTATTTATGTTAATAAAACTCTCCTCAATCCACTCAATTGCTATGTTTTATAAAACAAAACAAAGTAAAAAAAACAAAAACAAAAACCATGACTGTAGAAAGGGGGACTACACGGGAAGAAGAACTGCGTCAACATGTGTGGGAGGAATAGAAGGTAACAGAGGGTGGTAATGACCAGAAGACATTATGTACGTGCATGAAAATGTAATGAACCTCAATAGTGTGTCCAATTACTATATAATAACAAAATAAAGTATAATAAAAATAAAGGCATAGAGGTGCTGTGAATAACCTATGTACTGACAATGACAATGGCAAAATAGTCATGAAGTAAAATTTCAAATACTGAAATTCTTGATTGATATAATCCCTCAGAATATTCCTCAGGAAAACAAGTTGGTAAAATGTATGTCCCTTTTATCATGTGACACTGAAGTAAAGGATTATTGCAATTGAGGTAAGAGTTCTAGCAACATCAGTGATATAACATAATAATATCAGGAATTATTAGTGTCCTATAACCCGTTTTGAGCAGTTGATGGGCACAAGGCCTGTATCAATTCTCTAAAGCATAATAAAAATTAGGCATACATTAATGCTATTTTTAAATGATAAAGTTAAGGTTATAATCAGTACATTACAGACACATCATATACTTCACAGAGGATGACATTTGAATTGGAATTCGTGAGACTAAGTATAGTAGACACTGACGTCTTTGCCATTAGTACTGCACTACCTTGTCTCAGAACTAGTTATGGTTAAGTAACCAGCAGTGGCAGCATACATACGGAGAAGTGTTTATGGCATTTATGCCTCATACAACCAATGGCATGGGAAAGTGTGCCAAATGAAATGGAATCAATGGAATGTAAGGCTGAAAAATCACAGGATTTTAATAGTAAAAACAACTTGGGGGAGAGGTGAAATCTTCTGCTGTTTCTTATGGTCATACTCTCCTCCTTTCCATGTCAATCAAGGTACTGAAGGAAATTGCACTACCAGGTCGTCCCAGTGGAGACAAATTGCTGTCAGTACAGTGCTTTCTTTACTTTATTCTAGACTTGCAATGCCCCTGTGGTGGCTATCTTCTAGGTGAGAACATCCAGTTTAGAATCTCAAAAAGATCTTTTGTCAGCCTGAGGAGCATCTTTCATACTGGGAGTGAAGAGGCTTCAGATCAGAGCAGGCAAACATGTCTTCTTCCCTCTGAGCATGCTTGCCTCTCTCCATCAGAATGCACAGTCTACTGTGTTTGTTGATGGATTTTAGTATCCAATGGTTATGATCCTTGCTCTTCAGTCTATCACTGCCAATGGCTGACTTGGCATTGAAAATGCTGCCTGTACTGGTCATCATATTTGTGATAACCCTGCGGGAAGTATTTTTTCATATTAGTTAGCCACATTGAGGTTTATTTCTTAATTTCACAGTAGAAAAAAAAAGGAAATCCTCCAATGCTCCAATCCTCCAATGCATGTTTACACTTCTCCAAGAATAATCACAATCATTGGGAGATGGTCCTGACTGAATTTCACAGATGTGTTAGCTATTTAGAGTTGCATTAGGAGACAAAACCCAAGAGAATAATTTCATAAGGAAAAAGGCCACAGACCCATCTCATGTCATCATGCAGAAAATGCCAATGACATTAAGGGATCCTTTTACAAACACTTTGCCAGTAAATGTTGTGAGGCTGAAGAGAGCTGGGAAGAAGGGATGGAAAAAGTTGATGATGGGTACAAAGTTGTGGAGAGATGGGAATAGATTCTGGAGCAGTGCACAGTAGGGTGACGATAGATATGTCTGCGCATGGTATGTCTGCAACAGCTAGAAGAATAAAGGATGGTTGGCTATGAAGAAGTGACAATTTGGGATATATATCTATTTATCCTGATTATGGCATGTGTGTACATGATGATATAGCACACAGCACCCTGATAATGTGTAACATATTCTATATTAGTTATTAATTTTAAGATTAGTGTAAATATAGTTTAAAAAATAATAGGTTTTCTGTGCCTGGAAAGAGGGCTCAATGATTAAGAGCAATGACTGCACTTCCAGAGGAACTGCTTTGATTCCCAGGATGCACATGGTAGCTCAGAATGGTCTATAACTCCAGCCCTAGGGGAGCCAAGGCTTTCTTCTGGTCCCTGCAGTCCCCAGGGACACATATGACATACAGGCGTGCATACAGTCAAAACACCCATACAAATAAATTAAATTTATTTTTTAAATGAAAAAGGCAGCTAAATTTTTTTTGTGACTCTGCTGTCCTATTGTATGTAGCTTTTTACTCTTAGAAACAAATTCGAAGTGTATGGTGGGAAGTGTACGTGACTATATAAGCTTTAATGCATATTATCTGTGAAAGGAAATGATCAAAAGTACAAGAAATGAATCTCCTCAGCCATGAGGAGAGCTACACTCACAGCCTTACACCCTAGCATGCAGAGCACATGCAGGTATGAAAATTAGGTTATAGTCCATAAAGGGCAAAGTGTGGCCAAGTCACTGAAAATCAACATTACAAGCAAGTCAATTTGGTATGGCATTTTCACATGGGAAATTAGTTAACATGATGCTTCTTTAAAATTTGTAGTAACTTCTGAAAAGCATCTAGCACAAGGGTAGATCATGTGTTGAAAGATACAGTGAACACTTCTGAGGAAAACCGATTCATGTCTGCATATAAAACATATATGTCCACAGACTCTATAACCTTAAAACCTATATGTTTCAAAATTTGCTTTGGTACTATTATGGGATTGTAAATTTTTGATTTTGGAAAGTAAAATATCTATATTCAAAATACAGTTTCCCAGTAAAGAAGACACAGAAGGATTCTTAAGAATTATGTCTAATAATCACTGTAGAAGTAATTATAGTTATTAATTGATTAAACTAATTTTTATTATAAAGGAAGCCCTGAGAAATTTCTGGAATTAATTCATATGTTTTTAAATGAGCAAGACATTTATCAGAGGAAAACTTTTAAAAGACATTCCCCAAAGGAAAGCACAGTATTACAAGATAAAATTCAATTACAGGAAATGTATTGATGTTTTCACTAAGTATATTCTGTTAATCACCTACATTAGCATTAATTTAATTGCAAGTTGAATTTCATTATAAAATGCTGGCTTTTGATAATTTGGATGTACCCTTGACCCCAGTCATATGAGGCAGAATGAACCCTTGGTAAACAAGTCCTTCATTTAGAGAGAGGAGCTTTGTAGACAAGCTGGATACTAATCTTCCAGGAGCCGACTGAATATAACCAATGGACTCGTAAGACATGCTCATTCTTACAACTTGGAATCAAGCTGGGGAGATACAATATGTCTTTCTCCACTGAAATGTCCTGCCCATCACAAGTAAATGTACACAGGCTATTGAAAGAGAAGCAAGCAGTAACAATCACAGTAATCTGCTCTGGATCCAAACTGGCCATTGCACTGGTTCTGTTTGATTCATTTTATGGGTCTGGGCCTCAGGTTTTAAGAACTATAGAGCCCAAACTGTGCAACAGAAGCCTGCATCAGGCTTCTGATTTATATTTGAAAAATTTTGAGTTTACACAGAAAAAAATTAATTAGCTGAGGTATCATATATCTAAGAGAGAAGAAAAAGGCAGTCAAGGACAGGATCAAAGGTGACCATGAATACCCTGATTTGAGGTTCTCTTGCATATTAGAGCAACCCAGAGGTCTTCGGAGCAGTTTCCCCTGTCTTCCTAAATAGCTAGTCTTTCCCACACAGCCTAGTTGGATTTCAAGCTCAGTGCTTGGGCAAAGTGTCAGCTGTGATTTTTCATTTTCTTGGTAACAAAACTTTTTGTGTAGTAGAAAGATATATATTTTTGAATTTATCAAAGTGAGAACAGTGACAACTCCCCACCACCTCTTAGAGAGATGTGAGCACTGGGTCTTTATTTCTCTGTCCAGAACATCAGAACAAACACATTTTCTTTTGTTCTGAGACACATTGACTAGAAGCTTAAGGTCTTTATTATATCTCAAAATCCACTACTCATTTCCACGATAATGTAAATCACACTTATAATTTTACCTGTATATTAATCAGAACTCCTCAAAAGAGATGATTGTGTTCCTTCTAACTGAGTGCATCCAAATATTTATGAAGACTTTAGGGGAAGGCACGGGAATTTTTTTAAAAATTAACAATAAATTAAAAAGTCAGTTATGAACAGCTCATTGTGGTTCATAATCTACAAGCTAAGAGTTCAAAAGGGAGACAACTTCCATCCTGCCTCTTCCTTTGTTCTCTTGCTTTCCAGCTCCCACCTGTGTTCCTTACTCAGTATCTGAGAACACATCTTCAGAGCATCAAACAGGAGATACACACCCCACCCTGTCTGAGAGATGCTGTCTGTAATATGGGTAGAGACAGGAAACAGGGACTCACACTTCCATCTTTTTTGAAAGCCTTTAAACTTGATTTACAGAATTGAAGGCTTTTATTTCCAGTTAACCTGCTCTCGTGAGGATGGCTGGATGTGGTTTGCTCCAGTACAAATGACTGAAAGGAATTCCTTATTAAACAGTGGTGGCTGCTTCTGATTAAGGGTGCAGGCTACTTTCAACATATCTCTTCTAAGTTAATGTTCACCAAAAAGCTTCTTCAGTCATGACAAGTAGATACTGTTTGTGTCTGAAAATAATTGAAATTGTTATGGAGAAAATGAATCTGCCATTTTCGGCACAGTTAGGAACTACCTCTCAAAGGACTCCCTAAGGACCACCATTACATTATCCTCGAGAAAGAAGAACCAAAACTTCTTCTCTCTACCTTCCTCTAGAATTGTGGCCCAATGTGAAATCAAACATGGGGGATATCACAGTAAACTCTGGGCATTATTTCAAGAGTGTAGCTGTGGCTTTGTCATACATTGATCCCCCAGATGAGAGGTCACATTGGCATTTCCTGTTTCCTGTCTCAATACCTTTCAGCTGGATGCTTTAAAAAAAAAAAAGAGTGATAGGAGAAGCAGGATATAGAAAACTATAACTGCACAAGTTTTGTTCATGAAATCAGCTATCTGATTAGCAATGTCATGAACCTGTTGGTCAATTATATTGTATCTACATACATTACTATGGAGACATGTAGACAATATGGACTTTCACACTCTCCTTGCCTTCAGTGAGTCAAAGAGCTCTTCCTTATATAAAATCTGAGATGTGGACTTGGGAGATGGCTCAACACGTGAGAAAGTTTAGAGACACAAAGATCTGAGTTCAATCTCCAGTACCTATACAAAATACAAGGCGTGACTAACATTGTTTTTATAACCCTCAGCACTGTGACAGGGGGAAAGTGCATGTGAAGAGAGACAGGAGGATTGCTGAGAGTTGGGAATTGCTCACTGGCAGCTTATTTCCAGGTTTAGTGAGGAGACTGTGTGTCTCAAGGCAAAGAATGATAGGCAAGTAATTCTACTTCAGATACTTGTCTTTGTGTATACCTGTAAGCATGCACACCTACATCCACATGTACACACAGCATATGCACGAACACACACACACACACACACACACAGAGAGAGAGAGAGAGAGAGAGAGAGAGAGAGAGAGAGAGAGAGAGAGAGAGTTCTTTCCATCTCTTTGGGACCCACACCAATTCTGTTTCAAAAACTTCTTTCAGTCAAGACTGCTAGGTCTTTTCCCTAAAGTGCCTCCTTCTTTTACAAATGTGAGGGATTCCCTTTGACAGCTGCTTAGCCCAATTTCTAAAGCTCTGAAGAAGTGACCAATATAGCTCTTGGGATCATTCTTTTATAAACGGTGTAATGACAAACCTTTCCTTCCAGACTCAGACCTAAAAACCACTCCAAAAGAAAATGCAAGTGGGGGAAAAATGAAAACCGGGACAAAGGGGGATGGAGAGGATAGGGTGTTTTGTAATAGTTTGTAGCTCACAGAAGGCTTCAATTAGAGTGAGTCAGTCAGAGCACTCCCAGCACTCGAAACTTTAATCTATTTCTTCTCATTTCTCCCAATCTTTCTCATAGAATAATGATAGCCCCCCAAAGTATTTGTTACATTGTGGTAAGAATGCATATTTTGCTCAAAAGAAAACACCCACATACTTTCTCTTGACTGTTCTTAGGGCCATCTAGGAAATTAATAAAAATCATATATTTAATAATCATATTGGTTTGTAGATTATCTCCCTCTGGACCAATTTTCTTGAACAATAAATGTAAATTCTTTTGGAAGTTGGTCAAGAAAAAATATTCAAACTCATCCCCACACCCTACTATCATTGGCTAGCTTGCTTCTTTTAAAACAAAGATAGCTAGAGGATATTTTTCTATAATAGCAATGGCGATTGGAGTGCTAAAACAGTCTAACAAAGCCTAGGTTCAACTGAGCACACACAATGTCTCACAGCTTTGAAGATGCCTTTCATACACTCATGTTATGGATGACCCTTCACTTTAAACCTTGTCAGCTTTGTAAAGCTGACACTCACATTGTGACCATCACTGGTTGGACAGAACTGAAGCTCTATGGGGAACCGAGTAAAGCAATACCATCAACAGACATCTTTCCAAATACTGAGTAGATGAATAGTTGGACCAAGTGTCTGAACTCAATCTAACTAGCTGTGTAAACACCAATCTTGCTCAGTATGTGTGTCTTTCACTGAGGAAGCTATGAGGCGGTGAGATTAGGGACATTTGATATTATACTCCTTGGAATCAAAACATGACCATTATGTATGTTCTCTCTCTCTCTCTCTCTCTCTCTCTCTCCTTCAGAGGTTAAGAAAGTGAGTTTTGAGGCTGGTACATCACCTGCCCAAAGTAATTACTCATCTAATTCCAGAGCATGCATGGTTTCGCTTTCTTCATACAAAAGTCCCTTAGTCCTGAGGTATCTCCGGGATAAGTCCCTTAGTTCTGAGGTATCTCCAGGACCGTTCTCCCCCCCCCCCCGCACATCATTAATGCCATCATGAAACTTGTATTCATGTCCACAGGAATGATTGACCGGTGGATGCTTCGTGTCACGATGACCTCATGACAGTGATATCAATTCCATAGTCAAGTTCCATAGCTGTATTTATCATTTCAAGATTTATTCTTACCATAAAATTCTTTGGATTAAAAAAATCAATTTCTTAAGATTAACCATGAACATTCTAGAAAACTGTAAATTGCTGAGTTAAGGAGTTATGACTCAGTGGCTGAGAGCTGGCATGATGAAATGCATGCAGCTCGTTGTCATACTACTGCAGAAAGTGGAATCATGCTGAGCACCTACAGGAGAAGGGAATTACTTGGTGAATGAATCACAGCTTGCTGCAAATAATAATTGCCGTCACTTTCCACATACTTTTGCACTAACTTGGAGTGTTTTCACAAGGCAGGGCATGCAGGACCGAGAGGTTCAGACACATTTATAAACTTGAGTAGCATATCTTTGCCTCCACCCAAAGAACTCTTTTTCAAATTTGATAGGAACAAATTTTCAAGTTATCAATTGACATTATGACATAAAAGATGTAAGCCAGACAATGCTTCCATGATAAATCAACTGTCCGTGGAGAAACTTATACTAGAAATTCCAAGAGGTGAAGTAAGTCTCACAATGTGTTAAAAACCAGATGTCTTCAGATGTTTTACAGATTATTATTTCCTTTAGTCTAAAATATTCATGTAAGCATATTTGCTAAACTGTTTTATTAATGTGAATTGACCTTTGAATAACATTAAGAATAATTCTTACTGCTCACCTACTTTAGCCTAGTTAAAAATATCTACTGATTATAGATGAATAAACTACATTTCCAGAGCTGAGTGAAAAACCATTAAAAAGGGTTAAGCCAAAAGTGATTGATTCTTCAAAGCTGCCATTTTTCTACACACAAGCAGATGGAAGTGTTAATAATACAATATCCTTTAAAATCATGGTCTTTAAAAAGTTAATACTAACAAGTAATGTGTTTCATAGCAATTATATCATTCAGGAAATGCTTTAAATTCCTTATTTGTCTGTACATGATATGTTTGTCAGGGTAGGGGGAGCACAGGGTCTAAGGCTTGCAAATGAATAGAGAAGACTAACAACAAAATCAGTATTAAAATAGACTTTAAAAAAACAATTCTGAATAGAGATACATTTATGTGTTTAATAGAATATTTAAGTATCCTTTGAAAATATTTTTGTCGCTGTCTTCAGACACACCAGAAGATTACAGACGGCTGTTAGCTACCATGTAGTTGCTGGGAATTGAACTCTGGACCTCTGGAAGAGCAACCAGTGCTCTTAACCGCTGAGTCATCTGTCCAGCCCGCTGATTTGATGAGTGGATTTTTTAAATTTTCATGTATATGGGTGTATTTTTGCTTATGTGTGTGTCTGTGTACTATGTGAATGCAGTGCCTATGGCGGCCAGAAGATGGCATCAGATCCCTTAGGACCAGAGTTGCAAATGGTAGTGAGCTGCCTTATAGATGTTGGGAATCAAATCCTGATTCTCTGGAAGAGCAACCAGTGCTCTTAACTGCTGAGCCATATCTCCAGTTTCTAAGTAGAATTACATAAAGGTTGCATGATTTTCAGATACTTCTTGAATACTGTGAGCATTAAAGAAACAGTTAAGGCAGGCCAAGGGATGGCTCAGTGGGTAAAGCATTTGTCATGCTACCATGAAGACCTGAGACCAAATCTCTTGAATCCCTAGAATGCACATAAAGTTGGCCATCATAGCACGTATTTGAAATCTTAATAGTTCTGTGACGAGATGGGAGACAGAGAATGAAGAATCCTTAAAGCTCTCAGGCAAGCTAGCCAAACATATGAGAAACAAGCAAGCAAGCAAACAACGAACCAAAAATAACAAACAAAAAAAACAGCCAACTAAAAAAACACAAAACAAACAACCAAAAATAACCAAAAAAACCCTAAACAAACAAAATCAAAACATAAAACAAACACCAACAACAAAAACAAAAGCAAAGCAAAAGAAAAACTGCAACTGTCTCAAAACTGTAAAGTGTTTGATCGAGTCCCATGAAAACTCCCGTTACCATGTCTCTGCTTGCTGGACAGCATATTCCTGGAACAGTACTTGCCAAATTTCTTGTGTGATATATTCGATAACTTTTTCTACTTTAGAATCAGCATAAAATAATGTATTCATTGTCCTTTGAGTATTGAGCAATGATAAGAAAACCAATGATATTGTCAACCCATTTTAGCATATAAATTACCTTTATCATATGCTTGTTAGGACTATAATTACAGCCGCCTTAATTACTACCATTTTTCTCACAGGGCACCTGAGGCAGAGAGGTTAAATAATTTGTCCAGGGAACTCAGCTAGGGGATAATTTCAGCAGGATAAAGTCTAGAGACGGCACATCTGCACGCTCAGATCTAATGTCGGAACCCGAGGGATGTTTCATAACTTAGAGTCTTCCAGCTGGGGTGCCTGTGGCCTCCTCCCAGCCTTTGTTCCACACCTTAGCATCTAACTCACAAAGAATATAAGTTCAGGAAAGAAATAAACATCTTCAATTTTTATTTTCACCGTTGAAGAAAATACTACGTAAGTGTGTAAGGAAAGAGTGCCATTTTCCCTTGAAATTGTAGAAAAGAATGGAAAAGAACTCAATCTCCAAGGATGGGGTCACGATTTGTTCTGAATTTTTAAGACAGAAATGGAAACATTGCCACTGCCAGGAAACATGAATTGTGGAGCTCCACTGGCCACTGGGCATGGGTTGTAGGATAAAGCACCTCTTTTTGAAGTTTCAACAATGCGAGTTGTGGATTATCATTATCTCTCCTTTTGACATTAAAAATCACTTCATTCCTTTATGGAAATATATAAAACTGAGACTGTGCTCCTCGACTAAAGTACAGTTGGTTCACAATCAGTATGTCATTAGAGTTGTAACTTCCAAATGATATCCATTATGTGTGGGGGCTCTCGTGTCATGTTAGAGCATTTGCCTTACATAAGGAACTAAAGTACACCTCTTCCCCAATTGTACTGGTTTTTAATTCCGTGAATTCTGATGACTCTCATATGCTCAGTATCAAGAAATTCCCACACTCCATATTTGGTGACCAAATATAACCTCATCTTCTCTAGCAACACACTGTCCCCAGAAAAGCCTGAGAGTAGACCAGATTTGGCACATGGAATCAGCATATGGTCCAGTTTTCAGTTGACTCACAGCAAATTCTGAGGGTCTTTCTGGTCTCAGATAACCAAAAGAGAAAGGCTCAGAGAGGTTGTGGTCACTGGTAGATGGAGGGCATCTGTTGCTTAATTCACATTACAGGTCTCGAATTTCCCCCTGCTAATCAGACTCGCACCATAACACACCACTTCCCTTTTCATGGAGCCTGGTCACAGTCTCAAGGGGGCAAAGATGAATGCAAACACTTCCTGTCAATTACTCCCTGAGCAATATCCCTTCCCCCAGGCCAAATATGCTTTAAACAGGGAAACAAATGTTCCAGACAGGTGTTAACAGGTGTCCACCATTTTTAAGTTAACATCACAAGTCATTTCATTCGAAGACACGGGGGTGTACAACCCTTCTTAACATGACATCTTCAGAAGACACTTTAAACCCACACGTTCAGCACTCAGATTCAAACACTAGAAGTGAATATGGACTCACAGCCCCAAACTGTGTGAGTTAGCCTCTCTTTGAAGGCCACAATCTTCTCATCTAGTTCCCCTAGGGGAAAGGAAGGCTTAGCTTTATCTTTCCTTGGCACTACCCAGCAGCTCTCAGAATAGACAGTTAATTACTGAAAATCTCTTCGACCTCACTCTGGAGAATTAGATTCTAGGCTTTGCAGCTTCACCTGACTTCCTCTGCTATGAATGGGCTCTCTGCACACCATGTGACAAAGTCTGCAAGCCAGCTGGACCAGGGAAGGCAGCCGCTTGTCCTTCAACTCAACACAAAATGGAGACAGAACTGCTGGTAGTGACTACAGAGAAGGCTCAAGATTCCTTTGGTCTTTTCATCCTCCCGCCAGGAAAGAGAGGAAGACAGAACCAGCTGCTGGAGTGCCAGGGGCGTCTTTTATTTCTCAAAGGAGCCCCAGCTTCCTGACTCCACGGCAGGTCTAATACTCCCTCGTTAGTCCTAAAGTCCTATTACTGAAGAGGTTACATGACCACGGGTTTGATTCACACGAGGCCATGGTGAGGCCCACACCTCCTGAGAAAAAGTGGCATTTTTCACTGACCTATAAAGACCCACGGTCATTCTATATATAGTTACAAAGAAATTTTAAGAGTGTTGATCTTTAGCCAGATCTCTGTGATTCTGCAACACGGAGTACAAGATAAATTACTGCTTACTGCTTCCTAAGCAAGTGCCGAGAAACCCACTGCAGGGTTTCAGGAGAAAAGCGGACATTGGGGAGGAAACGCTGAAGCAATACTACCCTCTTGTGGCATCGTCAGACATTGCAGATGATGTGGCCTTTAAAACACGCTTATTAGCATGTGAAGTATTCATGTACAGTAAGTCATTTTTCAAACAAAATTTGTTTCTATTGCTTCTCTCTCCGGTCTCTTCTACCTACCCCCTCCTCCCCTGGGCTCGCCCCAGCCTGGAAGACCCCTTTCAATTGCTTTCATGCCCCGTGTGCCTTTTGGTCCTCCCAGAATAATCGCCTATTTAGTTTTCTAGACTATACACATTCTCACAACAGTCTACACTTGCCTGTGTGTAAATAAGAGTATTTAGTGTTTAGGATCTCATACAGACTCAAGTTGCAAAGGTCTAAAATCCCTCGACCACTGGCCCGGAAGAAGCCCATTGATGGCATTTTACAGCTTTGAGAATCTCTCACAGTTTTGAAGGTCCTCCAGTAAAGATTCAGCGACCTCGCCTTCTGTAATATTCCAGACTTTTCTCGATATCTAATTTTTTAAAATGCCATTTACAAGAGTATGTGTCCATTTCTTCTAGTCAAACCTGACCGATTGAGAGGGAAAGCAGTCTCTGCCATCTCTGCTCCTATTATTATTATTATTATTATTATTATTATTATTATTATTATTATTTGTACAAGGTCAAAGCCAGGGAGATGGGCCACAGCAACTGTGGCTTGGGTAGAGGGACTGACCATGGTTTATTTAGAAAATCTCACAGTTAGGACCAGCAATGATACATACACAAGCTGGGGAAAAAAAATCTGTATTTGAACAATCAAAATATGCAAAGTCAACGTCTTCATTTGAAGACCCTGTCATCGTTGTCTCATGAAGGCAGTTCCCTGATGCTCTCTGAGCTTCTATGCAAACCCCATTCACAGTGAGAGGTTTTGAATGGTTTTATCTGTGCATTTAACCCTTCACTCTTTCCTAGCCATGCAACTTGAAATTTAAACATAATTATTCCACACCTTTTATCATTAATACAAAAGCGGCTTGATTTTTTTCCTACTTTAGATTTCTTTACCCCTAATTTCTGTTGTTTTAATCTTTTAAGATGTGTGTTTTATTATTTTTAATTATGTACATGGGTTTCTGTATGTCTGTGGGTATGTTTATGTTAGTGTAGGTGCCCACAGACATCAGAGTCATCCAATCTCCATGAGGCTGGAGTTACAGGCATCATAAGGCAAATTCAGGTGTTGATAAAGACCTTCTAGCTTGTTTGAGACAAGGTTTAGTCTATGACCATAACACCTTGACTGTTTCAATCCTGTCTGATCTCACAAGGCGAGCAGGCTCAGAGCTGGTTAGTACTTGAAGGGGAGATACAGTCTCTTCCCTGCATATTTCGGGCTACCTGAGTCAAGAGGTTTGAGGATCTCTCCTGTCTCTTCCACCTATCTCTTCATAAGAGTCTGGATTACAGATCCTCACACTACACATCCTGCTGTTTGTGGGTTCCATGGGCTTGATCCCAGGTATGCAAGCTGGTAGAAGCCTTTTTACCAGGTGATCCCTGACCCCAGTGGTTTTCTGCTGAAAGACTACGTTTTTCGGCTTGTGCGGTGGCCTATGAAAGTCACTTCTGTCCCTATAAGGAGCAGCAATCTACTTTGTAGGTTAAAGCATTACAGGTTGTCTGCTCAAATCTACAGATCCACATAAATTGGTATGGATATGTAGATCACTGGGTTCAGTCTTATAGAGATTCAATGCCTTTTGGGTAAGAATAATATTAAAAAATTGTTTTATGCTGTCCTACTTTACTGAGAAGGCTAGCTCAGGAGTTGGAATTTGATCAATCTGTCCCAGTCCCAAATATGCTTGTTTAAAAGATTCCTCCAAAGTCTCTATCCTGAGATCAGAGGCCAGCCACCTGACTTCATGACAGGTAAAAAGACAGAAAAACAGGATAGCCCTAGAAAAGACTTTTTTTTTTCCCCCAATGGAGAACAACTAAGAAGGGGTCTATTTTCTACAGAGGTTGCAAAAGACAAACTGTTTAACTCTCTGAATTTCCCCCACTTTTTCTCTTGGTTTTGTTTACTGTCTTTAAAGCATTTGTCAAAACTTTAACTTTCTGTGTTTTGGGATTTGTAAGTTCATTGAGTGTGATTTTAAAAGAATGTATAGATAATTTTAATTTGTTATAATAATCCATGTCTGTAACACCAATGCACCTGTTGTTTGGGAAAAGGGCATTTGCTGGATGAGCTGACTTTGGAGTACCACGTGGTTTGTTGTCATCTTGACTGATGACCTAGTAGCCATGTGACTTGAGACCCTCCTGGCTGCTGACTTCAGGATAGAAACATGCCATGTGACTTTACAGCCATCTTGGTTAAAAATGGTGTTCCTCTACTTACCATCGTCTTTTCCCCTTTTTAAACTAAGGAGGCAACACCAGGTCTCCACAATGGTTTGTTTTATTTCATGTTCCCTATATTATGGAGGTAACAGCAGGTCTTCAAGATACT
>CM052709.1:71537496-71544996 GCA_028551405.1 Uromys caudimaculatus | reverse complement strand
ATGTCTGCTTACCTTCCCCGCTGTTGTTAAGGTGTCTATCAAATGCCACTTCCTCCTTCAATAAAGCTGCACTTGACCATCTTAGGTGGCATCTCTAACACTGACAATGAATCCTACTGTCTTCTCTGTATGTCTTTCTTAATTATACCTAATTGAGAGTGCACACACAGGTACACACACACATAACTGGTCTCTTTATTAGACTGAAATTCCTCTGAATATAAGGAGTTGGATCAAGAGTTTTGCAAGCTAGAATACCTAACAGACCATATGGTGGCAGCACCTTAACAACAAGAATCTGTTGACTGAATATATGAAAACCATTTGCAAAGTCTAAATACTACTGAGCCTTACTGCAAAATGTCATAGTAGCTACACATTCTAGCTATCAAAGCTTTGTCAGTGGCACATAAAGAAGCCAGACTAAATAGGAGATAGTGGGTGTATGTTTTTTAGAGCACAGGGGTTTAGAATGAGGCCCAAGGATTAAAAAGGTCTCATAGTTGCTTTTGTCTTCCATGTACATTTGCAGATCTCGCAGCTGCTGGTTTCAGGCCTGTGGCACATAAGATTGACAGAGCACTATTCTGCCCCACAAGTCCCTGCATCCTTCAGGGACATCCAGCCAGCCACCCACCTGGCCTGCCAGAGATTTGCTGAGTGGAAGGAGAAGAAGAAAAGGTGAGGCTAAAAGAAAAATATGGCTTCCTCTTCTCCACCTTCCCGGGCCTCATTCCTCATCTCCTTCCGCACCCCTGTTTCTGGGAGGGGTGCTGGAACCTGTCACCCTTGCCAAAACCTGGATGAAGTGCTGCCACCTCTGGGTGTTAGTTAGTGTGGCCTCCTCCTGGAGTCACATTGAAAGTGCAGAGAACAGTACAAATGAAACCCGATTGGAGTCATATCAGTGGGGTATCACAGCGAGCCAGTGTCTACCTCTGTAAAATTGCAGTTTTTATGCTTTTCCATTTGGCTGCAGAAGTATTCTTAAAAATTCTACAAGCATGTAAAATAGGAGGAACCACCCAAGAAGCAAGTGTTCATGGCTGTCCTATCAGGCTGTGATAGAGCAGTGAGGGGTGGGGGAGTCAGAGAGACAGAGATAAGACAGAGAGACACAGAGATAAGATAGGAAAGAGACAAATGCAGCTTGAATTAATCTCTCTCTCTCTCTCTCTCTCTCTCTCTCTCTCTCTCTCTCATAGATAATACCTTGTACTGAATTATTTGTGGGAAATGGCCCATACCACCCTGTTCTCAGAGACTGTGTAAGTCTTTGTTCAGTGTCCCCCACTCCATATCAGAATTGCTGTTCTGCCCTAGATCCACATTTGTATCATTTAAGCGTAGAATGTCTTTCTATACTGGCACCAGTGAGATCCTCTTTCTCCTTTATTTGACAGAGCTGATTAAAAATAAGCTTTATGTTCAGGAATGAGTTTGTTGGGGATTTCTTTCCCAGGAGTTGCAGTACTGTGTCACCTCTCTTGGTGGGCCTTGCATTTCTGCCATCTTTCTGACTTTTCTTGGTCAGCAAGCAAGTGAGCTCTCCCATTCACGAGAAGATGGAGGGATATGTGAGAATTGTGAGAACCACTGCTGAGAATTCCATGCTCCTGCCAACCGCCATCACATCCTGCAATGGACTTATCTGTTATACCTTTACCATAAATGTTCCTTCAATACATATTAAGGCAGCTAGAACATTCTAACTTGAAAAAAAAATATATATATATGCACTCTCAAGGAAAATAATTTAATGAAAATACTTATAGCCCCTGGATCCCTGAAATTTAAAAATAAATGGCTTTGTAGGAAAATGAAAATGTTAGTATAGTAGGGAAATGTGATCTCTCTCTTTCTCCCTCCCTCCCTCCCTCCCCTTAAATACTGCTTTATATCTTTAAATTTAAATTTCTGATAGTAAAGAAATTTGGCCAAAATTCTCTGTATCTCTGTTTTGGGTAGACATAGAACAGAGCTCAGATGCAGTAGGAGTAAAGGTCTTTGTTGCAAGATAATGGTTATGGACAGGTAGAAGACCAGTGGAGAAATCCTTCAGAGAAATCTGCCTAAATAAAAGAAAATGTCTCACTTACATCCTTTGAGGGAGGCATCATGGGATTTAGTTCAGCATGATATACCTGACAGAAAGCATAGGGGAGCCATCAATTAGGAGCTGTTGAGCCACAGTAGAGCATGGCTTGTTAACTCTCTCCCACAGAGAAAAATAGTGAGAATGAGAGAGAGAGAGAGAGACAGAGACAGAGAGACAGAGAGAGACAGAGAGACAGGGGGGAGGGAAGGAAAGAAGGAAGAAAGGAGGAAATGAAGGATTCAAAGAGGTGTGGGTTTTTCTTCAGGCTTCAGGAAGTGATCTCCTAAGTGAGAAGCCTCTTCAAGGGACGTGTCCACAATCTTAAGTAAAATCCTTCTCCAACTGATGTTCACTACAAAGCCATATATGATCATGAAAAAGAAAAAGAAAGAAGATGTGCTTGGAATAATAGGAATAGCTTCCTTGACAGCATAATGAATTTGACTCTGACCAGAGGACGGATTGTTAGTGAGCACACTAAGAGGAGGTTATCAGAAGAAGTGAGGCCTATGCAATCTTTGTAGACACCCTTAGAGTGCTAAGGAGTGAGAAGGATTGCCTGGTGGGGAGGGTACAGTGCACACAAGGAGGAGTTAAAGGATATAAGTGGTGACTGGTTTAGCTGAACAAGACCAGAACCAACTCACTGGGACCTTGAAGTGTGTAGAGCAATATGACAACTCTACAGAATGTCACACACACAGAAGGGCACATACAATTAATTGCTCTTTTATAGCTGTGAAAAATAGACCTGGGATAGAGATTAGAGTTGTAAAAAAAAAAAAAAAAAGGACTAGAAGCAATGGTCATGTTATAACACTGCACAGTTGTCTTCCAAAGTACTTCTGGATTCAAGCAAAGAAACCCGAAGTAGAAAACGAGTGGTGTGGTTCGTCTCTCTCATGATCTTCTCCCCAGTGCTTTGTTCTCTTGATGCATGCCTGTGCTAAGAAGTAAGAGACATGTCTCTCTGCCTCTCTGTGCTCAAACAAAATGATCAAAGGAGGGACATGATCAAGAAATGAACAATGGGAAAAGAACATTGCTACTTTCCAACACTCTACTCTGAGATGTGCTTTCAAATCCATCACCTTGCTTTGTAAAAATTCAGAACTCAAAACACATGGGGCTTCCTTAGGCTTGGTAACATCAAGATGTGCTGTGAGTATCTGGACTCCCTAAGGGCCCTCATTTCATTATTTAGGGTTTTATTGGTAAATGGCACAGATTGGGGAATTTACCCAGAGTGCACTTGAAAGATAAGCAACTTTGGCTCTCTGAACTTCTGGAAAGTCTTCTTCCCTTTCTTATGCAAAGTTGATTGTGTCAGGTAGGATTACTCTTAACACTCTTTGGTCCTTCAAATGACTTCCTCATTTTCTAGGAACAGAGCCATTAAATGCAGCATTACAAATACCAAATACCATCCCTGTCAAAATAGCTGACAACTGAGGATTATTAACCAGCTCCAAAGCAGTCTTTGCTTCACAAAAACAAATGCTTTGAACTGACAGTATGGTTATTTTCCCCCTTTAAAGTGTCTGTTTATGGGATTGCTGTAGAAATCCAGAAGCCAGGTAAGCCTTAGTGAATAGATTAGTGTCTGTTGTGTGTTGTTGGCTAAATCTACACCCAAACTCCTGCAGCTGATACTTTCAGGTCCAGCTGTGTGTTAAGGGGTATACCTTGTTTTCAGAATATGCAGTTTGTTAGGTTTGCTCAAGGCTCAAGGTTATGCAGGGTCATAGCAGCACATGTGCATTTACGAGTACTCATACTCATGTACATGCACACATGCACACACTCTGAGCACTTAGGCATGGTTTCAACATGGTCAGAAGTTTTTCCTAACACTAGTCTATACTCCACTGTTGGAAGACCCTGCTATTCAGGTCATAGTTTGACATGTCTGCATAAGCTCTCTGAGCTTGGTTCAAAATGGAGGACTCTTTCTCAGCGGGGCTTCCTCTTCTCTGCCTGATCTTATCTGGAGAGTCTCTAAGCACAGGTGACTGACCTTATCTAGAGAATGATCCTGCATAAAGTTTCCCACAAGGGCTGATTCAGCACATAAGTCCTGCTCAGCCCTTCCTGCCGTATGGTAATTACGTACTGTGTTAGGACCAACCAGCCCTTCAGCCCATAATCCCCCAAAAATGTCTGAGGAAATTCACATAGCCTATGGGTCGATATTCTGCTCCAACTTCCTCTCTCCTGATAAGAACCTGCCTGGCATGTTCTTGGAATTCCTCTTCATGTAAATGAAGCATTCCCATCCTAGCCAATGGTGTATATCAGCCTGGAAATCCTGACCCATTCCCGAAGCTCTACATAACCCTTGTTCACCGAGCATAAAGTTGAGCTGCCACACTGAAGCTGATCCAAAAGTCAATCTATCCAGGCTTGGAGATCACAGGGCTATCCTTATAATCTGTAGCTTGTAAAACTAACAACTAAAACTACAGGACACTGATTATTGTTCAGTAGAATGGGATTTAAATCATATCTCTGGCCCTGGGAGGGAGGCATGGCACAGTGAACGTTTAACCCTCCAAAAGTCCACTAACATATAACTACCTAAACCTTACATGATTACTTTCTAGCCAAGGACTTTCTTATTTGAAGGGCATCATTATCTCCCTTAGTAAGAGTCAGGTTAAAAGGGTCTACCAGCTTCTTGGGCAGAAAAAGTACTCCAAAGAAAAAGTGCATGTTCTAGAGACTTTAAAAGCTATATGAAGCCAGGTATAGTGGTTTGAATGAGAGAGTGCCCAGAGTCTCCGGCATTTGAATATTTGGTCCCCAGTTGGTGACACTGTTTGAGGAGGTTTAATAGATGTGGTCTTGCTGACAGGAGTATGAGAGTAGAAACAGACTTTGAG
This sequence comes from Uromys caudimaculatus, assembly GCA_028551405.1. Lineage (NCBI taxonomy): Eukaryota > Metazoa > Chordata > Mammalia > Rodentia > Muridae > Uromys > Uromys caudimaculatus. The sequence continues at coordinate 71,540,016 of CM052709.1, read as the reverse complement.
GACTCAGTCATTCCTAGTTTGTTCTCTCTGCTTCTTGCTTGCAGTTCAGTATGTGAACTCTTAGCACCCTCATCTGACTGACTACTGGCATCATGCTTCCTTGCCGCAATGGACTCATATCCCTCTAGGACCAAAAGCCCAAATAAGCCCTCTTTCTATAAGCTGCTTTGGTTATGATATTTTATCGCTATGATAGAAGAGTAACTAATACACCAGTCTAAAATATAAATGGAGAACATGGTCCCTTTGTCCATTATATATTTCCATATCTTTCTTCTGAAAAAAAAATTCTATTTCCCACTCTGCTCTTTCTGTCTCTCCTGAGTTCTTTCAATAGAGAACACAAGAGTGGAAGTTGAGAGCCATATGACAAAGATAGAGTCACATTGCTAACTTCATTTAACCCTTGGCGATACTCGTCGTGGGCAAGACCCTGCTTAGTCGAAGTCCTGGTGAAACTCATGCTCCCCTATGCAAATTTCATTTAAGAATGATGAATACAAATGGAACACCCAAGGAAATCTACATGTTTAATAAGCCAATGAGCGAAAGAGAACGTGGAGAGCAATTGAGAAAAGAAGTAGGAAGAAGTCAGTTATGTGTACAGCACGACTTTAATAGGACAGTCTGGGTTTACACCTTAGCACCGTGTGACTAGCCTCAGATTTGAATGGACAGAGACACTCTGGCTTCTGCTTCCTCATTAATACAAGTCCTATGGGTTCTTAAAAGGTATGATATTAAGAGCACAAAATAGTGATATGATATGATATGAATATGGTAATACAGAATTCTGAGAGCTGTGGCAGTTACAGGAAGAACACAAATGTTGCCTAAGATACCTGCTTTGTTTAGCAAGCCAGGTGGTTCAACTGGAGGGATAATATTTATTCATAGCACAGAATAGAGGGGAACAACTAAAGAGCTTTAGTGTTTCTTCAGAAAGGCATGTACCACAGGACTATAGTATTCAAATAAAGCAGAGTTTCTCAACCTGTGGGCCTCAACCTCTTTGGGGGTCTCACATCAGATATCCTGCATATCAGATATTTACATCACTATTCCTAACAGTAGCAAAACTATAGTTATGAAGTAACAGCAGAATAATTTTATGGCTGGGGGATCACCACAACACGAGGAACTGTATGAAAGGGTCACAGCATTAGGAAGGTGAGAGATTAAGTGCAGACCAGCTGTGCGCTAGTGTTGTGTACAAACATTTCTTCCTATTCCACTGCTCACCTAAGCTGGAGGAAAGCTTACCCACTGGCTAGAAAGAGCTATTTTTTAAAAAATTCTTAAGCTACTCATTTCAAAGACATTGACAGCAGAAAAAAAATTCAAGGATGTATTCTTCATTTATTGAATTAAGCTTTTTCCCCCTGCACTTTCATTTCCATCTGTTAAAGAAGGGTAAAGGTTTTTTCTCAAGACTCAGTTTGAATAGAGATAATTAAAATGAACGGAAGAAGTCATCCGTCCAGATGCAGTCTGCTTCACCCATCCATAAAGATGCTCAGCACTCAGTGGACACTGAATGCAGTTCCTTGTCTTCCTCACTCAAAAGGTGTGTTTAAAAGTAAGACTCCCCAAGTTTCACTTTACAGTAACCGCTGGACGGAGAGTGAGGTCCCAGATGGAGGAGTTGGAGAAGGGACTGAAGGAGCTGAGGGAGTCTGCAGCCCCATGGAGGGAGCAACAGTGTCAACTGGCCTGACCCCCCCCTTCCTGTCCTCCTGGAGGCTGGACCACCAACCAAAGACTACACATGGAGGGACCCATGGCAGAGGAGGGCCTTATTGGCCATCAGGGGGAGGAGAGGCCCCGGTAAAGGGGAATGTTAAGGTAGGAATATGGGAGTGGGTGGGTGGGTGGGTGGGAGGTGGAATTCCCTCATAGAGGTGGGGGAAAGGGAGGGGATAGGTGGTTTCCAAAGAGGAGATCTAGAAAGGGGGAAACATTGGAAATGTAAATAAAGTATCAAAAAAATAATAATAATTAAAAAAAGAAAGTTCAGTGAGCTGACCAATTACACATCTGAAGAGTGTCAAGGTAAGTGCTGTCCCAGGCAGTAGAGAGGAGGAGTCCTGGTGTTACCCCCCTGTCAATCTGCATACACCAGACACAGCATCACTTGCTGGCTTGTAATTCTATGCAGTGCATTCAACAATGAGTCGGAGCTAAGGAGTTTTGTGTTTATTCAAACACCAAGACAAGAAATATCCTGAGACATATTATTTGGCTAGGAACAGAGTTTCTCCACAACAAATAGAGTGGCTTTAAAACCAACTATAAATATGTTGTGCTCAAATAAAAGTGTGAAAGTGGTTAAAAGCTAAAAGTATTTTACAAATGTAAACTGTGATAAAAACGTTTTTATCCCCAGGGCTCAAGGGTCTTCACCATGTCATGTAAGGCTCTCATGCCTCTGTAAATTTAAAGATAACATATATTATAAGAATGTTTTCTAACTACTACTACTACTACTACAAAAAAAAAAAAAAAAAAAAAAAAAAAAAA
>CM052709.1:71515653-71537396 GCA_028551405.1 Uromys caudimaculatus | reverse complement strand
CAGTGTGAATGCTGGTGTTTAAAGAGAACAAGATATTTGAAACAGAGGAGCGGTACATCTTAAAGCAGATTCTGACCTCAGCAAAACTCTGTTCTGTGTTTCTGCATCTTCTTTTTCCTAACCACAAGGGATGTTAGCATCCTAGATAGCTCTAGGATTTCCACTGCATCCATTTCTCATTTAATCCGGATAGGACAATAAATAATAAGAGATGACAGGGGAGCTGAAATGACACCTGGAGTCAATTTCCACTTATATTGTATCCAAACCACACATGATTAGTACAGGTCAAGAAAAAGTCACTACTCTAGCAAATACTACTAAAAAAAATAATACTTCCTGTACTCTTCAGATAAGAAAACAGGCTCAGAGGAAAAAAGAAGCATAATGCATTTAAGGATTTCAGTTCATATGCTCTAGCATCCCATAAGCGAGACACCCTGGACCGTTTGTGTCAGCTACCTCACACTGGCATTCTCAGTTGGCACATGGGATAGTAAGAGCACCTATCTGACATGGCACAATACAGGAAGGCTTCACACATGTCCGTGTGCATCCTACGGGCAAGAAGCAGATCTGACAATAAATAGCATGGGATTGTCTCTGTGAAAACTTTACCTCCGATCCTCCTATAACATCTGTGCCTTTCACACACTAAAGAGTATTCTTCAGCTACTTTATAATTTTGTCATATTAGCCTAGTTTTGACTTTTGATGATAAGGGTTTAAAGGACACGTCCAGGTACAGAGGATTATAGAGCCAAGTAGTAGACACTCCCAGAGTCTTTTGACCTAATTGCTACCCCATGAGTTTAAGTCTTCTTAGAGAGAGTTCTAAATTTCATTAGTCTGTCTCATTCCTAGTGGCAATAGATGATAAGCTTGTTGGGGGCAGGCATGAGTTTGTTGTATTCTGCTCAGTAATAGATTTCCTGAGATGTTGCTCATAAGATTTTTAGACTTAAAAAGTGGCCGCTTAATATCTGTTACTTAAAACATATGCATTTAATGACCATGCAAATCTAAATTATATGCCAAAATATCCTGTGACACCATTGGTTATAAAATGCAACCCGAATCCCTGCTATCTGAATTCCTTGCATGAACATAGAAATCAAACAATTCCAACATTTCAAGGTCCAGCTACCATTTAAAAGTAATCTTTCATTTATTTAACCTTAAACAGAATAGAGAGCTCTACAGAAAACTCAAGCCTTACATTTTTTTTAAACCAATCAGACAGAACTATTGAGAGCTCATAGAAAATAATGGATATCTTCATACTTGCATTATACTAACGCAACATCGTCATAATGTATAGCTATAGGTTAATTTAGTCACCAGTAGTCTTATTATTAACATTAATTTATTCTATATTTCACGAAGCTAGATACAATCTTGAACAAATTTCATTGAAATAACGTTATTTCTGGAACACACTCTTTGCTAATACAATTTCTTTCTCAATTGGGAATTAGTACAGGAGAAATAATTCCCCAATGTGAATTGACTTCGTGTAACGGTCTTTGTGGTTGTTTTGATGTTCCTTTTTTTGGGCTTTTCTGTATTAATAAATATGTGCTGGGCTGACCTCAAGGCATACTAACATGAATGACAGATGCTATTGGCCAAATCTCTTGCATGGCTTAGAGGGATTTCTTCTGTGGAGAAGCTTGGTGTTCAGTAAGAGGTCAGCTTGGGTGGAGAACCACCTGCTCTGGTTCCATGTTATATAACCTTAAACAATCAAACCAGCTGAGAAGCCAAACAGGTGGGCCATAGGTGGGCTAATTCTGTGTTGGAAGAGATTAATTTCGTTATTACTCTCTTCAACAGTTTTCCAGTATTTGAGATAGTAGAGAAAGGGTCCTTTTGTTACTGTGACTCAGGGGCAGTTGTCCCCTGACAACTTACGCTGTGATCTTTGAAGTAGTTAGAATGACTACATTTACTTACAAAGGCCTTTGGTACTTTAAATTAAGATACAAGAAATCCTAAATGACACTTGAGATGCACCTGAGAGAGACAAGTGTTTGCAGATATTCATATATGCACAAGTTAAATACTGTGCATAGTATAGTATGGCAAAATACTAAGAAGCACAATGTTTCTCATTACAAAATGCTATTATTCTGCTTAGTTATGGTTTTAAAAGATCCTGGCATTTATCATATTTGATGAATGTGCAATTTGACGATCAGTCCTGGGCCATTTTCTAGAAGATCTTGTCATCGATTTTATAACATCCTGTTTTAGTAGAGCATCATAAATGCAAATACAAGAGCTAGGAAGCAGAACAACTATGCTAAAATGCTGTTGTCCTGCTTAATACCCAAAATACCTCATGGCAACCATAACTAAACCTCACCAATTAAGTTAAGGTATTTGGTTCCTATTGGCTGAGTTACAAAATGATATTTACATGTAGTGATTTTCCTTGTCCTAAACGCCCATTCACAGCCATGCACCCAAATGAACATCAAAATAACATAGTATACTGTAAAGGAATACGTGGTAGTTTAGCTTATGCCTTTATTTCTTATCTTTTTTCTCCAAGTGATAATGAGGATCTCATTTGCCATGCACAGACACTTACAGTCTCTTTTCTGAGAATATTTCTGATATTGTTGGTCTAAGAGAGAAATGCCATTTATTTATAAGCTTGCCTTATTAATCTACAGCTTTGGGTAAATATATAAATTATCTGGTTGGCTAATTTATCTCTATGGCCTAAGAATGAATAAAGACTAGCTGCCACATTCAATCCAAAGAGGCAAAAGATATATGAATATTTATAAGAACATCAGTATTGACATTGTCTTACAATCATGCTTGAAGCTAAATAAAAATTTAAGTAAATTACCACAAATATTACAGTATAGCAGGATATGAGTTAAAATGTATGTACAGATTCATTGACAACATCTGTGCAAATATCGTGGACAAAACATTTAAAGAAATTTACACAAAAAAGTAGATAAATTTATCAAATGTTGATAAATTTTCAAAGACAGTATAAAAGTACACAGAACATGGAAAAGAGAACAAATTTTTTAAAATAGGCACTATTCCCATACATACAGTGCACATTTACTACATTTATATTTTAGAATGATGGAAACCAGAGACAAAAAAACGATTCGGTAACAAACAGCGAGGAAAGTATCACCAATCACAAAGAAGAAAGACATTCTCTTGGAGATGAAAACACAGATGCGGAACTCCTCCCCTACCCATACACACAGAGAGAAACCAAAGCAAACGCAAACGTTGTCTACAGCAACACAGGACAGACAGGTGGGAAGCTTTTGGTATGTCGCACCACAGGAAGTCAATCACGACTGGCTAACGATGATGGTACCTGGCTCTGTTGCAGATCACTGGCTTGCCTGAGAGGAGTGACTGAAGGAGGAGGGACTCCTGATGTAGATGCAGACCGGCCTAGCTTGCAGCTTACTTTAGGCTCTGTGAACAAAAGGGAGACAAAATTATTAGCTGTGGTGGACCGGTGCTCTACCTCCCCCTGCTGTTTGGAGACACGTTGTGAAGGTACAAAATGTTCCTGGTGTTGGCTAACAATTATCCTAGTGATAAATGTTTTCATAACTACTAGTTCTCAAAGGCACTTTAGTCACAGATGAGCTCCTGGGGAGTAGAGTGAGAATCCCTTCAAGCACAGGCCTTGTTTCCACGCACAAATTACCACATTAGTATTAGTTTCCATGGAAGAAAAACGGCACATTCAGGAGAAAAGCAAGTGACTCTGTGACTGACCATTCATTTTCAGCTGTAGTTCCTAGGGCTCCATGGCCTCAAAATGTCCTGTCCACCATCTCCAAATGCCTCCTCTCCCTCTCTATTCCCTCTCTTCCTCCCTCTCTTCTTCCCTCCCTCCTTTTTATTCTTCCTCCAGTCTCAATCCCTTTCCCTTCTTCCCTTCCCCTCATCTTCCCTCCCCTTCTATCTTTCTATGATTATATTTATCATGATTTCAATACCACAGTTTTTAAAACTTCTCTCCATTTGCTTTCTACCAGTCGACTGATAGATTTGTGTGTGTGTGCGTGCATGTGTGAGTGCATGCGTGGTGTGTGTGTGTGTGTATGCGCGCGTGCGTTTGTGTGTGTGTTGACCATGCATATGCCATGCGATGCATTTGAATGGAAGGTATAGAAAAACGTACAGGAATTAGTTATCAGGTGCTAGGTTTGCTAGCAATTGTCTTTCCCCTTGTGCCATCTTACACACCCTCATTTATTTTGAATTTTATAATTATCTTTTAAAACATTTTCAATCTTTTGAGTATTATTTATATACCTATTATGTAAAATTAACTTGAGTGAGCACAGTGACCAAATCCTCCTCTTGGCCAAAAAGAAGTTTTACTCCCTCAAGGAGCCCAGCTCTATACAGCAATCAGGCATTTGATTCATAGAAGCAATCATGTTTGAGTCTTCCAAGTGTATACTCTATACACAAAGGCTGTGTGGTAAAAGCACAGAGTACCCAGACTCCAAAGACCTCTGTTTTACACGAAGGCAATTGCCGTGCCTGTAGTCATTTGGTGGGAGTTCGGAAATTCGTTAGACAGGGGAAACACGACACACTGCCATTCTTTTGGCTTGCATTTACTTGTAGGAGCCTGGGAAAGAAATGACCTAAAGATGCTGCATGGTAGGTGTCAAAGTATGATGTAGGCAAGACCCTGGATCTATGGAAACTACTCAGAAATTCAAAATATTTCAGACTGTATTTCTTCCATTCCCCATATTGTTCATATATCTACATAAATAGAAATAAGTAAAATACACTGTTTTCCAGGATATAGTTTCTGAAGGGTGGAGCTAATGATGAATAAAAAATATGAGACCACAATTGCTTGTAAATTTCAGAGAACAATATTGGTACATTGGTTTCCTTTGCTGGGATAAAATACTCTGATGAAAGCACCCTAAGAGGGGACAAATTTATTTTGGCTAACAGTTCAGAGGAGTAGGAGGAAAAGGCACTGTCTAGAAGGCTGGAGGCGGCTGATCACGTGTCCGCAGTCAAGAAACAGAGAGTGACGAATATTGCACTCACGTTCTCCCTTCTAGACAGCCCTGTATCCTATCGTAGGCACTGGGACTACCCAAAGTGAAAGGGGTCTTTCCACCTCAATTAACCCAGTGAACAAAATTACCCACGATTATGCTCAAAAGCTTGTCTCCAAGGTGAAGCCAGATTTCACTACGTTAAAAACTGGGAATAGCCATCACACCTGTACAATGTGCATTCCTGGTGGACACTGGCTTTCATTACCTCTAAGCACCCAAATGCCCATACATGTACCGAACACATACATTTACATACATGCGTGCAGTGACCCTTACTTCTATTTCCCTTCCGTGTTTAGTGAAACTGACAGCATTTCTCTTTCCTCTTCCCATCTATGACACCTCTCTCCATCCTTCCCTGACTGCTCTCTGTTTGTTCCCGGACTTTCCCCACAGGGCAACATTCCCAGCCTTCTAATATCTTCTCCTTCTTGAGTCCAAAACAGGATGTGAAGTTCTGTTCTCTCCATTTGCTCTTGTTTGATTCTGGGTCTTGTGCCTTCTGCACACTCGATCATTCTCATGGCTTGGGAAGAAAAGACCAGTACTCTAATGTCTCGGACAAATCTCCAGTTCCCCTCCAGCTCTGGCTTCCCAATGTGTAGCAGGATTACCACTTCCATTTTCCTTGAAAAATCTTGGACATTTTCAGCCCATTTCTTCCTCCCTTTGTCTACACGCATAGTCCTTTGAGAATTTTGGTTTCACTTTGCAATATCTCCTGTTTGCCTTATTCATATCTCTGAGATCTCCTTACTGATTCCCATAATATCTATATCCCAACCTACCTTGGAATCCTTGTCAGACTGAATTTCCTAGATTACTGTCCATTTAACTGCTGTTTAAATGCCCCCAATGATTCCAAATGTAATGCCACAAAACCCAGAAATTGCTTCAGAAGCCCTCTGCAATCAGATACCATTTAGGAATTTCTAGTCTACTGCCCATTAGCCACTCCTCTCCACAACACAGACAAATCTGTCTCTGCTATTGGATGCACAGTGATCTACCTCTACCCTTCCCCTTGAGTTTTTTCTCATATATTAACTTCCCATCAAATTAGGGCTCACTGTCTGCCGAGACTGTGAACCATGCTTTGCTCTTGGTTCCTTTTCCATCTTCCAAATTTCCTTAGTATGTATTCAGCACTTACACCATTACACTTTTGAGCATTTTGGGTTGGCACGAAAACTAAAGTAGATGTTTAATTATTGTGCATTGTTTATTTTAATCACCAAAGATACCCATAATCACCAAGATGAGCTCAGCACATCTTCCAAATCTATTCAAATATCCTAGAATAAGATCCGGATCCCAGGCTCGGCTCCACTCCACACTGAGGCAACAATTCTCATGCAGGGGGCTGGGACTCTCTTAGACCCATTTCAGAAAGCTTTAGCTTTCTGTGCGTGATTTGAATTGGGGTTGTTTGAGTGAATATGTATAATGACAACATAGATAAAATGTAACTTACAATCTAACCTTATTTACTAAAAAGCAGAAAAGCAGAAATCCTTGGGGGAATTATGTGGGAAATAAGTTTCTATCAAATGGGATAGCAGGTAACACCCCCATCAGAGCTTGGTCAGTAATGTCTCTATGAGGAACCAGTGTGTCTGTACATCCTATCAGTGGGATAGCAGATCTGGTGAAAAAGATCATTTTATTCTTATGTAAGATCTTTCATACTATTTGTTTACTTCAAGGTTCCTTTCAAGTTTGTAGTGGTAATATTATCTGATAAAAAGAGGTTGTCTACACACATTAAGGCTTTTAATACCTTCTAATATAACTAAGGTCTAATTTCTACTACTGAGATTTTCAGTCCAAACCTGATGTAATCGGAATCTTATATAGTCACAGATCTCTCTAATATGCAGAGTGAATATGACTACCATCCAAACAAATGCCAGATTTCATTGTGAATGTGGAAGCCTGGCTTTGCCCCTCGAAGGCGTGGGCGTCATCTGCTACCCACTGCACATAGCTATTTAAGCTACTAGTGAGTCATTCTATGGCCAACTCTGCAGTCAGGTCACTCAATAGTCAAATGTTTGGTATTAGCTTACATCACATTGGTTATGACTCTACCTGAAGATTTAGACTGAGATTATTCCATAAATCATTATGTATACACATATACAGGTACACACACACACACACACACACACACAGAGAGAGAGAGAGAGAGAGAGAGAGAGAGAGAGAGAGAGAGAGAGAGAGGGAAACATTCACGCTTTTTAATGGTGTAGTTTTGTCCCTCATTTTGGCTCCATTTAGTGACCTATAGCTCACATGCACTTGCAGTTTATTGAGGAGTTTATAAGAGAAGACAGATGACACAAATCCTTATATGACCAAAAGAATTACATATTACCAACTGAAATACCTAGAAAATATTTTAGCTGTAATTGAGCAGCTTAGTGAGTGTCTGGGCTTATGACACCAAAACAGATCTCTGATCTTTGAAAATGAAATGCTCTCTCAGTGTTAAGCAATGGATACTTCCACTCTCATTCTAATTTAATCTAATATTAGATTTAGGGTTGGGGGAGGAGCTCTAAAAACAATGAATCCAGCTTGAAAAGAAATGTAAGGTAGAGTTGTTTTGCTTCAAGAAACATTCATTTCATCAGGAGGTTAATTATGAGCTGCAGAGCAGCTATTGTTTTTATAACCAAGGGGAAATTATCCATTCCTTTGAAAACTCTACCAATAACACTACCCATGATGCTGCATGTGCAATTTCATGGAAGATCCAGTATAAAAAGAAGAGCAAGAGCAAGGAGATGCAGAAACAGACAGAGAAGATGGAGTTGGCAAGAGAGGAAGAAGAGGAAGTAGGTCCAGAACAGAAATCCATTTCCTCTCACAAGGGCAAGATGAGTAATGGGTTTTTAAAATTAATTAATTAATTTACCTAATGTCTGAGTGCCCTGCTACATATACATCTGCAGGCCAGAAGAGGGGTCAAATTCTCTTATAGATGGTTTGTGAGCCACCATGTGGTTGCTGGAAATTGAACTCAGGACCTCTGGAGGAGCAGCCATTGCTCTTAACAGATGAGCCATCTCCAGCTCCTGAAGTGGTTATTTTTTGAAACATAAAAAATTCATTGAGTACTTGACTGAAGAAAAACAAAACCAACCAACCAAAGAAACAAAACCATGAGTTAATGTTGACCTGGAAATACCTTGTAATTCTGATCCTCCCTTCCTCTTTCTGCCCCCCCTTCCTTCTCTTCCTCTCTTGCTCTAACCCTGAGCATTGATATAGGAGAAGCTCCAAGAAGAGGCAGCTGCTCTGTTGTGGACTGGTGGTCTCTGCTTTCAGAAAGACAAATGAGTTACCTGCCTGGCCTTAAGTGATGAGCACATTTTCTCCTAAATAAATAATAAAGGTTTTCACTTTCATCTAGCATCAAAGGAGAAAACTCAGTCAAATTTGGGGTGCCATCTTTTCTCCATTTGGAAGTTCCTTTTTGGGGAAGTTTCTGATTTTTTTAAAATTTTATTTTATATTTATTTATATTTGAGTTTTCATACAAGGAAGTTCTTTTTAATATTGTATGTACTAACAGAGACATGTCCTGGTCCCCAAGTCAGTTCTGCTGTTCAAAGCTGCCAATCAATGGCTCTGCACTACATTGAAGTTAGAGAGTAGCCTTTCCCCCAGCACATCAAACTTTGTCTACTACAGACTTTTATTTCAGTTAAAGATATTTTTGAAAATAATATGTATGTTATTTGAGATAAATTGGTAACTTAATAATAAGAAGAAATTATAACATATTCCAAACAGTGTTTAAAACTTTGTGTTACCTATCTTAGAAAAATATTAAGATGACCACAACCTATGAATTAAATCTAATTTTTATGCAAATACATATATGTTAATAAATTTTAATAATTTGTTTTCAATTATTGAACTTCAACTAATCCTTTTAACATGTGATTTTCTACTGGGCTAGGACTGAACTCATGAGCCTTCTGCTTCTCAATCTTCAGTTTGAGATTTTAAAATGTGTGTTACCAACCTATCATCATTGTCAAAAATTCTTAAAGGATTGGACTGTACTAGATTTTTATATTTTGTTATTCTTAACATGGCAGGTGTTTTATTTATTTGTTTGTTTGTTTTGGCATGTGACAGCTATTTTCATGATGGAGCCACATTTATCTTAGTATCTTTGTAGCTGCCTGAGCAGGTGATAGGCCTCAGTGATGTGGCTATGACACTGAAGAGAAGAGAAATCTGAAATTGTTATCACCATTTTGTGAGCCTGGCAAAAGGGGAAAATGTCATCAATATGTAAAAAATCTATCAGGGAAGAAGATATTGTCTCTCTATATATTCCCAAGGAATTTTCCTAAGAGAGGGCAACAAAGACCTGTGCAGCTTTGAATGGCTCCCAGTATCCTGAATCAGCTAGCTGCAGTGCTCTGTGAAAGGTTAGATAGTCCAGTCACTCTACTACTGTAATTGGTAATTGTTAGGAGTGTCAGAAATCTGAGAAAAACCTAAATACCAAAAAATAGTGAAGTGGCGACACAGTGTGTCATTTGTGGTCTGAGAATGGATGTAAAGAATTATAAGGGCTTTGTACATAAGAGAAAGAGAATCAGACATATATCCTGGTGGAAATATTCATGACACTCCTCCTTGTAATTTGAGGGCTCAACATCCGTAGGCTTCTATATTCCTTTTTAAAATTTGTCTGTAAGAGAATATAAACCACACTGTCTCCTGTATGGAGAGGTTCAAGATGCGGCAGCTTCTTACAGGGTGGCAAAATGAAATGTAGCGTGAACACATTTTCCTTTGTCAGACTTTTTCGAGGTAATATATAATTTCTAAATCACCTGAGGCATTTACATCCCATCAGATGAATGCAAAATGTTTATTCATCTTAAATTCTTAAGTATATTTGTATCAAACAGGCTATGCTATCTAGTGAACAAATATAATCTTTAATCATCTATAAAAACACCATATAAGACAAATCGACCAGTTGAATCATAAAACTCAAAAGTATATGATAAATTGAATCAAGATCTAAAATGTATGGCCAGGTAGGTTGAAATTTCATTTTGTGTTATGAAATTTAACTATAGTAAATCAAGGAATAAGTCACTTCCCTTTCATCTCATCAATATTAGGGAAAAATTCATTCCAACTAATAAAAAAATACAGTGCCCTCTGCTGCAGAATAACTAAATAGAGGGAAGTGGTAAGTTTGTCATATCCCTTAACTTGTTGATACAAAAACTATTTCCTTCTGAAAAATTACAATTAAAATTGGCCATAATACTAATAACATTTCCTTTTTGTTTCGGTGGATTTTGTTGTGGGTTAATGAGCAAACATGAAAGCCTGGGCAGTTATTATAAATTTCATGCCCTATTAGAGGCATGTCCTATTCCTATGGTCTAAGTCTCTATACTGCTATGTTAAAAACTATTACAGACCTCAACAGAGGTACATGTGCTTAACCAAAGTCCATTGCAAGAGCCTCATCCAACCAGGCTGCTTTAATGGGTTACTCTTGGTTACTCTACAGCAGAAGTTCCAGGGACCCTATTATCTTTTATAGATCAGAGAATGAGCTCATAACTCTTTTTTATGAATGCATTAGGAATCTTTATTCACTATGCTAACAGATGTATCAAAACCCCAAAAGCGATGCTCAAACCTGCTGTTACTTAAGCTCGTCACAGCAGAGGTGCCAAACTGTCCCATGCTGCTTTGTTCCCTGCCCCACAAGCTTGGGTAAGTGACAAATATCTTCTTGAAAATTAATGCAATAATTCCATTGGTTCAAAAGATATCTGGCAACATCTTTGTTACAATAATAATAGTAAATCGAGCACTCAGGCAAAAATAAATTTCAAATACATGGATCTATGACCATGAGCTTGAGAAAAACCAACATTCAGAGGCTTTCCTTGAGATCACTGTAGGTATTAATGGATGTAATATATTGATTGTATACTGTAATGCCCCAGCATATGGGAGAACTGCACTTAGGACAGTCTTAGTGAACTGATACTTTCTAAGCACATAGATTATAAATTATGCTAAGTGAAAGCTGTGCTTTGCAGGCCAAGAGAAAAAGATGGATTTGAATATGACAACATTATGGTAAGTTTATTGATATGCAAAAGCCATTGCAACTACCCTTTCAAATACTACTGCTCATTGAGCTTGTGAAGAATACTGAAGAGGATTGCACACAGTTAAATTAAAAGGCCATTTAAATATCTTTTCCCGTTAATTCCCTATCTATCTATGGCTGAATTTTCTTCAGATGTTTAACCATAGCACGGTAAACTGGTTTCTGGTAGGAACTCATTAAGCATTTATAAAACAAATTATTTTAAACCACATTTCAAAGGAGGTGAATATATAAACTTTATTTTATAGTTCATATTTATAAAATTGAATTTTCTCCATTCTTTAAAGGCTTCCCGTGCTTCTTTAAAAATCAATGCTAAAATACTCCGTGAGGCCTTCAAATTGAAGGAGGGAGGGGTGAGACAGAAAGAGCTAGAGCACTAGGGAGGGCGGTGGGGAGAGGGCGGTGGGAGGGAGGGAGAGATTGAGGAAAGGAGGGAGAGTTGATATGGAGTTTGCAGTTCCTCTCCTGAACAGTAGATGGCAGTAAAAACAAGCTTCCCGCACTAGTCTCAATGCCTAACACAAGTCAGACTGAGCTTCTGCTAAAGAAATGTCTTCTATGGATTTTCAAAGAAACAGCAAGGGCGTTCTTTGTCAGTGGTGTTGGTACAGTGTACCCATGGGACCTTTCCAAGGATAGCCAAGTGCTGCCAATTGGAACACTGTCAAAAAGGGCACCCCTGGAGGGTCGGGGAGGCGTCATGTGCCAGACTGCTATCAAGGTTCTTATGCAGCTCTCATCTTTTACTGAGACAAATGAAATAGAGCTACCCTCTGAATCAGCTGATGAGCTATCTATGGCTGGTCACTTCTCAAGAGACTCAACTAAGATTAACTGGAAATTCAGGTGTTTGTTTTGTTTTGTTTTTGACAAGAATGAAATTATTTCTGAATTGCAAGTTTTTCCTGTAGTGTTCAGAGTACCTCCATGTTGTACAACATCATGTGCGCTCTCTCTCTCTTTCTCTCTCTCTCTCTCTCTCTCTCTCTCTCTCTCTCTCTGTATGTGTGTGTGTGTTTTAAATTGGAAATCAAGTTTATGCAAAATATATGCATACAAAATAATATGTGTGATGAATTACTTTATAGTTCACATTTATAAAATGAAACTTTCTCCATTTGTTAATGTTTACTATCAGAGAGAGAAGGAAGGGGGAGGGAAGGAGATAGGAAGGAAGACAGGAAAGTGAGGAGGAAAGGGAAGGAGGGGAGAGCGAAGGGGAGAGTATGGTGAGTAGCTGGCTGACATCATAAAACTGATGACGTAGGACTCCAGATGAAAACCCCAAGTGGCTTCATCGACAGGTACTCTCACAGGCTCACACAGATAGAAGTCAGTATCACCCAGTTCTTTGTCTTCAGACTGCTCTCCTGTAGTTGTAATTAACACTTTACTTTCCCCCCCAAATCGAGTTATGAATACAGTAGCTTAAGGGAAACTATGTAAAACTATTGGAAAACAAAGACGGGTGTCCCATTTTATTGAATGCTGCTTTTACTGTCAACCCCTGGGAAAGCAAGAATGAGCTCCTAGGTGCCAGAGACCACCTTCTCATCACCCCAGGACTTGTGGTTTTTACAGATGTGTGCGGTTCTTACAGACGTGTGGCAAGAGTCAATACTCTTCTAAGCACGTATCACTTTGTGTTTTTTATTTCTGTAAACAACCAACACAGATGCGTGATCCGGTTGTTCAGGTTTTCAAGAATCAACATTATAATGTGGTAACAGAACACAATCAGCCACAAGTGTCTTCCACTTAGTCACAAAAACAGAAATTGCATGGAGCAAAGAAAATATTTCTCCTTTGGTTTCATAAGGCATGCCATTTAGGACAGCAGATTTATCTCCATAATTCTGTTGTTCTTGGTCTAGGAGGATGATAAATGATAGGCTCCTGTTGATTACATAAACCCTGGGTTTAAAATCTATAAAAGGCTTCCTGACATTTTGAGGTAAGACTTAAATCACAAATACAGGTCTGGGCTGCCTCTCTGACCTCCTTTTAGCCCCTTTACAATGTGGGACATCCAACCTTAAGCTGTAGTCCTTACTGGTCCTCTTGCTTGAATGTAATTCTTCCTAATTAGCCTTGAGAGCTCAGTTTTGGGGTCATCAGAATGCCAGACAACAATGCTCCAAAGGAAGTATTGTGGATAGACTTTATTTCTGCCATTAATAACTCTTGCCCAAGCTTTTCACACATAATGTTGCACCGAATAAGTCATTGAACAAGCACCCCACTGAAATTCAAAAACTTGAAGTCTGTTCCTTGTTTTGAAAATAATACTTACCAAAGAATCCTGAAAATTACACACTTTTGTTTGAGCCTTAGCATTATTTTTAAAATCATATTTAATAACTCCAGGCCATGTATGTGTAGATTCTTGTGAAATAGATATGATATGATATCAAATGTAACAAATTAATGCACACATACACACAGCATTGTTTCAAGTATGTCATACCAAAAAATCTCCAGAGGTAATCAGGTTTGGTTCTATAATTTGTGTTAAATATCAATTTGTGTTAAATTAATTTTTCTAATTATCTTGAATTCTGTTTTCTTTAATCTAGTGTAACTATTTGTTTAAACATATAAAACTCTATACACAATCATAAAATGTCTCAGTTTCTATTTTTGTGATAAAACACTTTGACCAAAAGCAACTTGGGAAGAAAGGATTTATTTCGTCTTATGGTTCTATAGCTTAGTCCATCGCTGAGGGAAGTCAGGATAGAAACACAGAGGGCAGGAACCGGAATGCAGAAACTAAGGCGGGGGCCATGGGGGAGTCCTGCTTACTGTCTTCCTTTCTTATAAATCCCAGGACTACTGGCCAGGAGCTGGCACCACCCACAATAGGTTTACCCTGAAACATCAATTATCAATCAAGAAAATGCATCACAGGCTTACCCACAAGCCAATCCTGTGGGGGAATTTTCTCAATTGAGGTTCCCATTTCCAAAATGACTCTAGCCTGTGTCAGGGTGACATAAAACAAGGCAGCACAGAAAATCATATCATTCTATTCTGTGCACAAATTGAGTTTAGTTTGTCTAATTCTTTCTATTATGCACGTCCTAGGCTGAAGCTTAGTATTTTTTGTTTTTCACTTTGATAACAAAAACTCATTCAGTTTGGGGCTACAGAAATGACTCAGTAGTTAAGAGTATTTGATACTTTTTCTTCCAGAGGACTTGAGTTTGGTACCCAGAATCTTAATTAAGCAGCTGGTAACCACCTGTAGCTCCGGGAGATTGAAGTCCTTCGGCCTCTGCATACGCTTGCAAATATGTACGCACGCGCGCACACACACTAAACATGAAAAATAAACTATAAGAAAGCCATTAAGTTTATACATGTTAAAAAATAATTGTAATTAAGCTGTAACTTAAATGTCCAAAAGAATTTGATTGTCGTTTGAAGCAAGCACTTCTCTCTGGCTGTCAGAACATGTTACCAGCACGAACAATGTCCTCTTCCTTGCTCATGCCTCTGGCCTAGTGCTGGAAACACAGCCTCTGTGCCCATCAAGGGAGAGACAATACTGGAAAGAGTTTGTTGACTGCACAGTGTTAGCTGGCTTCTAGCCTCTGTGGCTTCAGGGCATATTTGAACTTGAAAATCTCTCTTCCTTTGATGCTTTCTAATGCTCAGAAGAAGGCCTCCCAGGATAGGCTATCACCTGAAGAGCTCACAGCTATTGCTCTGTGTCTTTGTTTGTTTGCCAGGCATTCTTAAGAGTGCCTTGAGCCAAGACCTGAAGCCTTTACAGAACCAACAGAGATATGACCTACATAACTCCCAAAACCCAGATTTGGTCTGTGGAAGCTCCCCAAAGCCCAGATTTAGTCTGTGGATGCTCCCCAAAGCCCAGATGCAGTCTGTGGAAGCACACTTGTTAAATGCTCTCCTCTGGTCATACTATGCTGTCGCCAGTCTTAATCAGCGTAGCTGAACTACCTAGAGTGGATAGGAAGGGGGTTGGAGAAGGCCACTGGAGCCTCACTTGAGATTCTCGACACTCCTTCCCTCACACCCTTTACTCTCTTGCATCTGTGTGTCATCTTGCCTGAGCTTCACATTGTCTCATGAGGTACTGAAGTATACAATAGGTGGAAAATTAATGAAGAGGGGACTCTAACCTACATAGCTTTAGGAAGGTCACCCTACCTATACTTAGGTGTAATTTTTCTATGTTGCAGCTATTTTGAGATCATCAATACTCTAGTCAGTAACCTCTGTCTCATGATTCTATAGTAGCAATGAATTAATTAGCGGATGTGCTCATTCATTTGTTCTGTTATCGGAGATAAATAGAAGCTTGTTTGCTTACTAACACTTTAATGTCACATACTAACATTTTATATACATCTTTGACCCATAGTTTATAGCCAGGAATATGTAGGGATAATCTCTTACATGCTATGTGGAAGCATCACCTGTCAATAAAGGTATGATGGCCAATAAGGTGAGGCAGGATTAGAAGGTGGTACAGCCCACAGAGAAAGAGAACTCTGAAAAACAGTCAGTCGCAAAAAGTCCCTACCTCAGAGGCACAGAGGAGGTCAGGTGTATGAAATTAAGGAGAGGTAGCCAATCATGTGGCAGACATAGAATAGTATAAATGGAATAATTGAGTTATGAGGTAGTCAGAGAACAAGCCAAGCTTAAGGCCTAGTCATTAATTAATTATAGCCCCCGTGTCGTGATTCAGGAACTGGGGCATGGGTGGAAAAGCCTGGCAGTTACAGGAATAATTTCCTGAAACTTTGGTTCTGTGGTTCTAGGCTGGCCAGTTAATCTCTTCTGTCTTTTCCTTACTATATAACCCACTCGACTAGAAATGACATCAACCTTTCAGGAATCCCTCTCGTTGTCATTTGATCTTCCACTAAGGGGGCAATTACTACTCCTTCTTCACTGAAGATAGAACTCTCAAATACTTGCACTCATGCACAATTTCACATGTGGTTACATACATATAGTCACACACATACACAATCACAACATGCCCTATATATTTACACACAGCATCACACATGTACACAGTCACACACACATGCACAGGCATACACAATCCCTTGCAGTTATACATAGAATACTACAAATATATATGCACCCCACACATATCTCCATATGCAGCCAAAGTACAATTACACTTGATCACATATGTACAGTCTTACACATATGTATCAACATTGTGATATCCAATCACAATAAAGCCACACATGAACAATCACACACTTACATAATCACATTCATGTAGTCGTACATGTACTTGATCACAAGACAATCATATGCACATGACCACATATACAAATCACACACACTCATACATGATCACACACAAATCAAATACATTCAGTTAGATAGAACTACTCACATATAATCACACATGTACAGACCTCAACAAATCAAACATACATCGGTACAACAACCCCATACAGAAATCACCCTCAGTCACAAATAAATCATACATATATTATCACACAAATTTCACACATACAAATTACCTACAACACCACACAAGTTGAACACAACCATACATACAAAGTCTATCTAAAATCTTGTCAAATACTGGCTTCTAATTCTACCTCTAACTGCCTTCTTAGGCTACAGATGAGAGTTCATATAAGGACACAAATATTCATTTTGGTAACTTCCTTTGCAAGTTCTTCTGTGATATGGCTCTCGTCTTGGGACATGAGAGTAATCATCTTATATTATTTTTGTAATTAGCCTTTTGCATTTTATATCCTGTTTATTTCCATTCAAACTCTATTAAGAAACACTCTGACCACTTAAAATGTTTAACACACTCACATTTTTTTTCTTTTCTGGTTATTTCCCAATGCTGCCTGAACAATATTAGGAGAAGCAAAAATAATACCATTTCTCTGGTTAACACAAATTCTGGCGACAGAAACTACAGTTTTCCACAGAGAAGTAGTAGAATCGCTAGGGATATGGTTACATGACTCTCCAAAGACTCCACATGAGAACTTGGCCATGTGTTTACTACTAGAATTCAAAATGGGAGAGATAAACTTCAGAGTGAGGCAAGAGTGGGAAGAGCCAAGCAGCAGGAGCAAACAAATGTTCCCTGAGGAAGCAAGCGAGTTCGCAAGCTGGGAAGTGAAACTTATGATGGAAGCTGTCTTCCGGTAAGTGAGCCCACTGCATGAAATGGCAGCCTGGAGGGTTGTAAACACAAAGCCACAGCTGTGTGAGGCCCAAGTGGAGTCAGCAGGAAGCCAGTCTGCGACCCACAGCCAAGTCCATGTTACAGTGAGCAGCGAGATCGACCAGAGTCGGTTGCCATTCTTGTTGCAGAATAAAAGGGAATGTAATGGACTTGCAGTTCAGTCAAACACTGTATGTTGGAAAACAAATGGCGACAAAAAGGTCGGGAGAGTAGAATTTCATTTTATGTATAAATGTGTTAGTGTGTTCTACTTTGCCACTATTTCTGCATATTGTTACACAGCAAAATTAAAGCACTTCATTAGAGAGAAAAACAGTGAATTAAAAAAAAAAAACAACAAAAAAAAAAACGTGATGTTTTTATCAGTTATTCATGCTCACATCCTCAAACCCCTGGACTTACTCCTCCATTTTGTTTATAGGTCAGTGAGTCAGCTGGGCAGCTTTCTCCTTTTATTTGACTCTGTTGTTCATGTAGTCAGGTGTGTGTGGTTTGTGTGTGTTGTGTTTCAGTTTGTGTGTGTGTGTGTGTTTGTGTATATGTTTGTGTGTTGTGTTTGAGCACGTGTATGGTATTTGTGCGTGTGTGTTATGTTTGAGCATGTGTGTTGTGTTTGAGTTGTGCGTGTTTGTGTGTGTTGTATTTGGGCTTGTGTGTTTGTGTGTTGTGTTTGTGTGTGTGCTGTGTTTGAGCTTGTGTGTGTGTTGTGTTTAAGCTTATGTATATGTGTGTGTTTGTGTATATGTGTTTGTGTGTGTGTGTTGTGTTTGTGTGTGTGTTGTCTTTAACGTTGTGTGTGTCTTTAGCTTGTGTGTGTGTGTGTGTGTGTGTGTGTGCATATACACTGATTTATTTTCTCATGCATTTGTGTTGTCTGGCTAAAGCCTGGGAAGCTCTGCTTCTCTCTGGGTCAGTTTCACAGGAACACTCATATGCTGGTGGCACAGTTGGAAATGCTTCCTGAAAATAAGGCCCTGAAATCAAGCCCAGTAACTTCCATTCCGTTACATAGGTCACATAAGACACAAGGTCAACACAGATTCAAGGGGTAAGAAATGGACCTCAGTTCTTGGAAAGAAGCTATGGAGGCAGATTCTGAAGACCTGAATTCAGGGCTAGGTAACAACTCCTCTAGCCCTAGCATTGAACCAAGACACAGCATGGGAAAAGGAAGAGGATGGTCTGTGGAAATGGTGATACAACCATACAATAGTTAATATGAGCTTCTCAGAGTTGTTTCACCCACACTTCTAAAAGGGAGTCACAGAAAGCAGTTCAGCACCCGTGCTCATCTGCTCCTGGTTATTGTGCTGGCTCCAAATTTAATAATAATGATTCTAGAAGCCCAGGGAATTGCCTTCCCTTTTGCAAGAGGATAGCCCCCAGCATCTAAACCCCACATAATATAAAGACCAAATATTGTTTTCCTATTAAAAATTTCAACAGAGAGAGTAGATGACTGAGTAAATGTCAGGTAAGGTATTCATCAAGGAGGGTATGTGTGTGTGTGTGTGTGTGTGTGTGTGTGTGTGTATACCACTATTTTCTTATGTGTATTTCCCTGTCAACATAACTGTCCATACTTATTATTTTATAGTGCAGAACAGAAATATCATGATCAATTAAGATTATTTTCCTTAACTTAAAAAAATAATTTTTTTGTGTGTGTATGCCCCTTCCTCCCCTCTCTCTGTGCATGTGTGTGGGTGTTTGTGTGTGTGTGCATGTGATATTCATGGGTGCAAGAATGCATGTACTATGCCACAGATACAGAAGTCAGAGGCAACTCTGGAAGTCCATTCTCTCCTGCCATCTTTTGGGATGTAAGGATCAAATTCATGTACCCGTTCTTTTACCCCCTGAGATAAATTGACGGCCTAAAATTATTTTTGAGAACTGTGTACAATGTAGTGACAAACTATGAGGTTTGCCTATGATCATTTCTCTAAATTCCATCTACAGTTGCATACTGAATGAAAAACGGCTATGCCCATGGTCTAGTCTTTTACACACACATACACACACACACACACACACACACACACACACACACACACACACACACACACACACACACATACAAAACCTAGTTTGGAGCATTGTAACCAGTGAGTACCTATATAGCTAAGAAAATCTCTTGAATTCTATGTGCTGTTCTTTCCAAAGCAAACATCCTGTCTTAATCTTAGGAAGAGAATTCAGAGAGCTTTCAAGTAAAGTTGAAAGGGACTCAAATAACATCAGTCTATCAGCAACCTCACAGAGGCTTCATCCCAGACATTTTCATGCATTTTTAAAGACCTTAATGACACAATGAGATTTCTTTTATCTTAGATTTGGATGAAAGCAGAGTGCTATAATTCCTTCAAGTCATTACCACCAACATATTATTTTATTAATAGTGTTGCCCTGCATGGATTTCTTCATGGAGAATAGAAAGTTAAGCATGTTCATTATAGTTTGGCAGGGATTATTGTCCAAAGTACTGTCACAGTGCTCAGCCCCATGCTTATAAGACGTGGACCTGCCTGCTACTTCTTTACCTGTTTGCATTTCGGGCATTCTTCTTGTATACAAAGGGGAGAGTCGGGAACATCTTTGAGTTCATCAGAAGAGTCTGCTGGTCTTTCCAACATCACCAGGGATGGCAAATAGCTCATCATTTTCAAGATGTTTTCTTTATAAATCAGTGGATGCAAATTCCATGTTAAGAGCACATCCTCTTGGATTCATTGTGACCCCATTTTGCAATCTCAGTTTTCTATTACAGATTAACATTGTCCTAGAGCTCGTTCCCGTATCTCTAGGCTTTTTGGGAAACTCCAGTATCTGTGCAGTTTCCCCAATATCCCAGAAGGTAATGGGGATGCAAATGACAGCTGAAGACACCTTATGAGCCATGGCTTTGGTGTGCAGAGCACTGCCTATGGAGTGCTCCATTTCCCAGAGGACAGCACATTGTTCCTGCCTAGTTGCTCTTCTCTTGCTGCTTTTTGTCTTTCTTTTGTCTCAACTGAAGACCCATTTCAACTTCTTATAGGAAATGATTCTGTCTGCTTTGGTGGGAAGATCTCTGTAATGTCCAAGAATCCACATGGCTTGATTTATTTATCTAAAATTCACTGTGCTTTAAGTCTCTAGATTTGCCTCAATCAACCTTTTTCTTTAATTCCTTTTTCTTATTTATTTATTTATTTGGTTGTGAGTCTAGCTTTTAACATCTGAGACATCTTTAATGCTGAAAATCGTACATGTTAGATATTATTATCATACATCTTTTATAAAAATAAAACAAAAAAACAAAACAAAAAAAAAAACGTACAAAGATGGAGTCTGTCCAGTGTCATTGCCAATGCAATACAGAATCAGGACTTAAATCCCCACTACTTGGCTCCCCATCTTCTGTGACCAACTACTGTATTAAGTACATGTGTATTTTAAACTATTATACAATTCATCCTACAAATGTGACTTACGAAAAATAGCACATTCTCCTTCCTTAAAATGAAATTAGATCTCTGGCTAGTTTTTGTTTCTCTGAAATTGGGATTCCTTTTGGATATCAAGGGAAGAATTGTATGTGGTGGTAGAACATACATCATCCTGGCCCTGAGTTCTAAAATGAGCATGCCTTTCCAGCAGAGGGGAATATATAGCATAGCTCCTTTAATTTCTGGTTCACTCTGCTTACCAGAGCAGAGTCTGTTATCCAGCACTAAGAGCCTCTTGAAGCACAGAATTCCATATTCTGGAGGGTGGGAGAACAATAATGTATAAAATTAGCCTCAATGAAATCTGGAGGCAAATGCTTCCCCACCCATTCTCCCTGTCCATTCAGAGGTCTTGGCACTTTGGCAAGGTTCTGTGAAAGACTAAACTGTTAGTGTTCACTAGTCATGACAATCTAGACCTGATCTTCTATTACATTTTCTCTCCTTGCCTGACCATCTAGGGCAGGGCTTCTCAACCTTCCTGATGCTGCAAACATTTAATACGGCTCTTCATGTTATGGTGACCACCAACCATAAAATCATTTTTATTGCCACTTCATAACTGTAATTTTGCTACTGTTATGAATTGTAAATATCTGTGTTTTCTGATGGTATTAGATGACCTACAAAAGAACCTCTGGGGGAATCAGCATCCCTGATTTCAAGCTGTACTACAGAGCAGTAGTGATAAAAACTGCATGGTATTGGTACAGTGACAGGCAGGTAGATCAATGGAATAGAATTGAGGACCCAGAAATGAACCCACA
>CM052709.1:71454674-71515153 GCA_028551405.1 Uromys caudimaculatus | reverse complement strand
TATTGACCCATGATTTGGACTACATATGAGGCAGAAGAATCACCTCGATGGCCACCAGGGAGAAAGGAGAGGACTCTGGGCCTGAGGGTGCTAGTGGCCCCAGTAAAAGGGAATGTCAAGGTGGGAATATGGGAATGGGTGGGCGGAGGAATTCCCTCACAGAGGCGGGGAGGGGGAGGGGACACGGGGTTTCCAAAGAAAAGGGGAATCATCGGAAATGTAAATAAAAAATAAATAAATAAATAAATAAATAAAGAAAAAAAAAAGATGAAAAAAAAAGAAAGAGTCCTTTGACTCTAAAGAGGTCATGGCCCTCAGGTTGAGAGTCACTGTCCTAGGGCTACATCTCTCTCATCCCGATGTTTCCTATTATAAGTTTCCTAAATCACTGTGGTTTCTGGAAAATCCAGATTCAGAGGCTGAAGTGTTTATTGGCACTTCTGCTTTCTTTGGAACGTTTTGTGCTGTATGGTTAGAAGCCGTGATTGCATCTAGCAGTCATGATTGATATTATCAACTGGAAAACACATACTGACAACCCTCAGGTCATATGCAGCTGGAAGGAAGGAGTCATTCGACTCAATACCTTCTGACAACTGAGCTATGTTTAAAACTCGGGAGCTTTTCCACAATCTCAACTGAACCTGGAAATTCCAGATGCGCATTAGCAGAGGCTGGGTAGCTTTGGTCTTCTTGACATGATTTATGATCTTCGTCATGCCTGTCACTGATTCCTGGAGTCCATCAACTTGCAATGACTTTTTTTCTCACTGAGAAGTATATTTCAATTTCTGGGCTTCTAAGCAATGTGGAAATACATAGAATAGACTAAAGGGTGTCATACTTCAAGAAAAATGATAAAAATCATTTTTTGAAAGAATAATACATATGTTTGTTGCATGCTTCAGGTGTGAGAAAAATCATGTCTGCTTTAGTGGAAGAGACCACTCTTGCTGGGGTTGCTGATATGCCTGACTCTCCTGCAAGCATCTTAGCTAGCATCCCATCTCTGACTCATCCACCGCAGAGCCATCCCATCCCCGACACACCCCATCACTGATTCCGTCCATCCCAACTCATCGCAGGCCCATTCAGTCCCTAATTCACCCCATCACTGACCCACCTCATCCATGAGTCATGGATCCCTCACTGACTTCCTATGAGCATAAACTCTGAAAGCTGAGGACAGAGAAGTGGGTGTTTGTTAAGACTACTGTTCCTCTCCTAGGTTTGTTCATTCCTAGGCATAAATTATATGCTAATAACTCTTTCTCTCTCTCTCTCTCTCTCTCTCTCTCTCTCTGTGTGTGTGTGTGTGTGTGTGTGTGTGTGAGTGAGTGAGAGAGAGAGAGAGAGAGAGAGAGAGAGAGAGAGAAGAGAGAGACACAGAGACACGGAGAGAGACAGAGACCAAAACAGAGAGAAAGACAGAGTCAGACAGAAACAGAGACAGAGACAGACAGACAAAGAGAGGCAGAGAGAGAGACAGACACAGAGAGGCAGAGAGAGACAGACAGACAGAGACATGGAGGTAGAAGCAGAGAGAGCAAGAGACAGAGACAGAGAGACAGGGAGACGGAGAAACATTTTGCTTCCAACACAAAGTTTTCTGTTTTTACTTCTAAAAATGCTCCAGTCGGGCCAGGCTGACAGCACCAAGCCAGAAGCATCCCAGCTTCAGTTTGTATGCGTCCTATGTGCAAAGCTGTCCTGTATTCAGTTGGTGATAATAATGGCTCTTGGGAAGACCTGAGATCTCTGTGGGTCCTATTCACGCTACTATCATTTCTGAAGTCTGCATCTCCTTATGTTCTTAGAATGACTTTTAGATGTAAATAGAAGGTAATCATAAAATAATATATTTGATTAAGTCAAATTAATGTATTATCAACAATTCTGTATCATAAAGGAACAGAGAGCTGAGAGCTGAGACCACAGCATAAAGTCTGGTATACATAAGTGTGAATATTTGTGTATCCCCATAAATAGCATTAGATACAAGCTAGGAAAACTGTGAGTAACTGATAGGGTCTGTGATTGTGTTAATACCATATTTATTTGCATACCTTCGCCTACATCCCCCCATTACTTTCATGAGTGTGTGGGTCCCAGTTCTCCACTACTTTCAGAAATCACCCTGTAGGGATTTTTCTGACTTACTAAACAACAGTAGTTTAATAAACTACTGCAGCAACCAGTGGCAATGTTAATTAGAATTGGGATCTCCTGACATGTTTTCTTTACTTCAGCAATTCCTCCATTCCTCAATAGGGCTGTTAAGAACAGCCATTCCAAGGAGCTAAACTTCTCTGGGTAAAGGAATGGTTTATGTGAAGTGTGAATATGCAAGCACCTATGCTGGTAGGTGTGTGTGTACGTGTGCGTGTGTGTGTGTGTGTGTGTGTGTGTGTGTGTGTGCGTGCGTGTGCGTGTGTGCGTGTGAGTGTGTGTGTGTGTGTGCGTGCATGTGTGTATGTACGTGTGCGTGTGCGTGCGTGTGTGCATGTGTGTGTGCGTGTGCGTGCGTGTGCGTGCGCGTGCGTGCGTGTGCGTGCGTGTGCGTGTGCGTGCGTGCGTGTGTGTGCGTGCGCGTGCGTGCGTGTGCGTGTGCGCGTGTGCGTGTGCGTGTGCGTGTGTGCGTGTGTGTGCGTGTGAGTGTGCGTGTGTGTGCGTGTGTGTGCGTGTGTGTGTGCGCGTGTGTGCGTGTGTGTGTGTGCACGTGTGTGTGTGTGCGTGTGTGTGTGTGCGTGTGCGTGTGTGTGCGTGTGTGTGTGTGTGTGCCTGTTAGGGGCATTTCAGATCACCAGAGGACGGAAACTGATATGTTAGAGAGAAGTGAGTACTTACAGCAGCTTCCTCCCTGTGTGAGGTATGGTGTCAGAAATAACTATGAAGGGAGAGGTTCTGGGTTACACTTCTAGCATTTCTAGTGAAGCATTAGTAGTCCAATGACTTAGTAAATTAAAGAAGAAAATAATGAAGTGTGCAGAAGGAGAGGCAGTTAAAATCAGCTCCTTTTCTTCTCTTCCATATCAGCAAGTTCAGAATGCTCTCTTCTTGACAATACTTTCTCATTACAAACCTAGGCCACCTTTGTGGGAGGCTAAGCTGCAGGTGGTAGCTATCGTGCTTGAAACACCAAAGGTAAATGGGATTTGGTTCTTCTTCTTGTCTTCAGTGATGGACCTTTGGTTGTTTGTTTAGTTGTGTGTGTGTGTGTGTGTGTGTGTGTGTGTGTGTGTGTGTGTGTGTGTGTGTGTGTGTGTGTGTTGGACATATTTGGCACATTTTAAACTCTCGCTGTTCAAAAAAATAAAGCTTAAAGCAGAAGAAACACTTTTTTCTCTTTAACACTATTAGCCCCCCCAATAAAACAGTAAAAGGAACAGTAAAGTACTTGAGTATTAGTAACAGTTGTTTTGTGACATTAAATTTGGAATCATTGGAAACATTTAAACAGCATATAAACTGAAAGTAATCTAGAAAATTCAGTCTGACATACCTTTTGAGGGAGGTTGGGATATAGATATTATGGGACTCGGTAAGGAGATCTCAGAGATATGAATAAGGCGAACAGGAGATATTGCAAAGTGAAACTAAAATTCTAATAGGGCTATGCATGTAGAGAAAGGGAAGAAGAAATGGGCTGAAAATGTCCTAGATTTTTCAAGGAAAATGGAAGTGGTAATCCTGCTACACATTGGGAAGCCAGGGCTGGAGGGGAGCTGGAGATTGGTCCGAGACATTAGAGTACTGGTCTTTTCTTCCCAAGGCATGAGAATGACCGAGTGTGCAGAAGGCACAAGACCCAGAACCAAACAAGAGCAAATGGAGAGAACAGAACTTCACATCCTGTTTTGGACTCAAGAAGAAGATATTAGAAGACTGGGAATGCTGCCCTGTGGGGAATGTCCGGGAACAAACAGAGAGCAGTCAGGGAAGGATGGAGAGAGGTGTCCTAGATGGGAAGAGGAAAGAGAAATGCTATCAGTGTCACTAAACATGGAAGGGAAATAGAAGTAAGGGTCACTGCATACATGTATGTAAATGTATGTATTCAGTACATGTTTGGGCATTTGGGTGCTTAGAGGTAATGAAAGCCAGTGTCCACCAGGAGTGCACATTGTACAGGTGTGATGGCTATTCCCAAGTTTCAACTTAATGAGATCTGGCTTCACCTTGGAGACGAGCTTTTGAGCATAATTGTGGATAATTTTGTTCATTGGGTTAATTGAGGTGGAAAGACCCCCTTCACTTTGGGTAGTCCCAGTGCCTACGATAGGATACAGGGCTGTCTAGAAGGGAGAACGTGAGTGCAATATTCGTCACTCTCTGTTTCTTGACTGCGGACACATGATCAGCTGCCTCCAGCCTTCTAGACAGTGCCTTTTCCTCCTACTCCTCTGAACTGTTAGCCAAAATAAATTTGTTCCCTTTAGGGTGCTTTCATCAGAGTATTTTATCCCAGCAAAGGAAACCAATGGTACCTTTTGTTGGTACATTGGTAAGGGTAACTGTACACGTGTATGCAAATGTGTATGTGTGGAACATGTATGAGCATATTGTTCTCTGAAATTTACAAGCAATTGTCATCCTGTATTTTTTATTCATTGTTAGCTCTAGAAATTATATCCTGGAAAACAGCATAATTGACTTATTACTAGTTATGTAGATGAATAAGCAATATAGGGAGTGGAAGAAATACAATCTGAAATATTTTGAATTTCTGAGTAGCTTCCATAGATCCAGAGTCTTGTTCACATCAGATCGTGCCACCTACTGTGCAGCATCTTTAGGTCGTTTCTTTCCTAGGCTCCTACAAGTAAATGCAAGCCAAAAGAATGGCAGTGTGGTGTGCTTTCCTTTCTAATAAATTTCCAAGCTCCCACCAAATGACTACACACACAGCAATTGCCTTTGTGTAAAACAGAGGTCTTTGGAGTCTTTGGGCTTGGGGTGACACGAACCAGAACAGGTGCTTCAGGAGCCTGAGATCGAACATAGAAACATGAAACACAGTTTCCTTAAAGTCTTCCCTTGTTAGAAAGGCAGGGCAAAGTGCTCAAGAGCATAAGGCATGTGTTTACCAGTTTCTGGGCAACTTATTGTTTAGTGAGAGTCTAGTCACTCACTATGGAATTCTGGCATTTCCATTCACAGTCTAGGTTGTTTAAAGTTCTACATTATGGATTCCCTGAATCCTATCTCAACTTCCTTCTCTTTCATGGCTCCTCTCCTCTTTGTGAGTGACTCATCCAGTCTATGATTGCAACCCTTCCTAAGTTCTCTAGTCCAGGACTGAAGTTCTACCGGATCTCACTAGCTGCACATCTGCAATTCTAACTCTGCTGTCCCCTTGCTTAGATACTGAGGAGTGTTTCCAATTTAACTGGCAGAATTCAAGCTCCAACTTCCTTGATCCCTTGCTCCATATCTCATGTACACTCTCTGTCTCAGGAAACGCTCCTCCTGTCACTCAAACTTAAAGTCATTATTGGATGTTCCAGCATATAAGAAAAGCCACATTATTTATTTCAAAATTGAACCATGGTGTGGTAATTAAGTGCCTATCATTACAGAAGTTCATTATTTCTACTATGTGTAAGTTTTCTCTTTTACGGAGGGAAGAAAGAGTCTTGCTCCCTTGGGGAAGACCCTTTCTGTTTCAGTCAGCAGTCGGTCTCACAGTTATCATTCTCAGTACTGAGCAATTGGATGGAAATGAGAAGACTGGTGGGGCATACTGTCCCCAAACGTCTGTTTTCAGCCCAGGGCTGTGAAAACAAGTTTTAAAGGAAAACAATGCAGAATCATGAGCAGGATAGATAGCCCTGAGGACATGATGGCATCCGGGAACAGCTGTAGAGAACCTGTAGCTACACACTTCAATCTCAGTGCCAAAGGTGCTAGTAATGACCACCACGTGGTAGACTCTTGACTTGTGCTTTATGGTAGAAGTGTATCCAATTCATTTGTGGGGTCCTTTAGAAGCTCATCTTCAGTAATAGATTCCCACTAACTTGTCCCCAGTTCTTTACACTAAACACATTTTCTTTTTGCACCCTGTAGATTTTCAGGTTTCACCAGAAAGCATGTCATTTTCTTTCCCCTCATCCTGGTGAGTTTCTAGAAATCACTCTCTTATCAACCAAAACACCTGATTAATCCTTCCAAAGTCAGTCTTCCCAGGAAGAATTAATTGATTTCTATTTCACATCTTAATTTTTGTATCCTAAGAGATGTACATATAATTGGTAAAGCATTATTTTTATGTGTATCTGTAAGGGAGTGTTTTCTGCAAGGGATGAATATTTGAATCAACAGAAAATCATCCTCACCAATTTGAGTAAGCACCATGTCATCAAGTGAAGGTCTAAAAGGAGAAGGACAGACCCCGTCTCTCTCCTTGAGATGGGATAATTCATCTTCTCCCATCCTTGGACATTAACAATGTAATTTTTAAACCTCTAAACTCAGACTGTGGCTTGTGCCACTGACATCATTTAAACTGCATTATGCCATGGGCTTTTCTAGACCATTTACAAGTACCTGATCTGGATCTTCCAAGCTTCCGTGATGATGTAAAGATATCCCTCATAATAAATCTCTTTATTGACAAACATATCTATTGGTTCTGTTTCTTTGGAAAACATGACTAAAATAAGTTAATTTCATCACATTATGATTATCTACTTGTCTATCAATAGACCTTCAATAACCAATGTAAGAATATTTCATTGATCATTTTGATTCCTGGTCCTAAGATGTTGGCTAATGTATGACAGGTTCTCAGATAACATTTTTTTTTTTTTTTTTTTTTTTTTTTTTTTTTTTTGGTTTTTCGAGACAGGGTTTCTCTGTGTAGCCCTGGCTGTCCTGGAACTCTCTCTGTAGACCAGGCTGGCCTTGAACTCAGAAATCCACCTGCCATTGCCTCCCAAGTGCTGGGATTAAAGGCGTGTGCCACCACTGCCCGGCCTCAGATAACATTTTTGATTTTTATAAAATATGTCTGGTTCTAAATATATCATTCACATTTTAGATAGAAATTATACAATTTTAGATGTCTATATCAAGATAAATAAGCTCCAAATTAGTTATTAGCCATAGTTGATATGTACTGTCTGTCTACAATTCTTATTTATGCATTTTGTTTTTTAAATACTGTACAAGATAGTCCTAAATGTGGGTTTTTTTTGACAGAATGCACAGGCAATCCTAATTTCACTTCTAGTTGTTAATTACAAACACCTTAACAAAAGCAAATTTGAGAGGAAAAGGTTTGTTTTATCTTATAATACCAGGTTAGTAGGAACCTGAAGCAGCTACTGACAAACAAAGTTAAAAGAAAATGAATCTGTGCATACTGACTATTCAGCTCACTTGATCTACTAATACACCGCTCAGGGCCCAAGCCAAGGAATGGTGCTATCCATAGTGGGCTAAGTCTTCCCATATCAAGTAATATAATTGGACAATCTCTCACAAGCATGACCACAAGCTAACATGGTGTATACAATCCTTCAGTGACACCCTTTTCAGGTGATTCTAGAGTGTATCACGTTGACAAGACTAACCATCACATATACTTATGGCCATTTTTCCTTTAACATAAATACCATTTAAAATTTCTGCTAAAAGTTTGTAAATTGGCGTAGAATTTTTCTTCTGTCAGTTTTTAACTTGTGGTATAAGGTGAGTTCTTCACAGTGTACATGGAATAGCTCCACCATTAAGCTTTACATACTATTCTAAGTCTGACAGGCTATGACGGGGTCTTTTCCCAGAAGCATCCCTCTCCAAGTACAAAGATCATTGGCCCTCCTATATTTTAATGTACCTGTGTCAGAGAGCAGATAGGTTAAATTCATGTAAATTGCTTTCCTAAATGAGTAGCAACATCAGAAAAAAACAAAAAAACAAAAAAACAAAAAACATGAAAGGATTGGTTCTTTTTTCCAAGCTCTAGCTTGGAAACAGAAATCTGAAGTTTTTTGATTACTCACTGTTTATTTTCATTGACAGCTCTCTGTGAGTCCAACATGTAGATGAATCAGATCAAAGCAAACATATGCTGCTTTAAAATTTTTGATGTTTGATAATACTTATCTGCTAACCATGCAGGACTGCATTGCATATTTTAATCCCAAGATGTGAAATTGAAAGGTACATTGGTGTTTTCTCCATTGGTTTGGATTTGAGAACTTCATATATGTTACATGCTCAGTGACTGTGTGACTAAAAGCAGCTTCTCTCTCTAGTGACTTTAGACCATTATTAATATATTTCTATCATGAGCTTTGCTACTGTTTGAATTATACCAGTTGCCCATTTATTTTTAAGAAAAAAGGACCACAAACACTAAATTGTGCAATTTTCATAAATTGAAGTGGCTTGCGTTGAGGCCTGTAGTCATTTTTTTTTTAATGTATTTTCTTTTTTTTTTTTTTTTTTTTTTTTTTGATACTTTATTTACATTTCCAATGTTTCTCCCTTTCTAGGTCTCCTCTTTGGAAGCCCCCTATCCTCTCCCCCTCCCCCACCTCTATGAGGGAATTTTACCTCCCACCCACCCGCCCACCCACTCCCATATTCCCACCTTGACATTCCCCTTTACTGGGGCCTCTCCTCCCCCGATGGCCAACAAGGCCCTCCTCTGCCACATATGTAGTCTGAGCCATGGATCCCTCCATGCGTATTCTTTGGTTGGTGGTCCAAACTCCAGGACGACCGGGGGGAGGGGTGTCAGGCCAGTTGACACTGTTGCTCCCTCCATGGGGCTGCAGTAGTCATTTTTTAAAGATATTGGGTACAAACTTTTTCCTAACGGTATACTGCTGCATGGCAGAGCTTCAAGAACCATCCTTTCCCTTGCGATCTTTATAAGTAGCTGTACCATGGTATTCTGCATGAGTCTACCCGTTAATGTGTGTGTTTAGGGTGCGGGTCTGAGTGGAGGTGGACTGATATGAGGTGATGGTTCCCTAAGTGGTATTTGCATATGAGTAGCTTCTCGACTTATAAAGCCATATGGAAGAACAGGGTCATGCTTACCTGAACTGTGGTTTCCTGCCAACAAGGTGGGGCTCACCGAGCATCTGCCCATTCTGCCGGTGCTCACAGGTGGACCTGGGGTTCCATCCCATTCTTGAGCTTTCGCTGGCTCTCTAGAGGAAGATGCTCCATGATGACCTCTTTCTTTGCTGTCCAACCTTGGTAACGGCTCCGTGCTGTGGCTTCGAACTTTCAGCTCCTCTGTGGATTCTGTGTATTAACAAGGTTACTTGTGATTCAAGAGTTAGATGCACCCTCCAATAATCCTAAGAAATGATTGAATGTCTTTCTAAAGAACTTGTAAGATATTGTTGAAAACAGGGTTGTATTGAAGACTCTGGTGTTTATAGAACAGAGAATTAAGTCCAATGGGGGATTCTCTCTCTCTCAGGAATGTGGATACTTTAGTAACACCAGTAAGAGAACAGTTTTCTCTTTTGATACAGAATACCTCGATGACTCTTGGCTCTTCTTTATTAAGTCCCCCCTTGGTTTCATCTTTAAGGAATTCTGTTAAGGAGAATGTTATATTCCTTCTTACTTTATATTCACTCATCTTCCTTTCACTCTACTGTGACATGAATTCAACTCCACCATTCTCTAGTACAGCTTTTCCTAAGAAAGTATAGTGAGTTTTATTAGCCGAAATATTTACCATAATTCTTAATGACCGGCAAATAATCTACCACTGGTGATTATGTATTTGATTCTTTTCATCTTTTCATTCACAGTTCCTTCCTTTTTTGCATTATGCTCTACACCAACCCTCCTTTCTGTATCATAAGCAATTTTCTTTTTCAACATATTCTTTATTCACTAGTCTTCTCTAAGGCACTAGCTGAGACACTGTTGTCATTCACTATAGATTATTTGTATGCTCTTTATCCTTCTGGTTTTAACAACAACAAATTCATTTAATTCTTAATGATTTTCCAAACTCTTCATCAAAAGACAAACTTTTCTTCCTTGGTTTTAGGTTCATTATCTAATGGATGCCTCATACATATATAAATTTAACAGTCCAGGTAGTGTACAGTCATGTACCACTCAACTAATGACTCTTCCTGTCTATCCATTCATCCACGCTAAGAAATTACCTGTTCTGGTCTTTAACTGCTACATCTCAAATCTATATCTGTCAGTCAAAAGAATCTTTTGACTATTTCTGAGTCTTTTTCTCACCCTTCTCTACTTGATATCAAGCCTACCTCAACAACCTTAATTCAAGCTGTAATTATGTCTCTTAATTTGTCACACTCAGCTTTCTTGACTTTGTCTGTGACAGCCCAAGCTACAAGTCCCACCATCCATTTATGATGCAAATGTGATCATAATGTTCTCCTGACAGAGATGCTTTGCAGAGTCTCCGCTCACAAACCAGTAACTGAGTTCCTTCTAGAGTCCATGACACATTGGCCTCTCCTTTCTCTCGAACATGACACCCTGATAATCTTTGCACCCAAGGAACAGTGTCAAAATGGCCAAGGTCTCTGTCACAGTCCTCTACTCCTGTTGCCTTCTACAAAGTCAACATTGCTGCTCTGACTACCTTTAAATATTGTCTCTGTTCTAGCTGAGCAAATGAACTCACACACAGTGACTTAATCTCAACGGCTTCTGAAGCCTTACCACTTCAATGGCCATGCCTTCTGGTCATCTGAATATAAAAATATCATATTATCTTTCCACATGTCTACTTTGCCCCTAAACTCCAAATTTTTGAAAGCCACATGCTTGGCTCTTTGTTGTTGTTGTTGTTGTTGCTGCTGCTGCTACTGCTGCTGCTGCTGTTGTTTTGTTCTTGTTTGGTTTGGTTTGGTTTTGTGTTTTTAGAACTGATGCCCCTAGCAGTAAGCATCCCGTTTAATAATTACTTTATTTAATTTACAAAGCAGGTTTGTCAGCTCATCAAACATCTTTCTACTATGTATAGGCAATACAATATTTCTAATAGAACCAAAGAATCAAATGACAATGAATGCAATAAAGTGACAAGAACTTGGTAGTGTTTGTAAAAAATCTGATCATCTGATGATGATGATGATAATAATGATAATAATAAATAAAAGTCATCAAATTAGAAATTTAATTCAAATAAAGATTTTTAATAATAATTTTAAAATGTGGTTTTGTCTTCATGTCTTTTAATTTAGCTTCAAATATTCATCAGCGTCCAACGGGGTTGATCACAAATGTCATGTTTGGCTCCTCATTATCTTGCTGTTCGGGCAGGGGAGTGGGGCAGGAGAACAGGCTTCTATGTATTGAGCAGCAATGGTCAGAGTTCTTAGGGCCTCACAGGGCTCCAGTTGGCAGTGTGAGCAAACAGTAATTATAGACAGAAAAGGGAAATGGTGGACAAAAATAGGACACTCAGCTATAGGGCCTGATTTGCACATGCTGTGGTAGTTGCAGCTCGTGATTGGCTGAAATGATGGGTCAATACTCTGCTATTTGCACAAGGGGATGCTGCTAAGTATGGGTGCAATTGTCTACTTGCAACTTAGATGATAGGGGAGCACCTGGGAGCCAGATTTAATTTCACATTTTTTGCTGCTCTGCTCTCTCACTCCTCTGCCTGCCATGCGTGTCTGCCAAATTAAAGCCCTGAATAAACAGCCTCTTTGTTCTCATCTGTCTGGTCTTCTTTTATTTTCACACTGCTCTGGCCCCTTCCAGCTCCAAGAAGCAGCGACACAGCTATATAATTACAAGAGTTGCATTGTATGACAGGAACAAACCAGAAAGGTGGTCCAATTAACAGCAATATCAGAAAAAGGACATGTCTCTAAAGACACCTGTTATAACGTTAGATTACAGGCACACTGCACTCAAACATAAGAAATCAAAATATTTTAATGATAACATACTTAATCATAATCATTAGAACAAGACCATTTAGCCAACACTTGCTATTCAGTGCTCTGAGACAAATGGAATTAAATTAGCACCAGACAAGATCAACATAGGCCATTCCCTGGCTGTTTATTAACAATCTCAAACAAAATGTAACTCTGACTTTGGAATATCATGGCCTCAAGTCAAGGGCCCCTCTCTTTCACCTGAATGTCTCTTCCACAGAATAATCCAACCTGTGCTGTAATCTGCATATGAAATAAGACTCCGATCCTTCCCTTGGTCTCTTCCTTCCTCTCTCTCTCTCTCTCTCTCTCTCTCTCTCTCTCTCTCTCTCTCCCCCCTTCTTCTGCCACCTCTCTAATAACTTGTCACATATACAAGAGCCCCTGGAGTTGGAACTTGCCCAAATATAAATAAATGGATAAAGAGCACAAATTTAAAGCTGCATACAATCCTGCTGTTTCAGACATTTTAAATATGAAAGGAGAAGATTTGTGTGAAGGCATCTCCGACAAAGTCAGCCTCTTTGTTCTTATTCAAATCACTCTACTGCAGATCTCAGTGGAGTGTCATTTAGTCCTCAAGCCTCAACTATTTAAAAGCCCAATACAGCTTTGGAAACAAAGAGGAGCACTTTTTCTTCTTTGTGTCTTTCTCTGTTTGTAAGTGCCAAGGGTTCATTTCAGTGAATATTGGCAGGTGAATTTAGAGAAACAAAATGATTGAAGAGTGTGTGATGTTCAGGATTAAATGGAGGCCCCTCATGCGTGCCTCTCAATTAGAAGGCAGAGACAGTATATTAGTAAGAAATCATAAGTGTATTCTTTGGGAGTTTTTTTTTTTTGGTTTTTTTCGTTTTGTTTTGTTTGAGACAGGGTTTCTCTGTGTATCTCTGGCTGTCCTGGAACTCACTCTGTAGACCAGGATGGCCTCGAACTCAGAAATCCACCTGTCTCTGCCTCCCAAGTGCTGGGATTAAAGGCGTACACCACCACTGCCCGGCCATAAGTGTATTCTTGAGCTTTTATTTTGTAATAAGTCGGTTTCCCATATACATATTGAACTGCTTTCAAAAACCAAGTAAGTTTTCTTGTTAAAATATGGAACTCCTCAAAATTACTGTCAAAAAGAGACACGTAGAAAGTGGACAACTGAATTTATCAGACTAGGACAATTGGAATAAGAACTATGCGATTAAGAAATATTGCCAGCTCAAAAAAATCTAAACAGGAAGTAAGAACAGCTACTCATATCCAAATATTTTTATATTATTTAAAGTCAGTTGAAACCAGTATTGAAACTAGTAATATAAACTGTCCATAAGATCCTTCTTATACACTATGTGGAAACTCTCTACAGATTCTGTGTTCTATACACCCTACTCATCCAAGAAATGACTGTGCTAATGCTAACCAGATAATTGATAACGTATAGATACTTATTTCTTATATTTCTACATCCTGAAAGTTCAAGACTGGGAGGCTCACAGCTACTGAGAGACTTCAGTGTGTCATCATCCTTGGAAGGTAGAATGGAAATAGAACAGGCAAGAAGGGTGGAAGGGAGGGAGGGCAATGAGAGAAGAGGGAAGGACAAATATTGAAAGAGAGATATCGAGAAGCAAACTTACTCTTTTATAAGAAATACCCTCACATGATCATTAATCCACATAATGAATCCATACCCACAACGATTAATCCATTCACACCATCACCCATCATAACTACTGATGGATGACTTAGAACACATGCCAATCACAGCAGTATGCTTGTTTCTTAAGAAAAACAGAACCAGCTTCTTAGCTTCAGTCTGGTTTTGTTTGTTTGTTTTAGATAAAGACCCTGGTGAGGCCATAGTGAGCTCACTTGTCTCCCATTGGTCATGTCTTTGCTATAATACAAATGAACTCTCATTCTCTCTGTGACCCTAACCTGAACTCTAATTGCATGTTATTGTGTCTTTCAAAACAGTGCTGAGTGGAACTGAGTGCTGCCAGACAGAGACAGTTTACCTATAAGTCTAGACAAGCAGATGGTCCTCCTGTGACCCTGTCATCTCAGTTTCTGTATCACTAGGGAAACAGAGCTAAAACTCTCCTTTCTCCACAGTCAAAGGGCAGTGGAGATCAGGGGCAGAGTTTTGTTTCTCATAATTCTTTCACTCTTGTGTGAACTGTCATTTGGGGTCAGTTTTGACATCCAAGGGATGCCTTCTCTTCAAGTATATATTCAGAAAGAGAATAACAGCTCAGACACCTGCAGATCTGATGGTTTTAAATAAATCAGAAAGTCCAAGTTTGTTTTTAAGAGGGTAGTCAGTGTAATACCTTGGTGTACAAGAAGAGGCACTCTGAAGCAGATTTTAGTATGAACCAAAGCCTAATGGGATTTTTTTTTCTTTAGGATGGAGTCTATTAGCTACCAACCAAAGAGTACACATGGAGGGACCCATGGCTCCAGCTACATATGTAGCAGAGGATTGCCTTGTCTACCATCAATGGGAAGGGAGGACCTCGGTCCATGCCCCAGCGTAGGGGAATGCTAGGGCAGTGAGGCGGGAGTGGCTAGATGGGTGGGGAAGCACCCTCATAGAAGCAGGAGGAGGGAGGAGGGAGATATGGGGTTTGCAGAAGATGAACCAAGAAGGGGGATAACATTTGAAATATAAATAAATAAAATGCCAATTATAAAAATCCCCCCCAAAAAAGATGGGGTCTAATGTTTCCCATGGTTCCTGACCAACCTGCTATGTAGGCACGGATCTTGAACTGGGTTTTCTCACCTCTACTTCTCAAGTGCTGAAATTTCAAGTGTGCATCCTATCAAGATATATGGGATACCAGATATCTGAAGCAGGAAGAGCACCTCAAAGCCTCTGTGCAACTCACCCAAGCTCACAAAACGACAATTGGCAACGACCTCATAGAGAACCGGGATCCATGGCACAGCTTAGCTCAGCACTCTGGAACTCTGCTGCTGACTTAGAAATCAATTGTTCTCTTTCCCATGGGTGCAGTAAAATCAATTTAACAATTATTTAACAGGAAATTGTACTTATTCTTCTTCTTTGTCTTTAAAGAAATTATTTATTTGTACAAGCAGAAGATTCAAGCCTTTGACAGTTATTCTGAGGCATGACCACCAAGTTATATGTATCCAAAGACCATTCACCAAGATCACCAAGCAGCATGGAAGTATCTAATTATTATGGTAAAGCTTAAATCAAGAAAGCCTAACAGTGCAGGGCTGAGAGGCAATATGTTCAAATAATGCCATTTACAACTGCCTTTATGTTCGTGGAATGAAAGCTAAGAAGATCTCTGGGCAGAGGCTACTCACAAAATCCACTTGCCCCTCTTGCTGGCTATGAACTGAATCCATCTCTCCAGCACTCCTTGTGATAGGGAGAATGATATAACCCCATTCTAGCCAGTAGAAGATGAGGGAGATGTGACTGCTTCTTCCAACTGTGCTCCTGAAAGTTCCCACAGCATCTTTAGGCTATGCCTTCTTCTGCATTATGAAATTTGTTGAAGTCTTAAAAGCTGGCAAAACTTATACATGGAAACTTCCCATTAACACAGGCTGATCTTTCAATCCATTAATTGATTGTCACCTCATCTGTGATAAAATTTTGGCCTGGAACATGCCTGACTCATGGATCCATTGTTTCGCATTGAACCATTCATTTTGGAGTTTGCTATTTTTGTAGCATTTGGACTATCCTAGCCCAGAATCTAACATTTTAGTTCACATTCTACTCCCTCTATAAAAAGCAGTCTAAATGTAACATTGTTGACTTTCTAATGAAAGAAAAGATTTTTGAAGTTTACTGACAGGAAAATTAAAGAACAATGATATTAGGTAGATTGACAAATAAATCTCAAAAATTTGGGCTGTCAGGTTTGCCCCTTGCAATACAAACCTGAAGGCTTAAGTCAGATCCCAGAAACCCACAGGAGTGGAGGGAACTGAGTCTCAAATATTATCCTTGGTCCTCTGCACGTGTGACATGATACAGATGGACACGTACTCACACATGTCACTCCATAACATACACAGAAAGCTCAATGCTTCCGCATCTTTTCCTCCTTGCCTTAACTCTAGGAAAATGCCTTTATGAGATGTATAATCCCTATGAATATTTAAGAAGTACTTTAAATGCCAAGATTTTAATAAATTTATATCAAATAGACAATAGATATGCTAGAATAATGGCCCAGATAGTTTACACATATTATATACAAGAACGTGAACGAGGGTGATATCACATCCACTTCTTTACAGTTTTCCATCCAACTAGCAACAAAGAGGTGGTTAACTGTGGTTTCTGCCGTGTTAGAAGTCAACATAAGAGTCTTAGAAAATATCCAGAAAGAAAATATTGAACATTTCAACATGAAAATAATTTAGACATAAGCTATGTATTAAGGAACGATTAAGCGTAAGCTAGTTTTTCCTGTGCTGGTGTGGGCTCGTGATGATCTGTAGTAGATACTCTGTTCACCCCTGTGAATCGGAGGAATCAATACTGACCGCAATTTAGATTTCCCAAATAAAATGATAGAATTGAAACAAAAATGTTCCTAAAGACCCCTCTAATTGTCACATGACTGTATCTCTATGACAGTTGTAGAGAAAAGCAAAGTACCCAAGGCTTCAATAATGCCAGAACTCTGCTTTAAAATACGCCTCCCTCTAAAATGCACACGCCTTGCTCCATCTGTCTAGACATTTTCAAATCAGGCATTCTAATTCTGGTCAATTAAACAATGAACTGACATCACGGCTACCATGGGAAAGGGACTCTCTAAGACAGAAAAAAAAAGTTATATAAAGTAACACACTAGTCACATTCTGATAAGACTCATATGTGGAGATGGTCCCTGCCATGTAGCTTCATCATCCTCACTCTAATGACAAGAAAACCAAAGCTCACTCAGGTTTTACTACTAAGAGACACCTGATTGGTGTGCACTTAGGGGAAGATAGGGCCTCCAGTTGGGCTGACTGCAAACACTCTGCTGACTCTAGTACGTTACTGGACTCTCTTTTCGTTCTAGGATTGCATTCCTTCATTCCTGGCTATGTTGTGCAATACCAAACTGGAGCACTTTTAACGTCCATTGCAGGTCTCCAGGGCCACCTTGCTTAGTTACACGTTACTATCACTTGGCTTCACATATTTG
Organism: Uromys caudimaculatus; assembly: GCA_028551405.1. NCBI lineage: Eukaryota > Metazoa > Chordata > Mammalia > Rodentia > Muridae > Uromys > Uromys caudimaculatus. Next base: position 71,498,052 of record CM052709.1, on the reverse strand, counting down.
ATCTGAGGCGGTTGCACCCTCCTCTCTTGGCATCACCCTGTGAGGATTTGAGTTCTGATTCCTTTTCTGTTCTATTGCACCTTCATAAAGAGTGAGAAGTCCGCCAAGCCATGTGTCTGTGTCAGTCTGTGTGTGTGTGTGTGTGTGTGTGTGTGTGTGTGTGTGTGTGTGTGTGTGACCCAAAATTTCTTGTACAAATAGTTCTGAGATGACTTCCAGATCCTTGGCCGCCCTTATCCCCCAGAAAGCCACTGCTGTATGATAGTCAATACAGACAAATAGAAAGAAGGGAGAAATATCCAGCAATATCAAACAGCACAGTCTAGACTTTCAACAGTCAGGTAAAGGGGCAAGGTTTTGGAATCCACAATGCGTTCTCTTCCTGCTGAAAATTCGTGCCTATGCGAAGGAATTGTATCTGAGCTGATATATAAATAAGCAACAGAAGGCAATATACTTTGGCACCATCAGAACACAGTTCTCCCACCACAGCAAGTCCTGAATACCCCAACACACCTGAAAACCATAATGCTGACCTCAAGTCCTATCTCATGAAGATAATAGAGTCCTTTAAAAAGGTTATTTTATTTTTGATAAGCAGGGAAAGATGATGATGCTTTTAAAGAAAATATTACCCACAAAAATTAAGCAAAATCAATCAAGATAAGAGCATGGGCAGTTACCCAAGTCAGAGGCTCATGATCATGTCTGCTTTAGTTCTGTCCGCATGGAACTCACAGAATGCCAAGTGTCTTTGCCTGAACCCGAGTATGCCAACAAGTTCTAGCCTATGCCTTGCAATGGGTTGTGTAGCCCTAAGACACCAAGAGTGAGAACTACTAACTATTCACTGGTGTTTCATCTTTACAAACAACTTTTCGTGCTTATATTTAATGCAGGTGAACTTATGGCAATTTGCAAAAAGAAGGATTTCTATTTGTTGAAATTAGGATTCATGGGAACATATGTCCATTACAGAAGTCTTGTTTTTTGTACATGTCTCCCTATTAATTTCCATTGTTTTTTTGGACTACAAATCTAGCCTGTCCTAATAAAATTTTAAAAGTTGAATAATTTCTTGCCTAGATTGAAGATAGGTGCTTTTTATATAGAATGGGTGTTTATACAGGGTACTTTTAAATATTGCCCATATCCAGGCCAATCCAGTAACTAACCTATAGATGAAATGGAGCAAACCTCTGGAGAAGTAGCAAGGAGACTAACAGATTAAAGAAAATACATGGCTGTAAGTTTGGTTATTCTTCTTTAAGAAATTCAAAAATATTTGGCTTCATTTGTAGAGTTTCTACTTACTAGTTTTGTGAGAAAAACCACACAATAATTATCTGTTAAAAGGAACTCGAAGACTGATTTTTTGAGAAGGAAAAATGTAGAATTCTATTTATGCCTCTGTCTACCCTCTCTGTTTTTGTCTCCTTTTAAGTGATCAAAGCAGAAGAATCCTTTGAACCATAGGAGACAAAGAAAAACACTAGGGAATGGAAGTAAGGACTCTGTGAAAAAATATTTTATAAGCTAGGCTTTGGTGCTGGGGGGTGATTTTATATATCATCCAGACTAAGTTATTCCGTATTGGAAATTACTAGTAAGCACTTATGAAACATAATCAAGGTTCCTGCTGCATTGCTTAATCCTATAATCTAGAAATGACCTAAATGTTCTTGGAGGACACAAAACCTACATTAATAATGCAGAACATGAGTTAACACCAGCAATGTGGAAACTGTGTGCGAAGTGCCCACTCCCCTGGGAACTTTGATGTTCAGAGTCACAGCCAAAATAGGATATAGTGGCGACGATGTTGAGGAATTGGCTTTGGAGTTATAAGCCCCTGGGTACAGGCTTGGACTTATCCTCCAATTAACATCCAGGCCTGGGGCAGGCCACTGCCCTCTTATGTGGATCCATGTGCTTATCTGTAAAGGAGGCGTTGAGACTCAAGTGTCTTCAAACCCAGTATTCTCAGGATAAGTGCTAGAATAGAGGCACGCTAGATACTCTGATTCCTGAATGGGTATGAGAAAGGCTTGGGGATAGGGTTTTTTTGTTTTTTTTTTTTAAAGCACTTCACACTCAACGCTACAATTAAATTGAAATTTCTAGAGTTGGTCCTCAGTATGGGTGTTTTAAAAACGCTTCGTTATTTCTAATATGAAGATTTGGAGCCACTGTTTAATATTATGGGAAATTTTTATCACTGTTTAAAATAATTTGAATTGTTAACTTGGCTAGGTCCTTTTCTTCTATGGTCTTAGCTATTTTTAGATAAAATTATCTTAATTATCCTCTTTTTCTCAAGAGAATGGAAAAAGTAAAAACCATAGGAGCTGGTCTATTTCACAGTTTTAAGAATTTTTTTTCCTTTGAAAGGGGTATAGGGAGAGAAGGAAATATGCTTGATTACTTTAAAATTGAAGATAATCTCTATAATTTATTTCTGTTATGATTAGCCTTCCAGTTCTTCTATAAGGCAAGATAAGGCTGCCAAATCTAAGAATATACAAAGTCACATAGTGGTGTGAATGGTTTCTGATTATTTCATTGGTAGCTTCAGCTATGTTATCTCATTAAAAAAAAAAAAAAAAGAAAAAAAACGTAGACCAACTCTGCAAAGAAGACAACTCCATTACGCCCATGACAACCATTAGGAGATAAAATATGCATATGGCCTAAGACAGACAAGAAGCATCTCACTTATCATTTCCCAGTATTTTCAATCTTGCATGCCTATGCATTTTTAAAAGAAAGGTCATAGTTCAATTCTTTTAATTTTGAAGGAAAGGCAAGGTTTCTCTGCTGGTAAGTGGGAAGTGTGTGGGTACTTGAATGTATGCACAGGTGCAGTCAAATTTAATTAAGCCTCAAATCATTTTAACAGACAGATGGGACAAAACCCCCATCTTAAAAGAATTAGAAACATTTAAGCACTAAAAATATTAATGTATGAGAAGAAAAATATCACTTCTTTTCTTTCTGAAAGATGTGTCTCTGAAAATACATTCATAAGTGTTTCTAAAGCAAACATCAAATACTAAGAAGCATGGCACCCCCACCCCGAACAATAAGCAGAGCTTTTAATGGCTGCCAAAGCAAAGTAACAAGTGGCTGATACTAGAATCACAATTACCAGTGGCCATATTTGAGGGAGATGAAGATGACATTCATATGAAAAATTCTACAAAAAGGAAACAATGACCCCTCCAATGATAATACACCTGATACACAATGATAGCCAGCACCAAATTTACACAGAACTGTGTAATTAGTTAGTAGCAGACTTCTTTGGGGGCAAAATTAGTCTGATCAATGAAAGAAAGACCTAGGAGGGTTCTGTTATTCAGTCTTTGGGATTTATGTTCATAGGTTAAGAAAGACCAGGAAGAAAATGGGGCAGGATGGGGGTCCAGTGCTTGCAATACAAAACTGTTCAGATGAGGCCAAGACTATATTCAGACCTTCCTGGTGGATGCAGACATGAGCTTGAGTCCAGGAAATGTGCCAGGAGAACCAGAAAGATACACTAGGAGAAAGAGATCTAGAGTGGTTTCTAAGGTGTTCAGTCTTAAGCTGCTCATCCTCTTTCCTGCATTTGTCTGTGCAACCAAAGATTTTGTACCATATTTTCCCTCAGAATAGTGTTCTCCCTGTTATAAATACAACTCCAATCTTCACTTCATTTTTTAAGACCATCTTACATTGTGACACTCAAGGAAAAACTAAGAGGAATTCTAAATTCTATTGAATTTAACAATAAGGCATGAGCAAAATGGAAATAAAGTTAGAATCAGCAGGATGGAAGGACAGGCTGTGGAGCGGGGGCACTAGTTACAAGCAGCCTTATTAGTACACGTATCTAATAAGGACTTAATACCATACTATGAGCTGAGGAGATGGCCCAGTGAATAAGAGCATTTTCTGTTCAACTAGGAGGACCTGGGTTCAAATCCCCAGCACTCATGTAAAAAGCTATGCATGACTATTGATGCCTGTAACTCCAGTGTTGGGGAGCAAAGATGGTGGATTTTAGAAGCTGGCCAACCAACCTAGCGCAAATAGAAATCCTGGTTCAACGTAAAGACACAACATTTTGAGGGAATAAGGAAGAGAGTGGAAAAGAAAATCATCCCATGCCCTGTGGCTTCTGTATGTGTGTACAACTGTATATGTAACACACACACGCACACACACACACACACACACACACACACACACACACTATACCTGGATTATGTATATAACATCCATGACCCAACACCCTCATATGCCCAAACTATACAACTTTAAATGGGCAATATATCAAGTATGTATTCCTCTAAGGATGATATGTTAATGGCTAATAAATACATACAGAATGATCAGCATCATTAATCATTATGGAAATACAACTCAAACCTAAAATATAAAACTTCATAATGAGTAAGATTTCTTTTAAAAAAATAATTAACAAGAGATTGCAAGACTGGAGGAATCAAGACTGTTGTGCATGACTGGTTGGAATAAAAATTACTAGTCACTTCAGAAAAGTCTGGAAATTCCTCAAAAATGAAACAGAATGGCTACATGACCTAAGACCTTCTTTCATTCTCAGATGTTGAAGGCTCGGTCCAATCAGATCATTGTATATCCAGGTTCCTCATAGTACTGGTAGCACAATAAGGAAGGGGTAGCATCCCATAGGGCCCGATGAATGGACAGATAAGAGTGCGTGGATCTTAAAAAGAAAGGAAACTCTGCAGGGTTGAGTCTGGAAGACATTGAACTGAGCAAAGGGTTCCAGGCACAGAAGGAAAAAACTATATGCTTGCACTTGAGTTAGCCAGAGCAGTCTGGAAAACCAGAACAACAATTGGAATGGTGTCAAGTCAAGACTAGGGGTTAGTGTTTTGTGAAATGGAGTTTCAGTTAAGAAAGAACAACAAGAACAAGAATAAGAACAGGAACAAACTAACAACAGCAACAGTGCAAACATCTCTGGAGATATTCAGGGGTGATGGTAGCATACTGTGGTAATTTACTGACTGATATCCAACTGTATACTTAAAATTATTGAAACCGTAAGCTGAATGTTACAGAGACTTTACCATAGTAAATAGACACATGCATTTGTACTTATGCTGATTCCCTAACTTCGATGTTTGCCTTTCGGCTATTATAGAAATTACTGGGCCTTCGAAGTCTCCCATCATAGATGGGCTTAGTTGAATTTCACTCTTTTCCCCATCAGTCTCTCAACCTAGACTAATTATGGTGAAATTTAGAGGGAGGCTAAACTCCAGGATCTAGGGCCAAGAGTTCATACTAATCCTCCATGTGAGTGTTTGTACTGGCTAGTTTTGTGTGTCAACTTGACACAAGCTGACGTTATCACAGAGAAAGGAGTTTTCAGTTGAGGGAATGCCTTCATGAAATCCAGCTGTAAGGCATTTTCTCAATTAGTGATCAAGGGGGAGGGCCTCTTGTGAGTGTTGCCATCTGTGGCTGGTAGTCTTGAGTTCTATAAGCAAGCAAGCAAGCAAGCCAGTAAGGAACACCCCTCCATGGCCTCTGCATCAGCTCCTGCTTTCTGACCTGCTTGAGTTCCAGTCCTGACTTCCTTTAGTGATGACAAGCAACGTGGAAGTGTGAGCACAATAAACCCTTTCCTCTCCAACTTGCATCTTGGTCATGATGTTTGTGCAGGAATAGAAACCCTGACTAAGACAGTGCTCATTAACCTTTGATGGGTACCTTACATGCTCCCCTTACATTCTCCAGCTCCAATGTAGACTCTATTACTTCCTTAGTCAAGAAGGACCATGGCTTCTCCATCTAGCTAGTACTGATCTCGTTCCTACTCTGAAGACTTCTCAGACACTAAATATCTGAAAGCCATATTCTGAAGGACTTATTCTGCTTCACCTGCAATATGGTTGTGTGCAAGGAGCAGAGGGTTTAGACTTTTGTTCTCCTCCAGTGTCAGACTTAACTAAAAACTGTTTCATATGTAGCTGAACTCACATCTCTGGGGGGACCCACAATTGTGGCACGACTTCACTTCTCTCAGACTCTGCAGCCTTCTCTGGTGTTAGAAAAACATGAAGGAAAGAGAGAGGGAGGGGGAGAGGGAGAAAATTAAGGGGAGGGGATGAAGGGGTATGGGGGGAGGGAAGGAGACAGGGAGGAGAGAACTGATAACCTAAGCCAGGGAAACATATTTAACACCAACACAGATTATGAGCTGACTCCCTCAAATGTCAGCTGCTTACCAGTTCTCTGAAGCCCTCCATTAATTTCACAAGGAACTAGGTCAAGACTGCTTTTAACTGGGGAAGCCTTGTGCTGCAGGTTCCATATTACTGTGAGGGGTGGATATTAAAAATTGATGTGTAAAGCAAGTCTCTGCTTAATGAGCATCTGGATAAAGCCATAGCAGGAAAGCCATGGAAGTTAATAAAAAATAAATGGACAAGTGTTTCCACAACTGCCTTTGCATCTAGACCTTTGCCCTAATAAATATTATTCTGGAAGGCCATTTGTCATAAAGCCTTGGTGTGCCCACTAGTCTGTATTTGTGGTGGCACACGCATTCTAAAATAAAATTTGAGTTCTTCCTAGTTCTTCTGAGAATTCTGGTTTTCAAATTCTCAGCTTAAGTCTGGAGAATAGGGGTGGGACATTTAATGTAAGCAAATTAAAAGAAAATGAATACATTTATGCTATTTGAAGAACATATCAACAGTTGGATCTCTGTGGTTGTCATACTCCTACCCACATGAGGTTTGGACCTGTATGTAAGGAAGACAGCCTGCCTGTTCTCAGAGTTACTATTTGGAAGGGGAGGTGGTTCCATCTGTATGATCAACATCCACCTCCCTTCCCTTCCCTCCTCCCTCTCTCCTTCTCCCTCCTCCTCCGTCCACTTTCCTCCTCCTTCTTCTACCTCTCTCCATCTCCCTCCACCTCCTTCAACCTCCCTCCACCTCTCTCTACTCTCTCCACCTCTCTTCCTCTCCCTCTGCCTCTATCTTGAAGGCTTAGATTTCATTCAGCATCCTGCAAGCTGCACAGTTCCCGTGGGTGCAGAAAATGTCTGAGTTGTCTACAATTCCGTATGCTCCAGGCTTCAGGTACCAAGGTTACTCACTTAAGATGTCAGATCCTTTATGCAGCTCTAACTGAGGAAGATGGTGCACAGACAATAGTGAGCATCTCTGGCAGATTTCACTCCATTTCATCTCAGTCTTTTACAATGAACTTCATAGTCTTTCTAGATAGATATGGGGTCCTGTGAGTCTCCACTTTAAAGTGCATAAAAATGAATATTTAATGAGTTTCGTCCATGTATATCTATTTTTTAATTACAACAATCTTTAAGGCAAACTAAAACCAAAACTAAACAAACAAAAAACTCAAAACAAATAAAAATATCTGTGGAAGTTTGCATTACCTAAAATAGCAGCAGTTAGATGGAAATCTATCTGTTGCCCCAGGATATTAAAATGTCACTCCTTTATACACACACACACACACACACACACACACACACACACACACACACGCGCACACACACATGTATATCCATACATACAGACATTTGTACTCATGCATAATTTGAGTCCCCAAACTATCTTATACTACATTAAGGTAGTTTTAAAAGTAGTCCAACAAATTAATTTTTAGACAAACCCATGAAAATAAATATTCATTCTTATCTTTTCTATTTTTTTTTCCATTTTCAAATTTCTAAAACTGAAGCAGTAAACCAGCCATACTCAATGCCACCTGAGGCCCAGCTAAGTTCACCAATTACAGAGACTGCTTCCAACACACCCTGGTGAAAACCTGTGCACTGCCATTGTTGATAGAATTTATATTAACTCTCAATTGACCTGAGACAAAAAGTTTTTGTTTTCATTTCTGTTGCTGACTGACTGTTGTCATCATCTCTCAATATGTAATTGTCCTGATTCTCCTTTTAGCTAATAAAACATTTTCATATTTAGATGTATAAATTATTTGTATGTAAACTAGGTATAAATTATCTAAGCCCTAGTCTTCTATTGGTATTTACTGGAATATTTGGTCCTTTACTACCTTAACTACTGTTCAACTTGTATCCCTGTTAAAAACTCGAGTTTCAGTGCTTCATCATCTTGACGATATTTTAGACTGCTCCTAGAAAGTTTAGATTTGTAAAAATCAATAACTCCAGTATCAGTAGATAATATAATATATATTATATATACTAATATACTGTAAAATACATTCATGAAGACTATACACAAAAATGAACACAGCATATGACCCTTAAATTCAAAAACTTGTATGTAATTAGCTTGATTCATTCACTGCCCACTTACTCAGTTGGTCACTGGGATTAGCACACATCTACAAGATGTCCCTGATCTAGAAAAAGTGCTAGCTCATACAGTGAACTACTCAGTGTTTCCTAATCATATGTTTACACATACATCATATGACATTGTCAGTGTTATGCCAGAATAACTTATAACACATACATGGAAGAACAGAGCTTGCATAAAGGAAGAAAGGATAGAGTTTAAAAAGAAAGAGGATGGTTTATGGCATGGGAAGTGACAGAGTGGCCTTTACAGGGAATAACTGACAAGGCCAGATAGGTCAAGAAAGATATATTAATTTGCTGTCTGTTGCACTGACTAAAACAACTTGGGCGAGGAAAGGCCTTATTCAGCTTATGTTGTGTCATAGTCAATCACTGAGAAAGGTCGAGACAGGAACTCAAGCAAAGACCATAGAGGAAAGCTACTTACTGGCTCATTTCCTCTGGCTTGCTAGGCTACATGTTTGATAGTGCCACACCCACCTGCTTATGGATGGCATCGCCCACAGTGGCCCTCCTATATCAATTAACAATTAAAAAGATGCCCACATGCAAGCTCCAAGGCCAGTGTGGTAGATGCAGTTCCTCACATTCTCGATTTCTGGGTTAACATTTCTCTAGTTAGCATCAAGTTTAGAAAAACTAACCAGGACAAGGGTTAAGGAAATCAAGATGTAAAATAGACCACAGTCAGAGAACAAGTAGGGGTTTATATGATTTAGGTTGAGTAGAAAGGAACTGACATTAGGATGGAATGGGAGAGGGGTGCTGTAGACACCACATAGAGAGCATGCCCTTGAGTGAAGACCCACTGCTACATATAGAATAAAACTTTTCTTTTCTCCTTTCTCTTCTTCTTTCTTTTCTCTTTTCTTTTATTTCCCATTGATACATTAATGAAATCTTTTATTAACCTATATTAAGTCAAAATTAATTCTTCAACATTCCAGGAAGATTAGCAATAAACTGGTAGAGGAACAATTTGAGGTGATCTGTTTGAATTTCCCACATTTGAAATGCCTCTTGCATGACAAGCTTTTCATCTTCTGACAGCAACAGCTCTCTCTTGACATTAATCACAAGTAAGTGGCCTAAAATCTAATCAGTCAAAGCTATAAATTAGTATGCAAATGTAAAGGTAAATTTGACACCCAGAATGCGATACTCAAATAAAGCGATGCTTCACATCACCTCTGCTCATTCTTTTGGGGGCTGCTGACAGCTAAATCCTTCTAGCCATTTGAATATTTTAGTTATGTCATGAAAACAAAAAAGTCATGATGGAAGTACCTGCCTACAGTACCATGGGAGAGTACACGTTAGACAATAAATGGATGTCATGTTCTGATCAATACTTGTTTAAATTTATTATTATTATTATTATTATTATTATTATTATTATTATTATTTATTATTTCATAATCACACATATATATATGTAAATATGTTTATATCATGAATCGTGCCCATTGATCATATTATCCTTTCTCAACTCTACTCCTTCTGAACCCCTTCTTTCCAACAAATGTCCTTCTTACCATCATGGTATGTGTGTGTGCCTGTGTGTGTGTGTGTGTGTGTGTGTGTGTACATGTGTGCACATGCAGGCACATGTGATTGGATATAATTAATGTTACATGAATGGGCATGGATGTGGGTTATTTTTACTTGAGGAAGGGCAACTTGAAGCAGCTACCATTGAGGAATACGACTCCCCTTCCCCAGCCTGTTGGTTCTTCTTTCTTATTCCTTCTTGTTTAGTCATATTAATCCCATTTATTACAGGAGGATGCACGGAGAAAATGGAAAAATGTTACTGAATGCAACTAAAATTGGAGCAGGAGAAAATGTAGGGGCAAGTTTTTCCTGTGTTATGAGTGGTCGGAAGAAAAGCTCAGGCGTCTCCATTGTAGTCCCATGTGTGTTTCCCGCCCCCCACCTTAGGTCAAGTTTTCTGTGTAAACCTAGCTAGATAGTATGCACGGATTCAAAATCCATGTCTCCAACACCCCTCCCTCTCCTCTCAGGTACTCATTAGGACGTTCATTCCTCTCCTTTGGGAATAGTCATGGCCCAGATTCTCCAGTTGATTGGCTTTTCTAGAAGGAGTGGAAAGTTTAATTAACCTAACTTCCATCAGCAAGCTGCAATAACGAGCTGCTTCAACCACGAATCACCATTCACCGCTATATACACGTTATTAAATTTGGAATCTGAAAAATGATCTTTTAAAAATATGTTTTTTAAAAAAGTATAAGCTTAGAAAGTATTTTACAGTTGAACTCAGTTTTCTCCAAGAACTTACACACACACACACACACACACACACACACACACACACACACGCCAGCTAGCGGCTGACCATAATTGTTCCCTGGGTTTCTGTGTTACTTGTCCTCAAACAGATTAAATGTTTTCGGTGTATTGGTTTTCATTCTTTTTCTATTTGTGCTCGATAAGGCATAGTGTTAAGCATATTGGAATTCCTTCTTTTTTTTTTTTTTTTTTTTTTTTAGTATAGAAATAGAGTTTATTCAGGACATGGGGAAGGGAACTAAGAGGGTAGGAGAGGCAGAGAAAGGCAGAGAGAGGGAGAGAGTAGAGAAGTGGAGAGGTAGAGGCCGGCCATGACCACGTGGGGGGGGGGGGGAGAGGTAAGAGATAAGAGATGCAAGAGAGAAGCAAGAGTTAAGAGCTGGAATTCCTTCTTTAAAGTGTTAATCTCTTACTTTCTTTTATAAATGCACCCTGTAAAAAAATTCTAGACATCCAAAGGGGATCAATTTTCACAGCTTACTCATTGGTCCAGAAACTGATGGTGATCTGACATCCTCAGAACGACTCAAATCTAAATGCTTCATAGTTATGGTCTTTATACTTTTTATTCATGCCTGGAATAGACTGCCATGCTACTTACGAGTATAAGCAATGGATTTAGCGTTCAACCTCACTTCTCTCATTGAATGACTGTATTGATTTCAGTGTGACATTTTCTAGGTCATAGAAGCCTACTTTTAAAAAAATCTTAATGGTTAAACATTTGTGTATGATTTCTTCTGCTTGAGTTCAATAGCCTTCTCAAGTTGTAATACATATTCACTCAGGTTCAATAAAAATATATCATACTTCGGTTCTGAGAAATACATAGCCAACCAAGTATTACAGGAAATAAAAGGATTATAAGGTATAGCCTTGTCTACCTGCCTTTTGTCTTAATACGTTTTTAAATTATGAGACATTAGAATAAGCTACAAATCATCACAGAAGTACAAGGAAAGTATATGAAGGCATTATCATTATAAAATTCTAAGTTGATTGATTCTGGGTAGAGTCTCCATGGTAAAATTGATACTGTCTCATGGGGAGTATGATTTGGCAGGCCTTGCCCTTCTCCACCATCCCCTCTGCCTTGCCGAAAGCTGTTTAGATTCCTAAAGCTAGCCTCCAAGGTCTAGTCAGTTATTTGGCTGCTTCATTCTCCTGAGGCTGACTACCAAGGTGCAGCTATCAGGTATTGAATTGAAGTGCAGCACTCAAAAGCCCCCTTTGGTTCACCTAATTCATTTCCAGTAAAAATATACCATTGGGTACCACTGCATGCTAGACCTTTCTAACAAAGACCTCCCCTTTTTCTCTTCTTAAAAATCACACCTGCACGGACATTTGTTGCTGTTTATTTTGCCTGAGTCAGAAAGCGGCCACCTTCACTTTTCTTCCCCACTTAATAAAGAATGTCTCTGTGAAAACAGGCATTTGGGTGTGGTTTGTGTCTAACCAGGGACTCCAGCTCTAAGGGCTCTCCTTCAGTTGGGCTATTTGGACACGACTCCTGACAGCTGGCCTTGTTCTAAATCCCTATGTCTTTTCGTTAAGTAGAGGCCATGCATCAGGGAATGTAATATTGCACTAGGAAGCTTTTTACCTAAATGTGGGAGATAATTAATTATATTTGTCAAAGCTTTCAAAATCCACCTAGTAAATGAAACCCAAATAATAAATTCCCCGTGCCACCGCACTGAAGAGGTAGGAGGGAAATAAGCTGTAGTAGTTTTCACCTGTGTAACTTAGGTATGACAGAGAGGGTATTTTTTTGTAAATAGAACACTTATTTCTGAATTGACAATGTGACTGGATTTTAGAGTCTAAAGCATCAAGGGTTCTTCTTAATGGAGAGAATTGCTGGTTAAATTGCTGACAAGAAATTGCACTTAAAGATTCAGCAGCCAGTGAATGTAAACATGAGGGATAAACATGTCTGCTTGCATCAATCAAAGGCAGCTGCAGCAAACCCCCAGAAAGATGAGCAATTATTTATGAAATTATGTTTTCTTCAGTGATTCTGAACCGCACTTCCAGGATAAACTGCATGCGGAAAACAGACAGTGTCACCATCCCAAGTACCCACGGAGTCACGTGAATTTCCAAAACTCAATGAATTTTCGCTATTTTTTGCTTAACCATATCATCCTGAACAGGATGTTTTTCATTTTAAAACAAGACTGATTAAATAGACCAGCGCATTCTTAACATACTGTACTGTTTGCTTTCTAATTTTAATGTATCTGAGTGGATGGCCTCACAATCTAAAGACAAAGAAGGTGACTCTGGGATCATTCACTAAGGGTCTGTTGGACTTCTGTTTACCAGAGTCAGTTTGGGATCATTTGTTGCCAGACTGTCCATGCCTTTAGCTGTTTTGTTGTTGCTGCCATTGTTATTGTCTGCAAGTGTATGACATATGTGGTGTGTGTGTGTGTGTGTGTGTGTGTGCGCGCACTTGCAGAGGCCAGAGGAGAACATTGGATATCTTGCCTCTGTCACTCAATGCTTTACATCCCTAAGCCAGAGTCCCTTCACTGCACCAGGAGGTGGGCTGATGCCCCAGGGATCCTCCTTTCTCGAATGCTCAAAGCACTGGCTTTAAAGGCATATGAGCGAGCGCCTAATCCCAATATTTTACAGGTTGTCATGGTTGTGTCCCAAACTCTAGTACTTGCTGAGCCACTTCCCTAGTCACAGCTCAGATTTTGCATCAGTGTATTAGTTTCCCTTGGAGTAGTCAGGGACTATCAAGCTATTGTACAGTGGTGGCCATGCTAGCATCTGTCAAGGACAAGAAACGCTAGATTTTGAAGTCTAAGGTCACGACTGAAAACCTGATAGTCTCTATCAGGTTGGTTTGTGAGCAAGTCTGTGAGGAAATTTTTTAAAGATTTATTTATTTTTATTTTGAATGTGAGTGTTTTGTCTGCCTGTGTATGTGTGTCTGGTGCTCATGGAGACCAGGAGAGGGCATCAGATACCATGCAATTAGAATTAAAGATGACTGTAATGTGAATGCTGGAAGCTGAACTTGGGGACTCTTCTCAGTATGAGAAACAGTGTAATTGGGCCATCTCTCCAGCTCCTGTGAGGGATTTTCTTGGTTGTTAATTGATCCAGACAGTAACTGTTCATTATGGGTGGCATTTCGCCCATAGGGATGCCTTACAAGGTTGTCTGGGGTGTAGGAGTCAATGCTGCTGAAACAAGTAGGTCTTCCTTCAGGTTCCCGCCTTCAGTTCCTGCCTTGACATCCTTCAGTGCCCTACTGTGACCTAGAAGTCTAAGCCAAGTGGATCCTTCCCCTCCCTAAGTTACCTTTTTTTGGTGAAATTTAGCACAGTAACAACAACAACAACAACAAATCCCTAGAAAACATGTCTCTTTTAGATTATTAAAAGTAATATTAAAAGTATAAATTCTATTTTACATTTCTTTCTTTAACTGATTAAAACAAAAATCATAATTTATTCGACTAAATACTTTTTTTATAATAATACTTTTTTAAAATTTTTTATTTTTTTATTTTATTTTTGATACTTTATTTACATTTCCAATGTTTCCCCTTTTCTGGGTCTTCTCTTTGGAAACCCCCTATCCCCTCCCCATCCCCGCCTCTATGAAGGAATTCCACCTCCCACCCACCCGCCCACCCATCCCCCTATTCCCGCCTTGACGTTCCCCTTTACTGGGGCCTCTAACATCCTCAGGCCCAAGGGCCTCTCCTCTCTCCCTGATGGCCATCGAGGTCATCCTCTGCCACATATGTAGTCCGAAACATGGGTCCATAGATGTGTATTCTTTGGTTGGTGGTCCAAACTCCAGGACAACCGGGGGGGGGGGTCAGGCCCAATGACGCTCTTGCTCCCTCCATGGGGCTGCAAATTCCCTCAGCTCCTTCAGACCTTCCTCCAACTCCTCCATCTGGGACTTCTCTCTCAGTCCTGCGATTACTGGTAAGTGAAACTTGGGCGTTCTGAACTTTTAAATTACTTTTCAAATGAGCAAAATCCCTAAAATGAAGAATAATCCTGGAATATTATTTTAAAAAAAATTTATACTCAAGTCATGAGTCTTTCACTACTTTATGTCCCTAGTTCTGTGCTTATGACATCAACAGGTACCTACACACTCTGTCATGCTTGGGTAAAGGAGAGAAGAGGTCACTGAAGGTAATGCAGTGACAGTTACCAGCTAACTTCTACTTATTACCATTTTTGGTTCTCATGCATCACCTAATGTTTCTAAGAGCACTAATGATGTTTTCTGGATCATCAAGTAGTATTTTTTTTCTAGTTTCCTCTAAAGTCAAAGAAAATTAAAATTTTGATTATTTGTTCCTACTCTTCATTTTACTTCCCTTCCATTTATGTAGAATGAAAATTGGCAGTGCCAATTAAACTCAGAGCATGACTCTCTGAAGGGTTGAAACACAGTGATGGATTGCGGAAAGGAAGCCAGCACATGGCTCCCAAAGGCTGCAAAGGACTCTGGGTCACTCTTCCATGCATACACTTTGCTTTTGAAGCATGCACAGTCCTATCAAAATCAGATATTGGTGTCTCTGATACACAGCACATGGAATGATATTAGCAGATAGATTTTTTTTTTCCTCCTGAAATAACTTCATTAGTTAATTGTCTCTTTTACCCAGTTTTTCTGGCTAATTGGCACAGTTGCCAGCCAGAGGTATTAAGGTGCTCCCAGGAAGGTGCTCTCAGGAAGCTGAGAGGTGGGAGAAAGCCTAATCGTTTCACCGATCTTCTGTGAAACTCCTCATACTTTCACGGGAGAATTGTGTATTTTATTAGTAAATAATTTCTTCATATTTTCCTGTTTTATTCTAAAAACATTACTGAATACAGATCTACCTTTTGGTGTGTACTATCTAATTATTCTCTACAACCCCAATTTCTGTGCTGTAGACAGAGCAACATTCATGGATCAACCAACGTTTTTACTAGACACTGACATTGTCAAATATCCCTGAAGGCAAAAACCGAATTCAGAATGACTGCTCTATAGACAGATTGCTCCTAAGAATTGTGAGTGTCGGTGTATGTGTGTGTACGTGATTTGAGATGTTGAGGTTGCATACATACATATCCCCCTGACTTTTAAATTTAATTCTTGAAATAATTTAAAAACAATCACATGTGTGCATATAAGTATAGAGGTAAGGCAAGCATGTCTGAGGCATTACAAATTATTGCTTTAAGGTTATGACATAAAAGGTTGGGGACAGGAATTATTTTATTAATTAATGCCATTTATAAATTTTTATGAGTAAAGGGAATAAAAGCAAGAATAATCACTTATAGCTACTAATGGCAATGGATTACTTGAGGATGCCATGTCATCTTCAGCATCATAAGTGTTGGGGACTTCTTGTTTTCCTCAAATAACTAGTGGAACTGTATACAGAGATAGCCCAATTGCATGGTGGGCTCATTTGACATATGCTGATTAACTTAGTTGAGGCGCCTAACACATTTTAAGTCAAAACAAACAAAACAAAAACCGGTGTGACTAAATGATCTGGACATGAAGACAATTGACCTGGATCTGCATGAGCCTTTCTATAGACTTGTGGTATCAGCCATGTAGGGCTCATAAAAGGGCTGGGCACCTAGAGACAGAGACTGACATTTTGTGGTCTTTAAAACTCACCTGTGATGACAGTTTTCACACATTAATGATTTCATATATTGTACACAACACTGGATCCTGGAAGTGTGTCCTAAATTTAAGACATTATTAAGGAGCTTAGAGATTCACTTTATTTCGTGTGTGTGTGTGTGTGTGTCTGTGTGTGTGTGTGTGTGTGTGTGTCTGTGTATGTCTGTGTGTGTCTGTGTGTGTCTGTGTGTCTGTGTGTGTCATGGATATGTGGTATAGTGTTGTCATGGCAGTGATGGTATATGTGTATATATTTTGTATATTTGTCCATATGTATGTACATGCCAAAGGCCCTAGAGCAGGAATTATAGGCAGCTGTGAACCATGAAATATGCAAGTATTCTCAGCTGCTGAGCCATCTCTCCAGACCCTGCCATGGTTTGTAGTAGAGAACTCATAAATCTATTCTAGTTGACAGTGAAGAAAAGTCTGTGATAATATGAAGTATGTAGACAGAACTATTCCTTATAATATAAGAAATATATTAATATTAGCGTAAAACTTATAATTAAAGGGAAAGAAATCTCAAACTTTGCCCAGTTTGCTTTCTTTGCTGCAAGATTTCCTGTCACAGTAGACTTGTAGGAATTTTACTCTACAAGGTTAAGTTTTGACTTTGAATAGTTCTGGTTGTGAATGCTTAGGTTCTTCCAAATCAGACCTTTTACCTAAAAATCTTATGGTATCCTCCATTAATCTTTCTGTGGTAATTGTAAGAATTTCAACTTTAGCCTTAAAATATTCACACCTTTTGAGGGATAGGAAGTGCTAGAAATGGGCAGGCTGCCATTTTTAATCTTTGTAGCTAGTTCCCACTGAGAGCACGCTATTTCTTTTAGCATACCCAAAACTTTAAAATGTCTTTTCAGTTTTACATTGGAACCAAAAGGACTCAGAAGCAAGTCCCCTGAGCTTTGCATGTGCATAAGGGGCCTTGCTTTGGTTTTGAGGCCTGTACCAGACTGGGTACTTACTCTCTGCTGGCTCTTTGGACCTTCGGCCACTGGATGACTTCCGCAGCAGGCTCCGCCCTGAGGTAAATAGGCTGGTGAGCTCCTCCAAAGGACTGGTGGGTGTCCTGGACCTGGAACCACTCTGTGCAGCACTGTAGGTGTTAACCGCAGCGTTGACCATCTTGGCCCCATCTTGCGACACTGGTCTGGGGGTCGAGTGAGGCACTGAGGGAGAACTCCTTGAGAGGCTGCTGGAATGCACAGCATCATAAGGGGGAGGTCTCTTGAGGCTCAAGGGCGTGAGGGACCTCCCCATGCTGACAGGGGAAGGAGAGGTGGAATGACTTTTTGGATAGCCATGGGGAGACTGGGTTCTGTACAAAGTGGATGGAGGTGGAGGGGAAGAAGAGAGAATGGCCGCTCCAGGAGCAGGACCCAAGGCTCCTGTCGGGTCTTTAGCATGGGTGGAGCTGTGGGATGGCAGTGAGGATGGACATGCTCCAGGTGGCTGTTTCATGTAAGACACATTTTCCAACACAGGAAGCTTTGTGACCTCCAGAGGGGTCAGCGGAGACTCATCAGAATTGGGAGAGCAGTGTACTGGGGCTGGTGGGAACACCAACAGGGGTGGTCTATGAGAAAGCAAATTGGGGAAGGGCGGGGGTATGTCACAAAGCAGACCCTTGGGAGTACATGGTCCTGAAGACTTGACAAAGTCCAGGTCAGGCACCGTGGGAGTAGCACACTGCGAAGAGCAACTGTGATGGTCAAAGTCACATTTGGAATCATGGCCCAGGTCATCAAAAATGGGATATTTCATCTCCTCATACACAGCCTCACTCTGGTCATCTTCTTCCTTCCTGAAGTCTCTGAGGATGTTCCCCACCATCTCGATGTATACAGGTTCCTCTTCTTCAGGGTCTGCGGCGGGGCTGCAGACCTGGGACAGGGATGAATCTCGCGGGAGTGAGGTCCTTCTTGGCACGTGCTTTTTGATGTAGGTTTCATCGAAAGACGTGCTAAGTTGAGTGTTAGGATTCCGTTTCGGTTTCGGAGGGGGGATTTTCTTTGAATATTCATCACTGTGGGGTCTTGGCTTGGCAGACACTGAAAGGAAAACCAGAAAGTATTGGGTTGTCAAAGAGATGGATGTGATAGGAAAGCTTTTAAATTTGACCCACTTGGGTTTTCTGCAATTTTTTGATGCAAGGGAGTCATCAGCTTCACTCTAGCTTAAGCCTTTGATTAAAACTCAAACTCACAGTCAAAGAGACAATCTTGAGGGTGGAATATTACTCAGTCTCAATTCCAGACTAATTATAGCTATCTACTTATCTAACACTGATAAACACATTAGATCTGGGGCTGATTACTCCCCTGCCTTGTGATTACAAACGGAAAACTTACAGGTAAGCTTCTTGTATAACAACACATAAAACTCCAACTGGACGGAATAAGTGAGACTGAAATTGGTGGTGGTGGGGAGAATATGATGTATGTTCACATAAATGATCACAAAAAATAACAGAAATTGCAATATTTTACTGGTGTGACTGTAAAACATGCTCTCACCTTTCATTTAGGATTTAAAAAAAAGTCTTACCCTGTTGGATTTCATCTCTGTGATGATACAAATATATAGCTCCTATAAAGTTGTATCCAAAACTTCAGAAAATATGCTATGAGAATCTTAGGAGTCAAGACAAGTTAATCTCTAGCTCTCCTGCTACAGTTTAGGATGTATTTATCTGCCTTTGTTCAGAAGGTATCTTAGAATATCCCACATAATCTCTTGGTGTGAATCTATCAGTGATGTTCTACTCTCACATCTGAACTCCCTGGAGAGTTTTGAAAGAGAATAAGCAACCGGCAATGCATAAGCTTTAATAACTGCTGGAAACAAGAAACCTGTGACAGATGTGTGTAACAATGAACTGCCTCCCTCTAGTCTGGAAGTCCTGTCCCTGGTCCATACCTTTTGACAGAAAACAAACTTCTAACATCTTTCTGTAAGGTAGATTCAGGTGGAAAATGTATGCAATTAAAGTCTGGTTTTTTTCATGCAGGGAAGATTTTGGGGATCTTGTTATTATTACCTCATTGTGGTGACCAATATTTATAATGATTATCCCTTAATACAATGTGGCAGACCTAGTTGCTTAAGTAGATAGCAGTACATGAGGTAATCTGATATCAGAGTTTACAGGTACCAAACATGGGGGACATTAACCAGACTACTCTGTGACTTGCAAAATAAGACAGGTATCAAGGCGACCCCTTAAGAAGACCAGCAGTTTCAACTAACCCCTGAGATGTCTCAGACACTGAGCCACCAACAAGGCAGCATACAGGAGCTGGTCTGAGGCCCCAAACACATATAAAGCAGAAGATTGACTGGTCTGGCCTTAGTGGGAGAAAACGAGTCTAACCCTGGAGAGACTTGAGGTCTCAGAGAGTGGGGAGGCCTGGGGGGAGAGTTGGAGGGTGGGAACATCCTCTTGGAGACAGGGGGAGGAGGAATGGGATGAGGAACTGCGAAAGGGAGGACCAGGAAGGGGTAATGACTGGACTGTGAAAAAATTAAAAGTGATAATAATAAATAAATAAAAAAACTGTAATGTTAAGGAAAACAAAAGAAGAAATACTGAATTTCTCCTTTGATATTTTCAAATCACATAGCTTATGACTCAAAAGCCTTCCTAAATTTACTTACATATAAGAATACATCTAAGCACTAGTTATATGGCTGCTCTGTGCATTCACAATGATTTTAACATAAAACCAACCTAATATTCTATTGACCATGCATTTGATTTGGCTGGGGGATTCTCAGTTCCAAACTATACTCAGTAAAATCAAACCACTTTTTGAACATTTTTTAAAAAATGAATCTAGACTTTTCTTTAAATCTTAATACCAAAAACTAGTTGTCATTTCCCAAGGGTCTAGCCTGGTGGAACTCTTTTGTCCCCAATATAAAAAGTCTACAGACATAATGAAATAGAAATTGGCTAGTCAATTCTTCTTTAGAAGAGACCAAAACAACCATTAGCTCTTCCTTCCATCATCCAACATGGTATGAATCTTATTATGTTAAAAGAAAATAAATCAGATTACACACACACACACACACACACACACACACACACACACACACACACCCCACTACAAATTGGAATAAAGTAAAACTATCCATGAACAAGGTTGACTTAGTTTTAGAAGGATTTTTGAGAAAATGAAAACTTCAAAAGAAGGAAGCTTTACCCAAAATGTTCCTTAAATTTTGTTTCCAGTTATCTTCAACCACAGAGAATCACTTAAACTAATGATTCTCACAATATATTTTTGTTTGTTGGATTCTAAATGAAGACTCTGTGAATGACTAGTCCAATGACCAAGTGGCTAAGCTGAGCCGAGAACTGGGTGGATACTGAGTTGGATCGTTTTCTAATATGAGAACAATCATATTCAGGATAAGGTTTTCATTCTTCTCTTTTAAATTCTGTGCAGACAATAGGGAATTCAGGCTTTATACATTGTCCAAAGTAGCAGTGTGGACAGAGGAACCTGGAAGCAGCACCCCTCTTTCTCATACAGGGCAGAAGGAAACCTTTGGAATGGGAGGTGGAATTATTGCCTGTGTTTTCTTCAAATTGTGACTAAATGCAAAAAGGAACAAAAATGAAATAAAGACCTTTAAATTCATGAAATGAATAAAGAAATTTCCTGTATCCGAAGAAAACATAGCATAATTAATTATGCTAGAACAACTAATGTTAATAAATATGGACAAGCCTTTTAGAGCATGGAGATAATTTAAGTTTGAATCAATTGTAGATACTGTGTACAAGGAAAACCAAATATAATACAAGAGTCTTCTGGTGACAGTGAGATGATCAAAACTGGCAGTTGCCATTGCTTGAACTGGGGTCCTCTAGCACACACAAAAATCCCATGTTCAAGACCTCAACCAATATCACGACACCTGGAGAGAGCTGTAGCAGACACATAGGCTTGGCAGGAGTCTTGAGTGTGAGGGGCCGTTGTGGTAACTGGAAGACTCTCCCCATCTCCTTATCTGTTGTATCAGAACACAGAGGCAAGGCATCCATCTACAAGCCAGGTCGAAAGCCCTCAACAGAAGCTAAACACACAGTGCCACGATCTTGGACTTCTAGTGGTAAGGACCTTGGAGAAAGGAATTTCTGCAATTTCAATCATGCTCCCATTTTATGTCACCATAAGGTAGATAAGACAAAAATGTATTTATTGACCACTATGTAAATATGTAAGTACCCCTTATAGTTGAATGGTAGGGGGTACCTATTTGAATTCCATCCTCGGGTATTAGGAACGTATGAGTACCTCTATTATTTTAAGATTTAACACAGTTCATTTCCAGGCAGACTTTTAATGTTTTTCATCCCCCCCTTCACACCATCTCGCCTTCTTCCAGAGAGCACGTTTTTGTTCCACACAGCACTATTCAGGACAAATACCCACCTGCTGGCTTCCACTGCCAGGATAGTAATAATCATGGTTCCTTGTGATATGACTCTCAGCCTCTAACTTATGCCCAGACATAGACTGCCTACCTCTGACCCACTTTCCAGGTGTTTGCTGCTTATGGTTGACGCTTGTTTAACACATGTAGTGCCTATGCTTCCTCAGCTCCCCACAAGATGAAGTGATTCTCCTGCTAGTCTTTCCTGGGACAACCCTCATGTATCAGAAGGCAAGTTTCTTCCCTGTTCCCTTCCCTGATTAGTGAAGAGTGCCCAACTCCAGGAGATGCCTGTAACTCAAATAGTTCTTTCCCTGCTCCCCCTAAGTAGCATTATACACAAATTTTGAATTGGGAGAATAAGGGTTTATTTAGAGAATAAATTATTAAATAATTTACAAATGATTAAATCCATTCCCTCTAAATTGGGGGGAGGTGGTTCCTACACTGCATCTTTAGTCCACGAACCCCTGAAATCTCATAATTCATTTGGAAAGTAAGATCACAGGCTTACTTATTATCTAAGGATCTAATTTTTCTCTTCATTTGCCCATGTATCCTAGGGTAGATCAATGATGCTGTGTTTCAACTGTCATATTTTTAAAGTTTGTCTATCTGTGGAAAAGTCTGAAATTCTAGGTAAGATCCCATAATTTATTCTACTTTGATCTATTTCTGGTGAATTAAAAAAAGTAAAGAAAATTAATTTTTAATGTAATTTTTTTCTAAAGCCCTTAATGTAGTCTTGAGCCACATATACTGTTGCTAATTAAAGTCACACACACACATGCACACACACACACACACACACACACACAGAGAGAGAGAGAGAGAGAGAGAGAGAGAGAGAGAGAGAGAGAGAGAGAATAAGAACTGTATTGCATTTTCAACATTTAGCTGAATTCAACCATATGAAAAGAGTGATTTTATCACTTCTAAATGAATTTTAAATTGTTTCTAATAAGCCCAAAGATAGAAGCAATAAATTCTGTTCAGCTTCAGAACACAAATTTTAAAGCTTAAAATAGTATAATGACAGTCTCACTGAATGAGCAGAAAGTGACATTTTTGAAATGAAATACCTGAGCACAAAGGTTATGCATGGCTTTCAGTCATGCCTAGATGATCCGTCTTTCACAGTTAATTTTGGAAATTCACCATGTCCTTTGTCAACTTATCCTTCAGAAATACATTTCTGTTTTTTTTAAAGGATAAAATATAAATATGCTTTAGTATGTGTCAGTGTGCATAGCCTGTGAGATTAAAAAGTAACACAACACGGGTCAGCATTTTTCCCCATGGGAATGAACACCCTGTGGCCACAGAATTCTAGAGTTGGAAGGATAATTACAGATTTTCAGCCCAGACATTCATACATTTAAAGTCTCTCTCTCTCTCTCTCTCTCTCTCTCTCTCTCTGTGTGTGTGTGTATGTGTGTGATGTGAATTTGCTTGTGTGTTTATAAGTGGTTCTTAGACAATCCCGCATGTCTATATAATGTGTCCATTCTTACCCAACTCTCCCACATCCTTACCTTTCATGTCCAACCACCTCTTCCTCGTTGATTTCTCATGTTTGTGTCTATTTATCTTATGTTGAGACTCACTCAGTTCAGGGCCCTTTGTGTGGCCAGGGGTTAGAGCTGTTAGTTAGAGCCTGGCAACGGGCACACAACTGAAGACGATGTTTCCCCATCTCCCAGAATCTATCAATGACCACTAATTCAAAAGTAGGACCCTCTTTATACCCCTCCCCCTCCCATGACTGGTTGTCAGCAAGACCAAGCTTCTGTGAATCCAGTGCAGGTAACTATATATGGCTAATAAGAAAATATGACTGGCTTATCACCTATATCTTTAGAGTAGAGTATCCCAAGTTTAATTTACTATTCTACACAATTTGAGACAAGAAAAGCAATATGGGAAAGCTATATAATTCATTGATAATTCTATGGTGTACTATAATATATTGTTTAAGTGGTATTCATCCATACAATAAGCAGAACAAAAGGGCTTTACATCTTGCTGTAGACATTGACTTATGCAATAATTCAACTTGGGAAATAATGTCCACACTGTGTGATTCTGACACAGGTTGATTTTGAAGGTGAGAGACACATTTCCCACTTGCAGGGGGAATTGTGCTCACAATAACTCTCTTCACAACTCACAATTCAACAGCTTTGGGAGATATTTTTATTTTCACAGTCACAAGCTCCAAAATACTATCAACAATTTTTAAAAATATGTTTGTTAAAGGATGGAAGTTGCAATGTCTTTGGTCTACTTATACAAGGAACAAGAAAGTATGATAAAGGAACAGGACAGACCAAGTTTGAAGTTGTAGGACCCATGTTACAGTTCTAGACAAGGTGCCAAAACAAGCAGAGAACTCAAATTAGCATTTGAGTGAATCAAAATAAACCAAGGTGCCTACTGATTTAGCAAAGCATTCTGACTTTAGAGACTCTCAGCCCAGTGAGGCCTGAAGGAGCTACAGCTTAACAGCCAAGACAAAATTCTAACTCAGCTTGGTTTGTCTTGAGATGCACGACGTTAAGTGCCCCCACGTGCGCATGGCGCGCGCGCGCACACGCGCGCACACACACACACACACACACACACACAGGTTGATATTGCTGAGAGGCCTGCAGTTTTCTGAAAGGAAGCTGAGGAGTGGATCTCAGGAAGAGGGGAGGTGGAGAGAGGATCTGGGAAGAAAGAAGGGGGGAACAGTGGTTGGGGTGTAATATATGAGAGAAGAATAAAATAAAATAAGTAAATAAAAAGCTTATAAAGAATGCTTTACTTAATTCATATCCCTCTCTCTTTTCTTCCTTATACATATCTCAAAATATGTGTGTGTGCATACTTTTGCAAAAAAACATGTTTTTCTTTGCTTTACTCCTTAATCTACTGGCAGTAAAATAAACTCAGGGCGTTCACCTTTCATTTAAAAATGAAACTAGAATAGATTTGAATGTACGAGCTCATTTCGTACGATGAATAGCAAGGTCGTGTTTTAAAATCATAATTCTTACAGGCTATGATGAGAAATATTTAAAGAATCTTAAATCAGGAAAAAGACTCTATGTCTCCTAGCTGCCAGTAAAACTTCCCTTCAGTTCTGCATGCACATGTTTTTATTCTGGTCTGTGAGTTGTATTTCTGTCTTCTTTCAAGAAATCCAGCCACCACTGTAACATGACACCAAACCTCTTTGAGATGACTCTGATGGAAGAAAACCCAAGCTATTCATAAAGAAAAGAAAAAATAGGACCAACAATGAAAAATCAGATGAATGAGCCTAGTCAAACTGTCTTGCTTGTCTTGACCCCACCTCTAAATCATTCCATATAAGACAGAAATCATTCAGTTATGGAAATGCAATCCCCACTGTGTCCTGGTGGATTTCACCAACAAAACTACAAGTAAATGTGATCATGTTTATATTATTACTAATATAATACAATAATGTGATTTCTCCTAACCCTTGTGGATCATTGGCTGTTGTGGTCCACGTGGGCAAAAGGAGCAGACACAATGATAAATGGAGGGTTCAAAGCCCTTTTAGTATGTACGGTGAATGACAACACTGGAACTGGTTATAAGGACGGATTAACTTTACTTGGGGTGATTCAAGGCTAATAAAGTTTTGGGGGACTGAGGTTAGTAATATCTGCGATGGACTGAGGGCTTAGGTTACCGCAATGCCTCATCTTAGATGCTAGCTGAACAGGTTCTTATCAGGAGAAAGGAATTTGATCCTGTAATCTAACTGAGGCTATGTGACATTCCTCAGGTAGAGTTATATGTGTGGGGTTTTGAATTCCCCAGACAAGGTCAGAGAAGGAGAAACCCTGTTCATGAAGGGATCATTCCATTTTGTCCTGAGCCCAGAGGCTATCTGGTCAATGGTGGACCTTAACTTTAACTAGCAGAGTTTTCCCACACAACATTATTATATCAGGCATGTTCAAGCTGTTGTCTGTGAACTGCAGGTATCAGAGGTTAAGAATGAAAATAGTACGGTAGAAAATAATAAAGTTACTTAAAAATCTTCTGACTCAGTTTCACAGTTCTTCAGTGTGAACTTTGTAGATGACAAAGGCATTTTCTGCCATTGTCAAACAGATGGATACACCTGCTGAGGATAGCTCATTATCCAGTGATGCTTAATGTAATTGATACGTGAAATGAATATCATGAGTGGTGCTGGTATAGCGTAAACCAGCTTTGAAACACAGAGCCAGTAGAGGCTTAAAGGACAGACAGTGTGTTGGGAGGGAGGCAACATGATTTTAAAGTACATTGCTATAGAAGCTGTGAAAATGGGACATCTGTATTGCAGGTTGGGGGAAAATTAGGATGATTGTTGTCCACCATCAGATAGAAGTACGAAATGTACATAATTAAAATTAAGGAGAGTTTCAGAAGGATGAAAAAGCATCATTGGGGTTCTTTCTGCTACACATGAGGAAGGATAACAGTACAGAAGCATGCTGAAAAGGGAGCTGCTATCCTCAGGCGGAGGTGAAGGGGCGTGATGCTAGTGCTGTATTCTGTCTGGAAGACCGTTCCGGGCAGCTAAACATTCTTAAAAAAAAAAAAAAAGTGTGTTCAGGCTAACATCAAATGCAGAGCTGTGCCAGCAAAATCTGACCATGAGGATTAAAAATCAAAATCTATTGTTGAAAACTCAAAAACATTCTAGTCCATGACATCAGGGATGTGAAGATCTTATAACAATTTATAATAACCTAACCTTATTATTGTGTGGAGAGGGGCCTACCTCAATATGTTACTTTACTTTTAATTTAATGAAGTGAAAACTACTTTGATTCATTGAAAGTTCATTAAAAGTGTAAAGGAGATATACAACACAGATTTTCTGGAGTCAAATCAAAATGTAAATAAAAGAATATTGTGGGAGCTAAAATGTATGAAGACTGTAATTCAACAGAAAGCTACTCCCTGATACCAAGGGACTTCTTATGAACAGATAACTTGTAGAGAGTATTTACAAACCAGGAAGCAAATAAGAAGCATAGAGATCTTAGACATAGTCTAAGATCTAAATATCTTATGATCTCAGAGTATAGGCAATGACTACAAGTTATTTCTCAGATATAACATGGAACATTACATTTTAGTACCTTGAATTACTTTTAGCTAATGTTTGTCCATGAGTATACATGGTAGATTTCCTGTTCCTGATATAACAGTATGGTGGGTTCACATAACACAGACAAATTTGGCTTTGTGTTCAAAGTCTTTTCATAGTAGAAACTGAAACCAAACAAGGCTCTCTCTCTGAGAAGCTGTGTCAGAGACTGCTTTTCCAGCCCATGTCATGACACAATGAAAGACAAATTGTGGAAAACTAATAGTCTTCAAAGATATTCATCCTTACTTCCTTTCTTCTCATCATGTAGTCAATTAATCAGTAGGTATAGGCTGTCTCTTCCTAGCTCAGACTGGATGTGGACTTCTCTTGACCAATAGAAATTGGCAAAAGTTATTTATTTGGTCTCAGACTGAAACACTCTTTACACGTCCAACTCAAATCCAGTGTCATAAAAGTACAACCAAATGAAAGGCCCTAACTAATGTCACATAGAAGAATCATTCTTATAAGCTAAATCAATCTCAGAGTAATGAGAAATAATGAATTATTGCTGTCTCTGTGGATTTTTATGTCTGCATAGCATACAATAATTGATAAATGAAATAATCCAAAATTAATATCCTGTGCATGGAGATATCTCAGAAAAAAGGATATTTCCATTTTCATAGAACTAAGGTACATACTGTACTCTGAGGATACAGAAAGCATCCTTTCGGAGTATAGAAATTAAGGAAGTAAGATTTCTTCTGAATATTATCAAATTACTACAGGGAGATTCATAGAAGAGATATGAAAAAAGTTAGATACTTTATGGACCAAAAACTTGGTAGTCTAACAGAAGTTCCCAGTAGTTCTGGATATCAAGTATATTCAGATGGTGGCTGAGACTTAAATTAATATCTTCATAATTCTTATAGGACATTTGTTCCTTATCTTGAGATTTGCTTCTGGATATCTTAATAATTTTAATTTCCAATGTGTATGCACACATACTTGATTTAGAAACTAGCATAGTTGAATTCTGCCTTCATACAGTCATCTCTTTCTGAGCTTAGTTACTGTGGTTACTTGGATATGCGTGGCCCAGAGAGTGGCACTATTTGGAGGTGTGGCCTTGTTGGAGTAGGTGTTAGAAGAAGTGTGTCACTGTGAGCATGGGCTTTATGATTCTTGTCCTAGTTTCCTGGAAGTCAGTCTTCTCCTGTCTGCCTTCGATGAAGATGTAGAACTCCCAGCTCCTCCTGGACCATGCCTGCTTGGATGCTATCATGCCTCTACCTTGGTAATAATGGACTGAACCTCTGAACCTGTAAGCCCACCCCAATTAAATGTTGTTCTTGTCAGAGTTGCCGTGGTCATGGTGTTTGTTCACAGAAATAAAACCCTAAGATAGAAGTTGGTACCAGAAACTGGGGCCTGAACATGTTTTTATTTGGAAGAATGTGGATTTGGTGACTTGGATTTGGAAAACAATGGAATAATTTTAGTGGAACTTAATGAGCCATCCTAATGGCATTATGGAAGACTGTGGCACTGAGGGTGATTTGAACTGTGTAGGCCTGCTGTCTTAAGATGTTTCTATAGAGAAGAGTGTTATTATGTAGCCTAAAGACTGTTTTTGTGATACTTTGGTGAAGAACATGGCTGCTTTTTCCCATTGTCTAAAGAGTCTGTCTGATGCTAAGGTGAAGAGATTTAGATTAATTGCTTTGACAAAGGAAGTCTCAAAACAGCCTGGTATAAATTCTGTAGTTACTAAAGTTCACTCTCATAAAGAGATTTTTCAAAAAGCATAGCAAGCTTAGGAAAGAAAAATATAAAATGTATGATTCAAGTAACCAAGAAGCACCAGGAAGTGAAATGGAGCTGAATCCTGTGTTCAAGGAGATAAAAAGAGGAACGAGCCCAAGAGAAATAAGTTTGTTGTAGTCAATAAAGATGAAAAAAGGAGTTGGAGAACTGAATTATGCTTTGACATTAGACATGGAGATTCAGAGTTTGGAATTCCCCAGCTGGTTTCCTGTCTTGCTTTGGGCATTACAGTTAAGTGATTGGGTAAATCCCAGAAGACTTTGAACTTTGGACTTTTAACATTGTTTAAAGACTTCTATAGACTATAGGGACTTTAGAAGTTGGAATAAATGTATTCTACATTATGCTAGGTTTAGATATGGCCCCCATAGACTCATATGTTTAAACAAGCCTATGGGGGCCAAGGAGTGGAATGTGGTGTTTTGAATATGCTTGGCCTAGGGAGTGGCACTATTTGGAAATGTTGCTTTGTTTCAGTAGGTGTAGCCTTTTTGGAGGAGGTGTGCCACTGTGGGCAAGGACTTTAAGACCCTCCATCTAGCTGCCTGGAAGCCAGTTTTCTCTTGTCTGTGTTTGGATGAAGATGTAGAACTCTCAACTCCTCCTGCACCATGCTGCCCTGGACACTTATATGCTACCACCTTAATGATAATGGACTGAAACTCTCAACCTGTAAACCAGCCCCAATTAAATGTTGTCCTTATAAAAGCTTTGGTCATAGTGACTGTTCACAGTAGTAAAACCCTAACTAAGACAGTTACCATGGTTTCTAGAGGCTTTGTATAGCTTTTACACCATTATTAAGTCTAAGGACCACAAGTAGAACTATATTGTACCTGAATATGACTGGTTCCTTTAAATGTCACCTCTTTAGAGGACTTTTCATGACTACCACACTAGCTACCAATGTGAGTTTCTTCTCTTGCTTTCTTGATTAGTTCAAGTGAGTTAGACATGACTGTGCAAGTATTTATGCTTATTAAGTTTAACTCTACTCT
Organism: Uromys caudimaculatus; assembly: GCA_028551405.1. Classification (NCBI taxonomy): domain Eukaryota; kingdom Metazoa; phylum Chordata; class Mammalia; order Rodentia; family Muridae; genus Uromys; species Uromys caudimaculatus. The sequence goes on along the minus strand of CM052709.1, from coordinate 71,468,294 downwards.
CTATAGGGCCATGAATGATTCTATGTGTGAAATAATCTTTGTCTAATCACTAAGATAAATAGGATAGGATAATTACAAGCATGTCTGTGATAAATATTTTTCACTGTTGTGTGAGTGTGAGACCTTTGCCATTCTATAGTTGGCTTTAAGACTTCAAGTGTTATTTACTGCCCTTAAAAAAGCATGAGCACCCAAGAGTATGCTATGTCTTTAGCCATCATTTGACTCAATAGGCAAGACAATGAGATTAATGAAGAGTAATAACATTTGCAAATAAATTGTATAAATGAGAGAGGTGTCAGTGAAGGAATGCTTGGATTATCCACATGGCAGAATAAGGAATGTTAAGTGTTTTATATGCCAGAAACAAAGGATCGTAAAAATGAAAATGCTCAATTTTTCAATCACCATTAGACTCCAAGCAAAGGCCAGAGAGAAGCATGAAGATACAATAAAAGGGGAATCAAGTTGGATTCTATAGTGTATAGGGTCTAAGGATTTGTTAAGCCTTGTTTCAGTTCAGGAATCAGGAGTCCAAGTGGCTTCCTGAAAAAACCTCTGTTAACATAAAACTTAATTTATCCAACCTACAACAAACAATGGCACCAATGTACTATATATGTCTTTATACCTGAGCATAACATTTTACTGAGACCTGTGTATAGTAGGAAGAATAATACAGAATATGCTAGAGCCAAGATGATCTTTACTTATCTAATAGCATGCCAGAGTGCTAACTCATCCCTCAGCTGAATTAGTGTCTTTGTGTTTTTCACAGACATTTTTTATTCATCTTGTGTCCTTCACATGAGCTAAGCAGGCAGCCATTTCTTTCTTCATGCTTCTCAGCCATGTGTGTTCACACTTCACTCAGTCATTTTCTTGGATGCATTCCTGAGATGAAAACTTTCTCATTCTCTAATGTCCAATTCAAATGACACTAATTCTTCCCTTTCCATTTTCATAAATTCTGCTTTTTCATTTCTATTTTTTCCCCTTTCCTATATTGTACTAGAACATCAGCTTGTCTCTCCTAGGTATTATAAGCATTCTGATAGCAGAATTACCTCATTTTAAGAGTTCCCAAAATGTAACATAGCTCCCAATAGGTAGCTGATCAATAATTACTATCAATAACAGTTCTCCAGACAATAAACTATAAATATATATTTTAAAGTTTTCAATTTCCTTTTCTTATATACACCTTCAATTTTTTCTGCTTCTCTTCCATCTTCAGTTTTGGAAATGAAATTTTATCTTTCAAAAGTTTGGGGGAATATTTAATCTTAAACATGAGATATATTTAGAAAAATGTTTTAAATAAATATTGTTACATATTTACAGCTTCTCCAACTATGAGTGCTGCAAATATTTTTCTCTCTTAATACAAATCACCTATACCCAGGGGCCATCCAAGTACTAGGAACTTTAAGTTAAGAAGAACAACACACATGTTGAAAACTTAGGGATCTCTGAGTTATTAAATCACTAGTCATATGTCTTCCCCCCCCCTTGCTTTGACCAAATACTCTTAAACCATCCACTAGTTATCTTTATAAATTGACAGTAGCTATCATTTGCTGCATCTCTGCCTGCAATGAAAGGAAGTCACCAAAGAAGTTGATTTCCTGTCTTGATGGGAAGAATGTGATACCATCAAAGTGCCCATGGAAAATGCATGGTGCTGAACACCCAGTAGACACTCAGTTAATTTGGATTTCACCCAGGAGGATATTATGTTAAGGGAATGTTAGATGGAAGAGAAATCCGATTAACGATTAGAACATTTCTCCTGTCCCTGGGGCGGCCAACCCTGTAGAAGCCAAGTCCCTGCAGTTCCACAGATATGCTCCCCTGGGGATTATCCTTTGTAAGTTTGTCCCGGTTGTGATATAAAGATAGAAATGTTTGTGATCTTTGTAAGTATGTGAGATCACAGGAAAAGCAGCTTGAATTTCCAAAACTGCAAAGCATTTTTCAACTTCACTGGAGCTGTGCTGATGTGTGCTAACATCTGTAAAGGAATTATAACTTCAAAGATGAAGGCAATGTCATTAATATCATTATCATTGCAGAAATCATAGATTTGATACTTTGGCTGGATTATTCCTTGTAATTCTCATCACATCCCCATGCAGCAGACATTACAGTAAACTTTATCTTTTTTCTGACATTAAAGTTTAGTTGTATAAAAAATATTGAATCACTTGCCCAAGTTCAGAATCTGGGCAGGTTGTCTACCCCTACTTGTCCTATAGTTACTTGCCTATAAGGATGATGCTTCATATTAGTTTTACAAATACAAAGGTAAATGTTGTCATGTTGCTCTTTCGTTATAATTAAAACAATTCCTCTTGTAGTGTGACTAGAGACTTCAGGACTCAGAAAACTCATGACATTTACAGGAAGCTAATGCAACTTTGAAGACTTGAACAGCTTATAAAATTCCAAGATTCAGAGGATCCTCTTCAATATTATAAGAAGAGGAAATGTGATCTGGGATAGAGGTGAGTCTTCAAGGGACTAGATTACAAGTTGGACAGAGCGCACCAAGGATGCCACTCTCCTTAAGCTGTCATTCATGCTGTGTTTGGCTTTTCTGCTTTACAGTTGCCTTGGAGATGTTCATGTTCCTGCAAGCCATTTTACCTCCATGTTCCTATTAGTGTCCCCAGGACACTTATTGGTTCACGAAGTGAAACTATTTTCTTAGTCTGCTGTTGATGTCCTATCTGTGATTAACAGACATTTGTCCACATCGTTCAGAAAAGTTCTATAGCAAGAAGGTTTTAACCACTGTTAACATTGCTCTTTCATGAATTGGATTAGTCTGTTTGTTTGTTTGTTTGTTTGTTTTTCGAGACAGGGTTTCTCTGTGTGGCCCTGGCTGTCCTGGAACTCACTCTGTAGACCAGGCTGGCCTCGAACTCAGAAATCTGCCTGCCTCTGCCTCCCAAGTGCTGGGATTAAAGGCGTGCGCCACCACTGCCCGGCTGGATTAGTCTTAATTTGAATCAAATTTAGGAGTTGGATGAATGAAACAAAGGATGAATTCTTTCAGGCCCATTGAACTCAGCTTTTAAATGGAGTTGGCAATGTCTCTTCATATGGCCATGTGAAGATGTTAAAGGTGGTAGATTTTAGGTATCTGTCATACTGTCTGGGACATAGGAAAGACTCAAAACACAGAAGCAGTATCATTTACAAGTATTGCCACTTTCTCTATAAAGCCCCTTCTGGCTGCATAGGAAATTGTATAATGAGAACATGTGTTTTCACATATACTGCATGAAACTGCTTAACATGGAGCTATAAAAATTAATGATGCCAGTATCAAAGAACTACCAGCTCCAGGAAATAGTAAAATGAGTGATTACCCAGATAAACATAGATTTTATGTTCATTGAACTGTCAGATCAATATTCCACTTTCCTTGTACAATAGGTTTCAATCCTGCAGATGTCTATATTTTAGAACTCAGTTTATTCGGAAAAGTAGAACATTCTTTTGAGATTATTTGCTATCAGCGGGATGTCAGGGTTCCCTGTCTTAATTTTTCTCATCTTAATGGTTTCTTTATGGTAAAATGGAAAGTATAATTAAATATACTTATAAACACTGCCACGTAGATTCTTGATAAAGGTTTAGAGAACAGGACACAGCAACAAATGAAGTATAAAATTCTTACTAATTCTTTGACAGTCTCATACATGTGTAGAATGCATTCTGGTTATCTCCTTCCCTCTCTTAACTTCCTCTGCTCCCATCATCTCCCCTTCCCCTTCCCTGCCTGAACCTTTCCCAGATTCATGATTTTGGCTTCTTGGGACCCATATAGTTTAACCATGGCTGTCCATGTCATCACAGGACTAGGGAAATTTGCAGACTGGATGGTGTCATGGGACGATGTGAGATCTGATCTTTATTCAAATAGTCACGATGACTGCACACACTATTACTTGGTAGGAGTTTTAAATTCAGGCTTTAATCAAGGAGATAAAGATGATGAAATAAAGGACCATGGAAAGGCTTGATAGACATGACTGTCTATGAAGAAGCTGCTTTTGAACCTATGACCTCACAATCCAAGTAAAAAGGTTTGGTAAGAGAATATAGCAGATCATATGTAGTATAAAAGAAATGGGGGATAATAGTGAGACCTAAAGGTTTAAGAAGAGATGAGGGAAGGAGGGCTGAGAGAAAGGAGGAGTAGAAGATGGGCTAACCAAATCTAAATATACATGAAGAAAGTTTATCAAACCCCATTACTTTATAATCTAATTAAAATACAGTGTATTTAAAAGAAAAGTGATTTTGAACAGAAATATCATATACTGGGGATTAATATTATTACCAGGAGACACAGGTTATTAAATGGAATTCTTGGTGCTAGGCAAGAATTATCTCCCTATTAGTTATTGTCATAGAGGCCCTGAGGTACTCACAACAATACTGGCTATTCCCATTGCTCTTGGTTGATCATTATAACTAGATGGTAAGACCTTATTGCTGAAGACACCACACATTTTGCTTGCAAGACACAAAGAAATCAACTTTGACTAACCAGGAAACTGTCCCTGTTAACTAAATTCCACATTGCTGGTAGGTGCTATATATGTTTCTTCCAGAAGAAAATCCATAAAATGATCATATACAATAAAATAAATACTGTATGCTACAATGTCAATCTGCCAAGCAAGATATGTTTATTGGTACAATAGTGGCAAGACTTTTTATGGGCACAAAACAACTGTTCTCTTGACTGGCTTTGAAGCTTGTTTCACAGTGGGGAATTCATGTCTGGAACTAAAACCATGGTAGGGAAGTCATTGGCCCTAGGGGAGAACGAATTGATATTGGTTTTATTAATGGTCATACTATCAAATATATGCATAGATTGGTGCTGCTCCCAACCTTGTTCAGAGAAGCTTCACATTCCAGTGGATAGTAGTTAATACAGAGATGCATTGCTTTTCAAAGTGCTGAGAATAAGTCACCTTGAGTGCTTGACCATAGATGAAACATCTATAGCATTGCCTCCCAACCAAGACTCATAAAACAACTTGGAAGAGGGAAATGGAAGAATGAGAAAGCCGGAGGATGGGAATATGTGCTGTGAAATGCTGTCTTCTGGACATGACATAGCTCTTTATACAAGAATCCACATGCATGCAGGAGGGAACGAGCGGTGGATCCTGAGACTCCATCCCTAGCTGAATAGCCCTTGATAGTTGATGGAGGCACGAAAGTCACTTTTTTGTAATATTATGGCCAGTGCAAGATTATCCATGCCTGATTAGGCAGCTCATGTACAGCTCTGTAGTAAGAAATGGAGATATTGTGTTAAAAATAAATTTTAAAAAATTATAAGAAGTTATGGAGTTGGGAGGGACAAGTGGCAGATAATTGCTGCTAGGAGCTGGAAGAGGGAGTAAGCGGTGAATATAAGGGAGATACATAGTATACATGTGTGAACTTTCAAAGAGTGACTTAAATTGCATGATACATACTCACTTACAAGGGAACATTAGTCATAATACACAGGATAACCATGCAACAATCCACAGACCCAAGGAAGCTAAGTAACACAGAGGATCCAAGGGAGAACATTTGAATCTCACTCAAAATGGGAAATAAAATAAGCATTCGAGGTGGATGGATGGAGGGAACTGGGAGTGGGGGAATCAGAAGGAGAGAGAGACAGAGACAGAGAGAGAGAGAGAGAGAGACAGAGAGAGGGTGGGCTTGGAAAGAGAACAAAATTGGAGGGAGGGCATCTCTGGAACATGCCAGAGACATGAGATAGGGGAGCCTCCAGAAAGTCTAAAGGGGTGAGCCTAGACAAGAGTCTCAGCTGTGAAGAATATTGAGCCTGAACAAGCCACCTCTTGTAGCCAGGCAGGGCTTCCAGTGGAAGGATAAGAACACCAATCTGCCCACAAAACCTTCAACCCAAGATTTGTCCTGCCAATAAGACGTGTGCAAAGACAAAGATGGAACAGAGATTGAGGGACTGGTCAACTAGAGACTGACTCAACTCGAGACCCACCCCATAGGAGAGAGCCAACGCCTGACACTGTTAATGATACTCTTCTATGCTTGTAGACAGGAGCCTAGCATAATTATCCTCTGTGAGACTTCATCCAGCAGCTGATGGGAACAAATGCAAAAACAAACAGCAAAATATCAGGAGGAGCTTGGGGAGTCTGGTGAAAGAGTAGAAGGACTGAGGGAGCCTGCGGGGTCAAGGACACTACAAGAAGACCTATAAAGTCAACTAACCTGGGTCCATATGGGCTCACAGAAAGCAAACCACCAAATAAAGGACATGTATGGGCTGGACCTGGGCCCCTTTTATATACGTAGTTGATGTGTAGCTTGGTCTTCATGTGGGCCCATCAACAACTGGATCAGGGCTCCTCTCTGATTCTGATGCCTACCTTTGGATCCTGTCCCCCTAATTGGGCTGCGTTGTCTGGCCTCAGTGGGAGAGGATACACCTAGTCCTGCAATGACTTAATGTGGCGGGATGGGTTGGTACTCATGGGGTGCCCCCCATGAGTGACTATGAGTGTGAGGAGAGGAAGGAAACTGCGATCAGGATGTAAAGTGAAGACTGATGAAATCAATTGGTGAAAACACGCACAAGGATGACATGAATACACAGTCTCAATCAAAGATACGAAAGGTATTATCATCCCTGGACTGCAACATTGTCTCATTACTCCTTTCTGGTCTGTTCCATCTCTTACTCACAGCTTGGACTTCTAAGTCAACACCAGGTTTAACTATTAACATCAAGCTTAAACCTCAATTTATAGACATTTTGATCAACAGCAAAACTATAAGGAGATGAGTCTAAGTTTAATCTTAACACATAATCCCTAAGTCATATATGTACACATATCTATATTTATGTTTTATATATGCAGAAACTGTCTTTTGTGTGCTCATTTAGACACAGAGACTCTTTATAAGATTGCAATTATTCCACTAAGTTATCTCTAACTCTGTTGTGAACACACTTCATAGTTCACACTTGGCAATACATTGGGCTCAAGTTTGGACCTCTACAAGCCTATGTGTTAAAGGCTCAGGTACAGACCCTAGTTTCATCTCAAGGTGGTGGTTCTATTAAGAACTGAGATCTACCCATTCCCTTTCCCCCCCTCCACATGGTCATGTCCGGCCTCTACCTCTCCACTTCTTTACTCTCTCCCTCTCTCTGCCTTTCTCTGCCTCTACTACACTCTTAGTTCCCTTCCCCATGCCCTGAATAAACTCTATTTCTATACTATATATATATATATATATATATATATATATATATATATATATATATATATATATATATATATATATATATATATATAAAAAGAACTGAGATCTAAGGAAAGGAAGGTAGGTTATTAGGGGCATACATTTGAAGAAGGTTATCAGGACCTCTCTCTCTCTCTCTCTCTCTCTTTCTCTCTCTCTCATTTTCTGACAAGCATTAATTGAACAACCTTCTCAGACACATGCCACCACCTTGATGTAACCTGCTGCCACATAATTATAGACTTAAATCCCTGAAACTGTGAGCAGCAGTACATATTTCCTCCTTTTGAAGTACACTGTCACAGTGATGGCAAGCAGACTGTGACACCTTTGAATCATAGGATGAAGAAGGGCTTCCACTGCCTTCCTCGGCCAAGTCTCACAGAGCTTGCTTCCATGGTAACACCCCTGGAGCTGGAGGCTTCGAGCCTGAGAAGTCAGACCCCAGAAGCCCTTCCATTCAAGGCTTTCCTGCAAAATGCTTTTTCAATGCCACACACTCCTAAGCCTCTTTTCCTACTTAGCCTTTTAATTGCAGGGTGACTTTCAGTCAAGGACTGCTTCCTAAAGTCAGCATAAGAACAATGCTCATTGGAATCCCTTTCTGATTTTTGTTCACTTTCTCTAGAGGCACAAGTGTTATGTTAGGGCTTACTTATTGTTCTCTTGCCCTTTAGATAAACTGTCTCTTCCTTCTCTCTAGAGCCCCAGCTCTTCCTTGGTATCTGCTTTAAAACAGAAATGGACATTTTATACGGCAACAAATAAAATATGAACTTTCACATTGCCATTTCATTTGGAACACCCTGGCATTAATGCTAATTCAAAAATATTATTTAATGAGTGGATAAGTGTGTATCTTGTATGGTTGCCAGGCACCCTATCCATTCAAACAATAATTTTGTCACAATTAAAACAGGGGAAAATATTCAGTCAAGAAGAAGCTGAGCCTGCTTCATGGACGCAAACTAAATAGAGGACCATGGTGATTGAAAAGTTTAGTTTGAGAGGAAATTTGTCTTAATAGAAACAGGGTATGGGCTGATGCCTTGGGCTGCTGCGCAGGTACAGACTCCACAGAACAAACAGGCACACTGTAAGTGGCATCTGCACTGTCTCTTCCATTTCTGAGACTCGGAATGTTCCCAAGGAAATTTGCCCTCATAACGCTTTCCAAATACCAAAAAGACTCACAGAAGGAAGACAAACTGTTCTCAGCCAATAAGAATTTAGTGTTACCTTGGAGACGGGAATCATTTCAATCAAATCTATGTCCTCAAATTCTTCCACAACCATTGCAAAGATCACAGGATTTAGACGAGAGAATAAGAGCGTTCCAAAGGCACAGCCCAGCAAGTGGTTTGAAACAGTAACAGAATGTCCTGATGGTAGGAGATAATGGAGACGTTGAACACATATGGAGAAGTGACAGGGAGCCGTAGCCTCTGGAGGTCTGAATTTTCAGTGCATTGCTGTGAACAGATTCCATTGGGAAGATTTGCTTTTGCTCATTTGTGGATAATTTGTCATACACCCATAGGAGGCAATACCAGCAACTGTTCTTTTCCCCCCAGTGAATTTACCATTTAGAGGAGAAACAAAACACATATAATTCTTTGCTATTTACCAGCAAGTGAGATTCAAAACTCAGGAAATGAGCCTGAGAAGCACCCATGGGTCTGATCCAACTCTCCCACCCCCTCTAACCCACTTTACCCCCAGATTTCTAGCAAGCTTCTCTTAATGCTCTAATCCTCTACTTTACAGTTAAGTCAAGAACTTTACAGAAGACCAGAAGTTGGACCTGTATCAAAGAATGCCTTTTCCATCAAACGTTCACTACTATGTATTTCAGGAGATGGTTGAAAGGCTGTGCTACCTAATTTCGGGACCCAACGCACTGATGCAAGCGTCTGATTAATGTCAAAATAACACTGTATTTACAACAGCAGGATGCCATTAACAGGCAACTGAAGGAAAAACAATCTTAGATTTGAAAGATACTTATTTTTGCCTTATGTTCATCTAGGTAAATTGTTTACCTTACAGCCCCATCTGATACATCCAGAACAGCCTTACTGTGATAAAGTCTAATCTTCTCTGTCCTAGCTGGGTTCTCCCCTGGGTTACTCACCCCATGATGGCTATGTCTGGCTTCCTTTCCCTTACATACCCAGGATGTAGGCTGAGACTGCAGCCTTTCAGGTGACTTAACATACATGTTGAATGGATGGATATAATGACTCAAAATATGTAATACAAATTCTTATAACACCAGGCATGAAATAGACCTAATTTATCAGTCCTGTTTGCTCTTCCAAGTTCACTGTGATCCAGCCACACTAGTTTCCTATTCTTAACTGCCAGCCCTGTTTTGGTCTCAGAATCTTGGCACTTGAGGAAAACACTCCCTCTACTTGGTATAGTATTACTCCCTGGCATCTATGTAGTGTCCTTCTCTATTTTTTGCAATTCTGATGAAATGTTCCCTAATTATTGAAAGGTTTTTTCCTTGATCATCTTATTTAAAAATGGTCATTCCCCTGCCAATCTCCCCCACCTCTCACAGCTTTATTGGCTTTCAAAGCATCCATCCCTATTGCCTTCTTATTTATTTACATTTACTGACTGCCCTCCACTGAAATGCAAATTTCCCAATGGCAGAGTTTAGCTTTTAGGCATGACTATATCCCCCAGGCTTTCAGCAGTACCCATCACCTACTAATTGGTCAAAAAAAGATGTCATAGTCATAAGAAACAATACGGAGAACGTTTTGGGAAGCTACTTCGTTGCCCCTATGTCTTCCATCTCTGGTTCGTACAAGCATTCATGTATAGAAGCTAGTTTGAAATATGTGAATAACTTATAAACAACAAACAATGGGAAACTAGAATGGGACCACCAACAACAACGACATGTATTAAAACCACACCACTCACTTCTTTGTCCACATACACAAAATCCCTAAAGTCTTGCTTAGACATTATACATGTAAAATTGTGAGTACATTACAAATCTCTTTCTAAGTCTTTCTTGTTCAAATGGGCTTCTATTCCAAATGAACAATCACACTCCCTAAAATATCCCAGTCACCTGGACGCAGATGCACCATTTGTTGGTAGGATAGATGCAACTCAATTGCTCACAGCCATGTTTTGCTATGATAATGGATTTCTGAAAAAAAGAATCACAAGTGTGTTGATGGACAACTCAGCTCCACTTTTCAGATTTTTGATAAAAATGTATTGTGTTTGCTTTCAAAATATATCTGCAGGCATGGATCTCAAGGAGAAATTCAGTTACGTATAAAAAGATGGTCAAGGCCCTATATTTTAGCGAATTTTTTCTATCAAAAAGTAAGTTAGAAAAAAACTCCACAACTCCTAAGAAAGACTACTGTGTCCTTAATTATGAGATATTTATAACCAGATGATGATGTCTTTTCTAATGCAAGTAATGCTCTTATAATATGCCAGTTGTTATCGAAAAGTGGTTATGACTTTCACATCTACAAACCGGTGTGTGTGTATGTGTGTGTGTGTGTGTGTGTGTGTGTGTGTGTGTGTGTGTGTGTGTGAAGGATACACAGAGAAGTACTGACATTTGTTTCATAGGCCATAACCTTTGTAGACAGTGGGTATTGGTTTTTCTTTGTGTTCGTATTATAATATTCATAACATGAGGAGGCTCTAATTTTAAAAAGTAGAATTATAGCAATATAAAACTAGAGAGTATATAAGTCATGCTCCTTGAGTTTATGCTATACATTCTTAATTGGGAAAAACATTGTACATGAATATTAGTTCTTGAGGGAGTAGTGAAATATATTATTTTTATATGTAAAGCCTAAATATGCACATAACACATAGATGGTTATTAAAAAGAATAGATCTTAAGAGGATCCAGTGGGACTATTAATGAAAAGATTGCTGGGAATTCTTTTTCATTACAGTCCCAATATGTAAATCTCACGTGTCTTCCATTTATTTTGTATCCAGTTGTCCTCTTCATTTCCAGTAAGTGCAAGTTCAATTTCAACCATAAACTCCAAAGATTAAGCCATGTCAAAGAAAGAGGTGACTGGATCACAAATGACAGGAATTTCAGTTTAAGGAAGTGTTAGCTCCAGCATCCTTAAGCCTCTTCAGGCCTCTCAAAAGCAATCCTTCACATACTTGCAGTGTTTTCTTACTGCGGTCAGACAACGGGAAGCTCTTCCCAATCCCCAGAGCTAGCCCTTTCCTCTTTGTTTTTGGCATTGATACAGCATTTTCACTCAAGAGCACCTGGCCAGTGAGAAATGAGTGCTAAGTGTGGCAAGTCTTTCTTCCACTACTCTCATATTTCAGAAAGTCAGGATGGCGATTTAGGAAGTACGCTCTCAAAGACAAGGCCCAAGTCAGTCCCTGGAGCAAACACAACTGAAATTAGAATATTTCTGAAGTTTCTTCTCCATAGAAGCTATGGTATGTAGAATAATGGCAAAAAGAGATGCCCATCTCCTTGAATCTGGAATCTGGGAACACACTACTTTCCATGGGGAAAATGGGATCTAGGGAATGTGATAAGTTTTAAGGACTTTGAGAAAGAACTGAGAGCCTGGATTATCTAGCTGCATCAGATCTAACCACTAGAATCTTTACAACAGAAAACCATTTCCTTGGTTTTGAGCTCACTAAGAGATGGGAAAAGGGAAGTGGGACCAGAGAGAAGTAATATAGGGACATGATCAGATAGTGCCAAGCTCTGAAGACAGAGGTCACACATCAAGGGCAGTCACATGTGTGGCTGGCAGAAGCTGAAGCCATGAAAAGGACTCTCCACTATATCTCCAAACAGATAACAACTTGCCATGCTGACATCTTTATTTTAGTTCAGCAAGACCCACAGCAGACAAATAACTGCTATTTTAAGTTACTCAGTTTGAAACATTTTACTGCAGCAGTAATAGCAAATGGTGGTAAAGGTAAGGGGAGAAATTCAAAATAATCCATTACCAACATTTTTAGCTCTTAAGTATATATAATCTAAACATCTTTAATATTGGTTAATATAGCCGCCATTCTTTCCCACATGATTAGGAAACCCCATTGGAAGACCATGTCATAGAATCAAACCGATCAGAACCTGTGCTGGTTTTGCATTACTAGCATAGTCCCCATGCCAAATACCTGAAACAGAATAGTTTTGAAGGCTAAAGGCTTCCTTATTATTTACTTTTGGAAACTGAAGTCCTAGGGTGGGCAGCCTGAGTATTTCAGTTTATTCTTAGGCCTAAATAGCTGATGGCATCAGAACAAGAATAGATTGGAACAAGGAACAAGGGATATGCTCTTTCAACAACACTTTCCTAATAGAACAGCCCTACACAGCCCAGTGAGCTAATTTAATTACATTCCATTATATATATATATATATATATATATATATATATATATATATATATATATATATATATATATATGATGTGGGAGTGAATTGAACCCAGGTCCTCTGCAATGACAAGTGCTCTTAACTGATGATCACCACTCCAGCCCCTAGACTGTATCTTTTAAAGTCCTAGTACTTCACCATCCTTCCCACTAAGAATTGAGTCCCAAAATATAGGCCTTTGAGAGATTCCATACGAAAAGTGCTAATCAATGAAACAATATGGGAAAGTCATGATTAAGAAGCCATCTCTTCCTCTTTAATCATGTACACACTGATAACTAAAAAAGCCATTGAAACAGTGGGACCATAATACTTGGGAAAAAACCCTAGAAACCTGAACTATCATGTAGTACAAAACTATGCAAGACCTCTCAAATGCCATTCTTGAGACAAATAATTAATAACCGAAATGTGCTTGGTAAGCCACTGAAATTTAAATTTCAACAGTTGGATTTAGCCTACATAATATGATAAGCATATACAAAATATTATATGCTATATACTTATTATGGAACATGCCAAAGATTATTTTAAAAACAGAAAATGTTTCTATGACTATAAAAGCATTATCCTGTTGGGCCACAGGGCTCCATAGCAAATTAGCACCGGGACAAAGATCCCTCTCAGGAGCTCGGAAAAGCTGGGAGAGGTCCAAAGACACGCCCCACAGCTCACCAGGAACTGCCCTGAACCCGCGAGACACAGGGACCGAGATCAGATCCGGTGCCACAGCTCTCCAAACCCAAACACCTCTCAGAGAGATCTGGTCTTTAAGGAGTACTGACACAGAGGCCTGCAGGAGGGGCAAGCCACAACCAGACAGAGTAAGATCAGCTAACAACAGAGTCAACAAGATGGCAAAAGGC
>CM052709.1:71440516-71454174 GCA_028551405.1 Uromys caudimaculatus | reverse complement strand
AGAATGGCCAAGATCAAAAACTCAGGTGACAGCAGATGCTGGCGAGGATGTGGAGAAAGAGGAACACTCCTCCATTGCTGGTGGGATTGCAAGCTGGTACAACCACTCTGGAAATCAGTTTGGCGGACCCTCAGAAAAATGGACATAATACTACCTGAGGACCCAGCTATACCTCTCCTGGGTATATACCCAGAAGATGTCCCTACATGTAACAAAGATACATGCTCCACTATGTTCATAGCAGCCATATTTTAATAGCCAGAAGCTGGAAACAACCCAGATGTCCCTCTTCAGAGGAATGGATACAGAAAATGTGGTACATTTACACAATGGAGTACTACTCAGCTATAAAAAACAATGACTTAATGAAATTGGCAGGCAAATGAATGGAACTTCAAAATATCATCCTGAGCGAGGTAACTCAGTCACAAAACAACGAACATGGTATGTCCTCACTGATAAGCAGATGTTAGCCCAAAAGTTCAGAATGTCCAAGTTTCACTTAACAGTAACTGCTGGACTGAGAGTGAGGTACCAGATGGAGGGGTTGGAGAAAGGTCTGAAGGAGCAGAGGGAATTGGTAACCCCATGGAGGGAGCAAGAGCGTCAATGGGCCTGACCCTCCCCCTGGTCGTCCTGGAGTTCAGACCACCAACCAAAGAATACACATCTATTGACCCATAGTTTGGACTACATATGTGTCAGAGGAATCACCTCGATGGCCATCAGGGAGAAAGGAGAGGACTTTGGGCCTGAGGGTGCTAGAGGCCCCAGTAAAGGGGAATGTCAAGGTGGGAATATGGGAATGGGTGGGCGGGTAGGTGGGAGGAGGAATTCCCTCACAGAGGCGGGGAGGGGGAGGGATAGGGGGTTTCCAAAGAGGAGACCCAGAAAAGGGGAAACATTGGAAATGTTAATAAAGTATCAAAAATAAATAAAAATAAATAAATAAATAAATAAAAGCATTTTCCTGAAATAAGTTATCACATTCAAATACAGCTAGCTTTCCATTAAGATTTTCATTTAAAATAAATAGTACAAAAAAAGAAAAGAATAGTAATAATTGTATGTGCAAAATTTGCTAAATATAATTCTGCACACAAATTTAATGTGTATTTAGATACTAGTGCTGATGCTTCTCCATCAGTAAAAATTCCTGTTCTTTCAGAGTTAATATACCAGTAAGATTTAAGCAATAGGGGATGGAGAGATGGCTCAGTGATTAAGAGCACTTGTTATTCTTGTTGAGGACCTTGGTTTTGTTCCCAGGACCAACAAGGCAACTCAAATCTATATGTAAACAAATTCTCAAAGTTCTGAAGTGTTCTTCAAGTATCTGTGGCCACCAGACACAAACATGAAAGACACACACACACACACACACACACACACACACATATGTGTGAGTGTACATGTATATATACATATGTATGTGTGTGTATGTTATATGTGCATATACATGCGAGTGTGTATGTACATGTATCTACATGTACATTATACACATCGTCTATATCATAGACAGATACACATGCTTATGCATACACATGTGCATACATACATGTATATACATATATATATATATATATATATATATATATATACATACATATAGCTATGCAGGTGCATACGCAGGCAGCGTTGTCTAGAGTGGGTATGGTAAGCATAGAAGCACTTGTGTGCATCTTAATTCTTGGTTACATTTTGTAAGGCATGCTTCTGTGTGCTCAGGAGAGTTTCTCCAGTGCTCACTGGCATTCTAGCCATGGTTTTCAGTTAAGCATTCACTATGAGCAGCCAACAGAAAGCACAAGACTGGCGATTTTAATGTTAACTATTAAACAATTATGTGATGTTTAAGGCTATTGCTGAAAGGTTTGACAACATGGAATCTGTGAGGGCAACTCTATGAAAGGGTCTTTTTATTCATTGATTAGCCCAAATTTGACTACTTTTTTCCACATACAATTTCCAAAATCAAGGACGTGGGAAGGATGTAAATTTTAACTCAGGTGCACAAGATATATATTTAAAACATGAGAAACAATATGTTTGTCTTTCTCCTCCCACCGTTTGCTATATTTATTTTGGCTGCTTATACCACCTTCCAAATGTCTCGTAAAAACACAAGTTCTTCTGGGATATCATTTGAATGTGGTGACTTTGAATCATAAATTATCTTGCGAACATTATTTCAAGGCAAGCACAGTGGCTCAGAGATACAGACACTTAACCACCATTCCCGACAAATGTAATCCAATTCTTGGGACCCATATGGTAGAAAGAGAAAACAGTGAGTTTCCGTTTGACCTCAACATGTGTGCAATGGCATGCACATGTCCACTCAAGAATAGATACACACATAAACAAATCAATCAATCAATACATGTGAAAATGCTTAAATTGATTCCAAAACCATTAGCACATTTCATACAGAAAGTAATTCAAGATGAAAGATAAAGAAGAACACTACAAAATGCCTGCAGGTTCTGTATACTGCTTTGATGTAGGGTTTAGAAAACATTATTTCACAAATGTGAATCAGAATTCTCTTGATCTGAACACTATCTGTTATCAAGATAAACATTTTCTGATGGGAGTTTTAAAGTTGTTTTTGGATTGGGGATTTTATATATATATATATATAATTCAAATAGTTGATATTAAGACTATAGTTGGAAATAAGAAAGAAATGTTTGAGCAACTTTAAATATATATATAATTTAGCTGATTGATTGTAATGCCACTTTGAAATAGAAATAAATATGGAACACAAAACAAATTAGTCTTGAATGCAAGAAATGCAATGACCATGGGTTACTAAAATGTCTAAATGATTTTAGAATTTTCATTTGTATGTGCACTTTTATGTGTCTGAAATTCTGGCTAAACATTGATTTTCTTCTTTAAATTATCATAATTGAGTAATGGAAGACATGAGTACTCTTTGACATTGGAAGTTTTAAAACAATTGTTCTAATAATAAACATAAAAGGTGATAAACACACATCTAGACTTTCTTAGATGGTGATGTCAAGGCAAGAACTATATCATATAAAGTCACTAAGACAGGTTCCCCTTTCTCTTTTTTCCCACTTGATACCACTGAAGAGAGACAATACTATCTATGTTATAAAGAATGCTCCCAGTTATTGATAGTTTATTACTGACCTCCTGCCTCCCTTCTAATAATGCTCAGCCCTGAGACTCTGGGTTGGCACCCTGAGCATCATATACCTGCTTGTCTAGAACTGTTCAAAGAGAAAGCAACACAAGAAGGTAGACTCCTCTTAAGAAAGAAAAACTTCTCATTTCTCTCTGGGGTGCTTCTTATTCACCAACAGAAACACCTGCCTCCATTTTCCAGGGCCTCTGTCAGTCTTCAAACAAGCTCCCTCGTGATTGACAGACTGTGGTGGCATCAGCCTCAGGGAAGTCCCATCCTTCTGAACTACTCATGTCTGAAACTTACCCTGGGCTTTTAGGATTAAATACATTTAATCCTTTGCTTTGAAAAGATGCATTAGCTTGGCCTGCTACAATAAAGAACTGTAGCCTGGATGAGATCTGAAACCAGCAATATACTATTATTGTCACCATGGTAAGAGTCATGTAGACTTCTGTGACAGGAGCTCTAGGAACTTTGCTTACTTACTCCTGGGCTGGCTGGGCCAATGTTATGCTTCTTCAGTAAAAGGCACCAAAGAAAAGAGTATTTGAAAGGACCTTTGTTTCACAGTTCCAGCATCTTGTCTGTCAGGCTCCTATAGGACATATAGACAGCTTCTCCATGTCTACTTCCTGAAAGTCCTTTAAACTTAGCTTCTGAAATATCCCAAAGGCCTTAGATACCTGCTGACCCAAAGTCATCTCATAGTGGAGGCTCTCTAGTTTGAAATTTCTGGCAACACTCTTCCAGGGCAGAGACTGGATTTCCCAATGTCTTCCCCAACAATGGATTTCCAACAAGTTCTATTTGCGTCACTCTTCCATGGGAGATGCCATGCCGATCCAGGGATTCATATTAGTGCCTTCTAAGATGATCTCATCCTGAGACCTGAGCTGCAGATTGACCAATGATGCTCCTTATGTATTTCTTCCTTGCATTCTCTTCAGCTGTTTTTTATTTTCTGCTCACCTGGATCCCTGTTACTCAACCCTCAGTTTCGTTGCAGAAGAAACTCCCTTTGCATCGTACTCTAAGCTTTTTCTCTCCTGATTTGGCCTTATCTCACGCAATGTCTTAGCACGAAGGATGATTAGACTTTGATCTCAAAGTCTGTCCTCTCTATTTGTGAATCCGTTTCCCTTGCTCAACATTCTTCCATTCTACAAGTAGAGCATGTATTAACTTCCAACCCACAAACGCATTTATAAATCTAATATCTTTGTACTTATTCACTGTTTTACTTCTGATGGGACATGCTCAATAAATTGCTACTGAAAGGACAATCACATGGCTCACAATAGTTGATTCTGAAAAATGATCCATTGGTCTCAAAGAGTCTTTGACTTGTCTATAGAGGCATAAGCATTTTTATGCCCTTCAGGATGTAGAAAGAGGGTAATCCTTCTATTTATCCTAGAACGATTACAGAAACCTTTAAGACACAACCTTTTTCTCTTGCACCATATAAAAATGTTGCCTTAACACCTGCAAATTCAGTTGACTATTCCATCCAAATTAGTAATTCTCTATTCATTTGTTTTTGGAACATGGCAATTAATTTTACATACAATTCAGTTGTATTTACCGTCAAGCTGTTTTGCACATGTTGCTAAAGTAAGAGTTCACAAACAGTGGCACATTTCAATTAAGGCACAAATCTATATTTTTCTGGCTTCCTTGATTTGAAAGCAAATATAGATGGTATATATTTTCTTCTTTAAAGTTTATGTAAAGTATCTATTAACATGGCCAAATTCAATGGCCAGACACAATTAGGGAAAGTGTTTAATTAAAATAAATAAAAATATGGGACCAGAAAGATGGTTCATAGGTAAAGTCCCTAGTGCTCAAGTGTGAAGATATGACTTCACATCCTTATTAATCATGTAAAACCCAGGTGAGCTGGCAAACATTTGCAGATCCACTGCTTTTGGATGAAAGTTGGGGACAGTCATAACCCTGGAGCTCACAAGCCAGATAGTCTAGCCAAACCAGTGAGTTCAGTGTTTGGTAAAAGACTGCCTCATAATGTTAAGTGACAAGAAATCAAAGAATTGAGCTTAACCTTCTGTTTTCAATTGCATATGTACACAGATGTTAATGCACGTACATGTCTTTACACCACAATGTGCACACACACATACACACACACACACACACACACACACACACACGTAAAGGCTGAATTTTCAGTTCTTTTGATAGTACCTAGGTTTTGTGAATAAGTTGTGTCTACTTCTTGGAAGCATCTCTGACTTTCATCTTCATGGACTCAATTTTTCTTCAGTATTCTGCGCTTTCATATAGTTCATGAGGATTAGCAGACATAAGACATAAAATGAGTAACTGAACTCCTCAAATAATGATCATATGCTGACAGAATTTTGGTCATTTGCAATCACAAGTATGTAACTTGTTTTGTTGATCAGACATATGTAGGATAGAATATAGGAGCTTTTCCATTCAGTAGCATTGTGTTTTTTTCATGGCAAGCATTTTTATAAGAAATATTTCTGAAGCATTTTGCATTCTTACTTTTAACTTTTAAAAACACTTCTTTTAAGAAGCAATTTCTGACTCTTTTAGTTTGGGCTATGTGGTGATTAGAATATGCTTGGCCCAGGGAGTGGCACTAAAAGCAGGTGTGGCCTTATTGAAGGAGGTGTGACCTGGTTGGAGAAAGTATGTCACTGTGGGAGTGGACTTTGAGACCCTTCTCCCATCTTTCTGAGGACAGTCTGCTTCTGGCTTCCTTTGGATGAAGATGTAGAACTCTCAGCTCCACCAGCAACATGCCTGACTGGATACTGCTTCCCACCATGATACTGGACTGAATCTCTGAACCTACAAACCAGCCTCAACTAAATGTTGTCCTTTATAAGAGTTGCCTTGGTCATGGTGTCTCTTCACAGCAATGTAAACCCTAACCAGGACAGACTGGATGTCTTCTACCTATACTTAGAACATGCCTTTTTCCCCATTCCAGAACTCTTATTCCTCTTCATTTCAATGTAGCCTTGTGCTTGGATGGTTTCTGATGACTTTTGGATGAGGGTGATTTTTCTCCACTACCTAGCATTATGCCTTGTACATATTAGACATTCAGTAAAAACTTGTTGACTAATAACACTCCCAAGGACATCAATACAAATGCTATAGATTTTAAGGAAAACTGTTACTAAGAAAAAGTAAATAGAGTAAACAAGGAAAACAAAATTCATATGCCTTAAAGCAAGAATGAGTTTAGCTTCAATAAGCAACTTCCCACATGCTAATTTTTAGCTGTTCTAGTTAGATGAAGTTGTCAGAAAGCAGACGGTTGTGAAGGATGATTTGCCTCCATGCTCCTCACCATGTGAAAATTTAATATCATTAATGGCAAAGAACAAAGTTAAAAGGAGCTACCATTAAATTACCTCCTTCCCACTTAACAAAGAATTTCATAGAAAGCAACTCTTAGTACAGGAGCCATAAAATAAAAGCACTCATTCTGCAATAATTGTATGCTCCATGGAGACTAATTAAAGAGAAGATATGTAGCCACTCTGCCTTAACAATGGCTTACACTTAAGGTCTGACTTAAAAGTGTTCAAAATCTGGATGCCTAGAGAATTGGAAAGGATACTTAACTTGACAGATCTACTCTGGCTCTCCAAAATCAGAGAAGTTCCCTTTGATACCAGATGGGAACAAATACAGAGACCCACAGCCAGATAATATGCAGATAGTGAGAAACCTTGGAACACTCAGTCCTAAGTGGAATACCTCCATCAAATCCCTCTCCTGAGGGCTCAGAGAACCCTGTGGAAGAGGAGGCCAAAGAAGTGTAAGAGCAAGAAGGAATGGAGAACATCAAGGAAACAAGGCCCTTTAAACACAAGCGTACAAACACGTGTTGAAATCATAGAAAGTGGGACAACATGCACAGGAGCTGGATGGTCTATACAAGATGGAGTCCTAGAGCTGGAACAGTGGACACACACCCCCATCCCTAATGCAGGTAGCCTAACCGTAGATCTTCAATTGTCCACTAAATCTAGGCCCCTTGCTCACCTCCAACTGTGTAGCAAACCAGCTGCTGCAGCCTTCCCTTTCTCTCTGTCCCCATCTTCAACTAAACACACAGATCTTCTCCTCCAAATACTTCCCCACTGATGCTATTATCATAGCTCCCGACTACAGCATGTATTCCCTGGGAGCCTGCCAGCCAAGCCTGCCAGAGAACAAGTAGGCCAGTTAAACAGGTAGATGAGATCTTCACATTACACCTTCTCTCTTCTCCAACTCCAGTTACCCAGTCTCACTCCCAGCTCTCTACCATACTATCTCCTGTGGTTTCTTATCACTCTCTGTCCTCATTTCTAGCAGACTAAGCAGATCCTAGAAGAACACCCTGCTTTCTTCCCTCCTGAGAACTACTCTTTTGGATCTCAACCTCACCAGGCCATCCATGTTCCGGTTAACTCCAAGTACTTAGAAACATATTTACCCAGAATCTTCAGTGGCCACACCAAGTAGAATTTTCTACCAGGAGGCACACAGCAAACACATTAAGTACCAGAGAGAGCAACAGAAACCAAGGTACAAATAAAATACCAAAAGGCAAGATCATATATCAACATCTGGAATTACAATCATTCCAAAACTAGATCCCTAAACTCCAGTTTTAAAACATAATAAAAAAGAAAAGGAAAATATGCATACACTAGAATCCTACCACAGTAGGCCTTGGAGTTTGCAACATAGCTGAAGCAGAAAACAAAGGATTTAAAATAACCTTTATTGATGAAATGAGTAAATATCTTAAAGAAATCCATGAAAATACAAACAAACAGGGTAAGGAAAGGAATTAAAGAGTTCAAGATCAGAAACTGTAAACAGAATAAATGAATAAAGAAAACTCAAACTGAGGGAGATCTGAAAATGGAAAATTTATGAATGCAAACAGAAACCATGGAGGCAGGATTCACCAACAGCATAAAAGAGATGGAAGAAAGAATCTCAGGTAATGAAGATACAATAGAAAAAAAACAAACAAACCAAGAAACCAGAAACCTTGGTTTCTAAAATACACCTGGCATAAAACATCCAGAAAATCTGGGGGACTGTGAAAAGATAAAATCTAAGAATAATAGAAATAGAGGAAGGAGAAGAAACCCAGCTCAAAGGCACAGAAAATATTTTCAACAAAACCATAGAAGAAAATTTCTCTAACATCAAGAAGATGCCTATCATGGTACAAGAAGTTTGTGGATCACCAAGCAGACCTGTATCAGAAAAGAAATTCCCCTATGCAAATGACAATCAAAACACTAAATGAGCAGAACAAAGAAAGACTATTAAAAGCTGTAAGGGAAAAGGACCAAGGAACATTAAAGGCAGACCTATTGGAATAACACTGGACTTCTCAATGGCTATTTTAAAAACTAAAAGACCATGGAAAGATGTTCTACAAACTTTAAGAAACCATAGATGCTAGTCCACACTACTAAAGCCAGTGAAGTTTTCTGCCAGGATAAATGAAAAACAAACAAGACAAAACAAAAATCAAAACAAAAAACAAGACATTCCATGGTAAAACAGAATTGATATGTCTATCTATAAATCCAGTCCTACAGAAGGCATTAGAAAACAAACAAACAAACAAAAACAAAAACAAGATTCTAATGGGAAGAAGTTAACCACACCGAGGAAAACACAATGCATAAACAAATCATCATAGCAAATCAAAACAGGGGAAACATACACACACACTGCCACCACAGCAAAAAATAGCAGAAATCAATAAACAGTGTTCATTGATATCTCTCAACATCAATGGTCTCAATCCCCCCAAAACAAAACAAAATAAAACCCAACAAACAAAAAAACAAACAGACAACAACAACAACATAAACCCACAGACTAACAAAATGGATGTGAAAACATGGTCCATCCTTTTGCCCTATTCAATAAACACACCTTAACAACAAGAATAAAAATAATCTCAGGATAAAGAATGGAAAAAATATTTTTAGGCAAATGAACCTAAGAGGCAAGCAAGTGAAGTCATTTTTTTGTTTGTTTGTTTGCTTGTTTTTCCAGACAGGGTTTCTCTGTATAGCCCTGGCTGTCCTGGAACTCACTCTGTAGACCAGGCTGGCCTCGAAATCAGAAATCCACCTGCCTCTGCCTCCCAAGTGCTGGGATTAAAGGTGTGTGCCACCACTGCCCAGCAAGTAAAGCCATTTTAATATCTGGCAAAATAGACTTCAAACCAAAACTAACCAGAAAAGGTAGTGAAGGACATTACATAATCATCAAAGGAAAAATACATAGTGAATACATTGCAATTCTTAACATCTACATCCCAAACATAAGGGCACTCAAATTCATAAAAGAAACACCAGTAGTGCTTAAATCACACATTAAACCTTCCACACTGTAAACAGGAGACTTCAATATCCCAGCTGACAATATACAGGTCATCTAGACAAAGACTAAACAGAGAAATGTTGGATCTCACTGACATTACAAATGAAATGGACTCAAAAGATATTTACAGAATATTTCACCCAAACACAGAATATACCTTAGTTGAACATAATGAAACTTTCTCCAAAATGACCACATGCTCAGATATAAGCTAAGTCTCAACAGATATAAGAAAATTGAAATAACATCATGCATCCTATCTTACTACCACAGATTAAAGCTGAATATCAACAACAGAAACAAAAGAAATCTTACAAACTCATGCAAACTGAATAACAAATTACTGAATGAGAAATGGGTCAGGATATGAAATTTAAAAAGAGATTAAAGAATTACTAAAATCGACTGATAGTGAATATACAAAATACTCAACAACATGTGATACAATAAAGGTGCTTCTAATAGGCAAGTTCATAGTACTCAATAACTACTTTATAAAAATTGAAGAGAGATCTCTCATACTAGCATCTAAAAGCACACCTAAAAGCTCTAGAACAAAAAGAAAAAATCATACCCAAAAGAGGCAGATGGCAAGAAATAATCAAACTCAGAGCTGAAATCAATAAAAAGAAACCAGCATATAAAAATAATAAAAGAATCAATGAAACAAAGATTTGGTTTCTTGAGAAAATAATTTAGGTTGACAAAATCTTATTCTAATTAACTAAAAGGCAGAGAGAAAAGATACAATTAACAAAATTAGACATGAAAACAGGGACCTAAGAAATCCTGAGAATCGTAAGAACTTACTTAAAAACAAATCTGAACTCTAACAAATTGGAAATTTAAAAAGAAATGGATCACTTTCTCAATACATACATCTTACCAAAATCAAATCAAGATAAAATAAGCAATTTAAACAGACCTACAAACCCCAGTGAAAAACAATCATTAAAAGTCTAGCAACCAAGAAAAGTCTGGGCCAGATGGTTTCAGCTCAGAATTCTACCAGACTTTTAAGAAAGAGTCAACCCTAATACTACTCAAATTACTCCACAGACTAGAAACAGAAGGAACATTGCTCAATTTGTTTTACAAAGTCACAGTTAACCTGATACCCAAACCGCATAAAGATCCAACATCAAAGAAAGAGAATTATATACCATTTTCCCTCATGAAGACAGATACAAAAATTCTCAATAAAGCTCATGTAAACCAACTCCAAGAACACATCCATTCACCATGATCAAATAGGCTTCATTCCAGAGATATGGGGTGGTTCAACATACAAAAATGAGTATAGGTAATCCACTATATAAACAGTCTAAAAGAAAAATAAAACATGACCATCTCATTAGACATAGAAGAGGCCTTTGACAACATAATACCAGCTCACAGTAAAATTGCTAGGTGAGGGCCTGGAGAGATGATGGTTCAGCAGGTAAGAGAACCAGATCCTCTTCCAGAGAACCTGGCTCAGTTACCAGCAATCAATGACACACACAACTGTCTGTAATTCCCGTTCTAGGGGATCCAACACACTTAAACAGAGATACTTGCAGACAAAATACCAATGCACATAAAATAAAAGTAAATCACTAAAAATTATTTTTAAAAAGTGCTAGAGAGATTAAGGATACAAGGGACATATCTCAACATAAGAAAGGTAGTTTACAGCAAGTCTATAGCCAACATCAACCTAAGCACTTGCACTAAAATCAGGAACAAGAAAAGGCTGTCCACTCTCTCCATACCTATTTAATACAGTACTTAAATCTTATCTAGAGCAATAAGACAACTGAAGGAGATCAAGGGGAAACCAATTGCAAAGGAAAAATTCAAAGTATCATATTTATTTGCAGATTATATGATTTTGTGCATAAAGACCCCAAAGCACCATCAAGAGACTCCCACAGCTAATAAACACTTTCAGCAAGGTATTAGGATGTGAAATTGATACACACAAAAAAATAGTAGCTGTCCTATGTACAAATGACAAATGACTGGGGAAGTAGTCAGGGAAACAATACCTTTCACAATAGCCTCAAATAATATATTTTGGGATAACTCTAATCAAGCAAGTAAATGACCTATATAATAAAAACCTTAATGCACTGAAGAAAGAAACAGAAGATAATCAGAAGATAGAAAGATCTCCCATGCTCATGGACCAGTAGGATTAATATAGTAAAAGTGGCCATCCTATCAAAAGCTGTCTACATATTCAATACAATTCCCATCAAAATTACAATACTATTTTTAGAGTTCTTGAAAGGAAAATCTTCAGCTTCAGATGGAAACACAAAACAATTCTAGTTAGAACAATTCTGAATAATGGAAGAAGTGCTGAAGGTATCATCATCCCCATCTTCAAATTGTACTGCAGAGCTATAGTAATGAAGACAGCATGGTACTGGCAAAAGCCAGGCACATTGGTCAATGGAATCAAATTGAAGACTCAGTCATAAATCTACACAGCTATGGAGACTTGATTTTTTATAAAGAAGACAGAAACACTCACTAAAAAAAGAGAGGATCTTCAACAAATGGTGCTGGTCAAACTGGATGGCTGCATGTAGAAGAATACAAATGGATCCACACTTATTACCTTGTACAAAACTGGGCTCTAAACGGATTACAGTCTTCAACTAAAACCCGATATGCTTAGCCCAATAAAAGAGAAAGTTGGAAATAATCTTGAACTCATTTTCATAGGAAAAGACTCTCTGAACTGAACACCATTAGCACAGGCACTAAAATCAAGAATGAATAAATGGGAATCTCATGAAACTGAGCAGCTTCTGTATGGTAAAGGAAACAGTCATTCACACAAAATTCAGCCTACAAAATGAGAAACAGTTCTTACCAATTCCACATCTGATATAGGGGCTAATCTCCAAATCACATAAAGAACTCAAGAAACTAGATATCAAGGAAACAACACAATTAAAAATGGGTACAGATCGAAAGATAAATTGTCAAAAGAGGAAACTCAGTTATCCGAGAAACACTTAAAGAAATATTTAACATTGTTTGTTATCAAGGAAATGTAAGCTGAAACTACTTTGAAATTTCATCTTAACACTCGTCAGAATGGCTAAAATCAATGAAATAATCTTCATGCTGGCAAGGAACTAGAGAGTAAGGGGAGCACTCAACCATTGCAAGTGGGACTTCAAATTTGTACAGCCATTATGGAAGTCGGTGTGGCAGTATCTTAGGAAGATGGAAATTGATCTGCCTCAAGATGCACTATATCACTCTTGGGTATATACCAAAAGAATGTTCATGACTACTACAAAGGCACTTGCTCAATTATGTTCATTGTTGCTCTATTCTTGATAGCCTGAAATTCAAAACATCCCAGATATCCCTAAACAGATGAACAGATAAAGCAAATGTGGTACATTTACACAATGAAATATTACCTATTGAAAATAACAAAATGCTGAAATTTACAGGTATATGGTTGAAACTTGAAAAAAAATCATTGTGAGGTAGCCCAGACCCAAAAATACAGTATATATTTGCTTATATGTGAATATTAGCTGTTAACTTAATGATAACCAAGTTAGAACTTCAGGACTTAGGTATAGGTGTAGAATAAGGGGCTATGGGGAACAGATATATCATCTGGGAAAAGGGTAATAAAATAATGAGTTTTGGGTGGGGGAGGGACAGAATGAGAAGATCAAGTAGGGAAATGGAGGAGGAAGGGACAAGGGAGGAAATACAGGGAAAGACATACAAAATTAGTTTGTGATTCCAAGATCTGTCCATTGATGATACTGGAGTGTTGAAATCTCCTACTAATAAAGACACATGCTCCACTATGTTCATAGCAGCCATATTTATAATAGCCAGAAGCTGGAAACAACACAGATGTCCCTCATCAGAGGAATGGATACAGAAAATGTGGTACATCTACACAATGGAGTACTACTCAGCTATTAAAAACAATGACTTAATGAAATTTGCAGGCAAATGGATGGAACTCGAAAATATCATCCTGAGCGAGGTAACTCAGTCACAAAAGAAGGAACATGGTATGTACTCACTGATAAGCGGATATTAGCCC
>CM052709.1:71406820-71440416 GCA_028551405.1 Uromys caudimaculatus | reverse complement strand
ACCTATTTGATGGGTAATATGAAACAATACAGTAGAAATTTTCTAAATCTATATGAAGGTAATATTTAAAAACATTTGCCAAGGATAGGGGAGACAGAGACACAATTGTACATATCTGGTCACAAAATGAAGCTTCTAGTATCAGAAGAAGATAGATAGATGATAGATAGATAGATAGATAGATAGATAGATAGATAGATAGATAGATAGATAGATGTCCAACAGGAACCTGCAGATAACACAACCCATACCATTTTTAAGACTATAGATTATTTTCCACAAAATAGTGATCAGATCCTTTTGTTGAAGACAACACTTACATAACTCATTGAACATGAGGAAGTCAAGCCAGAATCTACATTGAGCCTTACTTCTATGTGCTAGTATCTTTGGTACAGGAAGGTAATCTCCATGTTACCAAAGGAGAAATAGAAACAACAACCTATGTCCAAACCCTTTTATCTATATTGGTATCCTGCCTGCCACATATGTTAGGGCAATGGTGGCACAAAGCTTGTGGAAGTAACAAACCAATATTTGATTTGGCTTAAGTCCTATTCTACAAGATGGAACTCATACCCAACACTGCTTTGGTGATCAAGAACGTAAGACTAAATAGTCCAGGAGCAGAAGATAAAAGCAAATATAAATGTCCTAATCTAATAATGTAACAAGAAGTTGACTCCTAATGACATTCTGCTATGCGCATAGATCAGTGTTTTTCTCAGCTGTAATGAGAAACGCTTCCTCATGTACCAAATGAGAACAAAAACATAGCCCCAAAGCCAGACATTATGCAGGGAGTGAGAGACTCTGGAACACTGAGCACTAAATGGGATGCTTCCATAATATACTTTTTAGGGCACAGGGAAGCCTTTAGAAGAGGAGATAGTAAAAGTGTAAGAGCCAAAAGAGTGGAGGCACAAGGGGAACAAGGTCTTCTAAGTATAACAGGATGGACACACTTGTAAACCCAGAGAGACTGAGGCAGCATGCCAGGGTCTGCATGTGAGTGCACTAGACGGAGTCCTAGAGGTTAACAGAAAAGTGGGCCACCCTGAAACTGTCTCCAATTGATAACCACATGCAAACAAAAACTTAGTTTTCTCCAAAACAGTCTTACTGGGGAAACACTACTCTTAAGGGTAGGTTGCATGTTCAGCAGTAGATTGCCAATAGAAAACAAACTCAACAGCATCTTTGAAGGTTCCTTAATGTCATGTCAGCATTTAAAAAAATTTTTTTATCTTTTAAAAATTTTTATATTATTTTATTTATATGCTTTGCTCTCTGTCTCTCTGCTCTCTCTGTCTCTGTCTCTCTGTCTTTTTCTCTCTCTCTCTCTGTGTCTCTGTCTCTCTCTATGTGTCTCTGACTCTGTCTCTCTCTGTGTGTCTCTGACTCTGTCTCTCTCTGTGTCTCTCTCTGTGTCTCTCTCTCTCTCTCTCTCTCTCTCTCTCTCTCTCTCTCTCTCTCTCTCTCTCTCTCTCTCTCTCCCCTACAGTTCTCCAGTTCTTTTAGGTATATATTATGGTTTCCAGTTCAGTGCTTATATGGGATTCCCAAATGTGCCAAAGAGTGGATCTCTTTCTTATGGCCTGTCTTGGACTCTGTACTGGTTGGTTTTGTGTATCAACTTGACACAAGCTGGAGTTATCATAGAGAAAGGAGCCTCCCTTCAGGAAATGCCTCCATGATATCCAGCTGTAAGGCATTTTCTTAATTAGTGATCAAGGGGGGGAGGGCCCATTGTGGGTGGTGCCATCCCTGGGCTGGTAGTCTTGAGTTCTATAAGAAAGCAAGCTGAACAATCCAGGGGAAGCAAGCCAGAAAGTAATATCCCTCCATAGCCTCCTGATCAGCTCCTGCTTCCTGACCTGCTTGAGTCCAGTCCTGACTTCCTTTGGTGATGAACAGCAGTGTGGAAATGTAAGCTGAATAAACCCTTCCTGCCCTCCCCAACTTGCTTCTTGACCATGATGTTTTATGCAGGAATAGAAAACCTAACTAAGACAGACTCTTAACCTTCTATTTATTTGTTTTGTCCTATTTTGGTGTGTTAATTTTTAGGTTTATCATATTATCTTTTGTTTTATTCTATTATTATCCCTTAGAAGGCTGTTTATTTTTTAATGAGAGTGAGAAAAGAGGTGTATCCAGACATGGCAGGGAAGTGTGGAAGAGCTAGGAGGATTAGAAGAAGGGGAAACAGTAATCAAGACATGTTATGTAAGGGGAAAAATCAATTTTCAATAAAAGAAAATAAATAAATAAATAAATAAATGCTGTAATGAGCCTAAATGGCTCAATAAAATCCTGAAATATAAGAAAAAATAAAATTAGTATCTAACAGGCATTTAAGGGAAAGAAATATCAGTTCTTTGTTTCTTTGTTTTTTGAGCTTGTAATGGTACAAGTGAAAGAGTCTTTTGTTTGTATCATTCAGTAGACTAAAAGGTACATGGCAAAATAGACATATTATAGCTTGTCAGCCAGATACTTCGCTGCTACCCAGAAGAATTTGTGTCTTATCAAGATTCAGGATTTCAGAACACTAAAAGAAATACAAAGTTACATAAACCTATGAGCGAGCACAAGCAATCTCATCTTTTAAATCACCTAAATGGTTCTTATATCATAAACAAGCTGGGACCGAGAGATTGATGGAGGCTCAAAGAACTAACTGATGGAGGATCATGACTCACTGTGCCCTTCCTCTGTGCTCCCTAAATGTACGAGCTTATTTCTGTAGTAAAGATGTCTCAAAAAAGCCATTCATGCTTCAGAGCAGTTAACCTTCTAGAAGACTTATTCGTGAAACCTAACAGAATAAAAATATATCACCATTTAGAAATGCCTGTGAAGCCATACTGTGTGGTAGGCATAAAAGATGCAAAGAGATATGTACAATTGTGATTCGGTCCCCCCCATCTCTTGGCAATTGTTCTTTTGATCACCTTCATATAGGTAAATATTTTAGAAAGCTTCTATTGTATTGTTTCATACTACCCATCAAGTGGTCCTTAATTTTATTTGTCTATCCCTGTGTGCCTTGTGTTTGGGGGATGCTCTCATCTGGTAAGGTGCTGATGATTTAACCTTAGATCTTGAGACTCTACATAAAGGCCTGTGTAATGACACACTTTTATTTTTAAATTGTTTTTGCAATCTGCACTTTCCTTTCAGAAGATGGTAGGCAGACATGAAAATCTTGAAGCACATAGTCCCGATAGGCTGGCAAATAGGAGAGATCCTTCCTCAAACAAGAAGGTCAAAGACTGCCACCTGAAGCTGCCATTTGACCTTCACATGCATGCATTGGTATGTGCCTTCCTACACTTCCAAAGACAGACATGAAAATGCACACACACGTGCACACACAGACCCACACAGACACACACACACACACACACACACACACACACTACATGTTTACACAATACAATACATTTACTTTTAAAAAAAGAGGATCAGATGTTTCTAGAAGGGAAGAATCAGCTTTTAGGTACTTGTCTGTTCTCTTTGAAAAAAAGCAAACTACTGTGTGTTCCAAAATTGCATCAACATAAATTTTAATATGACATAACCTTTGGCACAGACACTAAGCCTCAGGTGAGACCCCAGATCATGTTGGTATCTTGAATGACAGATTTGGGGGCTCCTGAGGAGACTTACCTAACCAATGTATACTGTAAAATAATAAAAATGGGTTGCTATTAGCCACAATATTTGGGGTGATTTGTTCCCAGCAATAGAAAAGCCTCAAATTTGTGTCAAAACCACAGATCATAAGTCCTTCTTTGAGTCTGAGCACTGGAAAAAGCTAGGTCAACTCAAGGCTCTGTAGAAGATATTTGATTAGACTATTAATAAGGCAGCTAGTGCTTGTATTAGAGCCTCAGCCATGACAAGAAGAGAGAGTAAAACACATTGCACAAGTATCTGGCTTGCAAAGTGAGCCTTGAGGTTCATTGAGAGAGCAGTCGCACATGGTAGTTGTACGGCCCCATCTCCATCTGAACAGTGCCTGTTTGACAGATGGCTTTTACTCTAGGAAGCCAAGCAACATGTGATTCTGCCAACATGGAAAGAGAAATCCAGGAATGGCGGCCTTCCATGATAACCTCATACTTCGCACACTCATAAAATGAACAGGAACTATCCCATGCTAATGAATGGAGAGCTCACTAAGGATGTTTTTGTGTTTTCTTACTATAGGCAACATGGGGCTTAGTGCACTTCTTAGAAGGATGCTGA
This sequence comes from Uromys caudimaculatus, assembly GCA_028551405.1. Lineage (NCBI taxonomy): Eukaryota > Metazoa > Chordata > Mammalia > Rodentia > Muridae > Uromys > Uromys caudimaculatus. The sequence continues at coordinate 71,436,159 of CM052709.1, read as the reverse complement.
GAAGGACAGGTGCCGGTTTTGCATACCAAGACACTAAGAAGTCCAGTGGCCGTTATCTGGAGGAGGCAATCAAAACGCCAGTGCTGTATCTTTTGTAGGAACAGACATCCTTGGGAATTCTATAGGCTTTTCCGAACTTTTGAATTTTGGGACACTCACTCTTAGATGGATAGATAGATAGATAGATAGATAGATAGATAGATAGATAGATAGATAGATAGATAGATAGACAGACAGAAAGATATTGAGTTAAGAAGGGATGTGTTTAGAAGGAGCCTGGGAGAACGTGGGGTGGAAAATGGGGGCGCATATGATAGAAATACATTGTGTAAAAGTATGAAATTTTCCTAATAGAATAATTTTTAAACAGTTGGAGAAATTGGAAAGAAGAATGTGAATGACACATTTTTAAAAAATCCTGTAAATCTGACAGGGTTCTGAAGATAATCTGAAGGCTTAAACATCAGTATTTTCTGAGGCTCTACTTTCTCATTTCTTATCAAAGCCTAGGGAGACTGGGTATTAACCAGTCTCTGCTAATAAATTAGCCCGCTCTGAGGGAGACAGGAAGCAAGGCATTACTAAGTATATGTGCCATACAATGAGCCTGGCACTCCACAAACACACTATCTCACTCCTTCTGCCAACAAATTTGTAAGATGCCTACTTTTCTGTGGCTGATTAACAAATCATAAATTTGACTGCTTTAAAATAAATCAATATTATTTCTTATCTCACACTGCTACAGACCAGAATCCTGGGGACATTCGGAAACCAAAAGGCTAAGCTGTCTGTTAACAAACAGGAATCTTTAAATTGCCAGCAGCGATGGAGCAACAAACACATAGATTAAAAAGTGTGAAACTATTTCTTCCCTAGCTAAACAATTAATTACAAAGACAAAAACTTCTGTGGCTGTCATGGCAGGTTTTCTGGTTTCCAGAATCCTTCCTTTAATCATAGCTTGCCCTGTGACCAAAAAAAGAGACTAAGATGAAGAATAAGAAATAAAGTTGATTCCAAGTAATAGGACTACTTCTGTTGGTCGAATCTAACAAATATAAGATGGTAGACACACTCAAAGTATTTGCTGAATACGCGGAGGTATGAAAAGTAACATTACAGAAACCTCTACTCTTTTGTTCTTCACAGCCCCCATGAAGGATTTTGTTTGGTTCTTAAGACACTGATGGTAGAGAAATGTCATTCACTGAGTTCTGGATCAGTGACAGAGTCCAGATCATTAGGGACAACTTGAAATATTGTAGGAAGTAGATTCCACTCCCATGTGTGAGTCAAAAGAAATAATTTCACATTGGGTGTTTAAGCCCATGCCTTTAATGCCAGTGTTTCAAAGAGGAAGGATAGAAGTACTGGAAGTTCAAAGCTGTCTGTGCTCACACACAGAGCTCTAGATCAGCCTATGTTGTATTAGATACTGACAAAGGTAAAATGAAATCAAAAGTATAAATCTGCCAATCATTCCTGAAAGAGAGCATCAGTAACTACGATAGTTGTGCCAATTCAGAACTGTTTTCTCATTGTTTTGTAAAGAAATAGTCCTAAGATAACACCATACGGGAAACATTGAAAACAACCCGAGGAAAAAGGTAAATGAATGCTGAAGAGATTGAATTGTTTAGGGTGGTGGTTCTAATCCTGTATATCATGATGCCTTTGCAGATCTCTGTGTCCAAAAATATTTACGTTAGTATTTATAGTGGTAGCAAAACTAACAGTTATGAAGGGTTGAATATGCATATGCTACAGGATAGGGAATGAAATGATTAATATGACTGACTTAACATCGTTAGGTTTCCATGGTAAAAATAGTACCATCTGGGCTGGAGAGACTGTGCAGTGGTTAAAAGTCCATGTTCCTCTCATAAAGGATCCCGAATCAGTGTTTAGTACCCACACGTTTGCTTGCAATCCTTATGTCCAATTGACTCAATGCCCTCTTCTGGCTCCCTGTGCATTGTACCACGTGATGCATATATATGCAAATAAAACACTCATATGCACACATAAAATAAAAATAAATACATCTGAAAAGAAGGTAAGACCTACCACTTTGATGATGTGCTAAAATACACCATAATTGCCTTAGTTACAATTAATTTGCAGTGAATCTCTTGTTCACTATTTCCCCCAGCTGCACCCCCTGGAAGCAGTCACCCTATTCTGCTTCTGTTTGGTCAGTTGTGATGCCCTGCACACATAAGTGAGTTGGCATTGCACTTGTTTTTCAGGGATTGTTTTATTTTACTTAACATATTATCTTCCAGATTTCTCCATGTTGCAGAAAAATGTTAACTGATATGGGATGGGGATTGTGTTGTGTGTTCACACCCTATTGTCCTTATTGATTATCAGTTTCCAGTCTTAGGCTGAGTCCATGTATTGACAATTATGAACGGTGATACAATAGAAGTGTTTTTTATATGTATATCCTGTTATAGGAATGCTGGACCCTGTTGTGGTTTTATTTTTAGATTTTTGAGGAACTCCCATGCTGTTTCTGATAACATCTGCACCACTTAACAGGACCAGCAGTGTACAAATAAAAAGTTCCTTCTCCACATTTTTCCCAGCACTTTTGATCTGTCACGTTTTTATGTGATCTGCGTTTGTTTCATGGTGGAGAGTGTGTGAACTCATCTCCTCTTCCCCTTCCATTTTGTTTGGGATATCTGTGATGGGTCAAGTCAAACACACTCCTGTTGTTCAGGACTACTAATGACATTTGGTGGTGTGCTGAGCTTATATTTCTTCAGCCACTTATCTATATCACACACACCATTTACATTGATGCAACAAATTATCGTAAAGCTGTGAGGGAGGAATAGTACTTTCTTGATTTTGGCACTGCAGATGTTATCACAAAGGTAGAGAAATAGTGTCATTTTGTCACTTGCGTAAAGTCAGAGTTTGCCTCTTGACTCTGTGAACAATCCCTTGACCATGCCCAGGCAGTGTTTCTTTCATTATCTTTAAGGAGGAATAGGTTCACCAGAGAAAGAGGATGACCCAGTGAGGCTGCATAGCACTTTCTTGGTTGAATAACACACAAGAAACAGCTCATGAGAACTGATGTTCTTTCTAGAGAACTCTTTTCCTGTTATTTTATGACAAGAAACAACTACCATAGAGAGACAAAAAGAAAATCCAGCAATCTAAATATTTATACTTTGATGATTGCCAGTTTATGGTATCCACTGGTGACTTTAAAGGTCCTGTAGAAGACCTTAAGTTAGAGTGGCTAATGTAAATTTGAATGTGATGGAGCATTAACTTTTAAAAGGCAAATCTTACTCTTCCTCATGTGTGAGTTGTATGTGTGAGTGTGTATGTGTGAATGTGAGCATGTGTGTGTGTGAGTATATTTATGTGAGTATGCATGTGTGTGTTTGTGTGTATGTATGTGTATGTGTGTGTGGTGTAGTGTATGCATTTGTGTATATGTGTGTGAGTATATGTGTGTGTATGTGTGTATGTTTGTGTGTCTGTGTTTATGTGTATGCGTTTTGTATGTGTTCAAATTTCTTTCCCTTTTCTTAAATCTGAAAATCTATTTTGCTAAAGTCCACTTCCTTTTACTTTTATCCACAGGGAAGTCATAATCCTCTCTTTAAATAGCAGCTGGTTTCCATGGAAATCATTCTAATACCCCTGAATCAATATTTTGATTTTGCTGACATTTCAGGTAAAAAAAAAGAAAAGAAAAGAAAGGCTAAGATGTATAAAAGTCACATTTTTTTTTTGTTATAATGTTGACAGCTTGGAGTTGGTAAAGAAATCCTGAGCTCTATAATAAACTCCAGTTAGCTCCTGATTATAAAGGACTGAGGGTTCATAAAAGATCAATCTACATATTTAAATAATTTTGGATTTGTGTGTGGATATATGTATCCAGGCACTGGGACTCTAGAGTTTTCCTCCCATCTCTGAACTGGGCCCTGATTCAGCCCAGCTATTATTATTCTAATAACTGACTAGAAAACAGTTGGCTGTGTATGACTTTGCAATTGTCCATTCTTATGAGCTCTAAAGAGAAAGGTAAATTTGCATAGAGAATGCTGTTCTGCATTTTATGGGATTCTAACCATCATGCAGTCTATGCAAGATCCTTGTACACAGCTAAGGGCTTCCTAGTCTAACCTGAGAGTTCCTTTCTAAAGACAAATGTTGAATTTGGGCCTGGTGGTCCACAAGTCTTAGAACCCATCAAGTAATTTTTATATCTAAGTCCTTGCTACAAGACCTGAGTCACTTTTTCGTGTCTGCCTTAAAAAGTATAAGCAAAACAAAAATAATATTGAAGGACTGTTTGATAACTAGTTCTGAGGAGCCTTTGATGCTTAGTTGGTGAAAAGATCTGAGAAAATAACAGCTTTCAGGAATTGGCCACTCAATAGATTACAAGTGTGAAGATTTGTTCCATTTTTAAGTGATTGACAGCCATCTAGGTGTTGCTTCTGACTCTGGCCCTAGTTTCAGCCTTTGCATTCCACTTTCCTTTCTTTGTAGCAGGGATGCTCTATAGATATGTATCTTGCATTCCTTCTAAAAGTTGGCTGCACGGTATGGTACGTGGCTCGGCCCTTACCATCTCTGTAGCTTGAGTTCTCTTAGAACTTTCTATGTAGCCCAGGCTTGTCTTGAACTCAGGATCTTTCCATCTGTCTCCAAAATGCTATGCATACAGCATGCTCCACTATGTCCACTCTGGATTGTATACAGGCCTCATCTCTCAAAGATTCCTGTCTTGAATCTCTAATTTTCTTAGGCAAACAGCCTGATCTATTTGATTATGTAGTTCTGGCAGTAGAAGCAGAAGATGGTTAACTTTTGGACACATATCAGGCAGAATAAAGAGAAATGGAAGGTGTCATGCTTAAATATTTGAGAAGACTTAAGAACAATGTTTAAAACTTACAGAAGTCCTGTCACTCAGCCTATATTAATAAGGAAACTAAACATCTGTTGTTTTTAAAAGCATAAATGTATAGTGCCTCAAGGCTCAGGACACACTTCTAACCCAGAACCACAAGAAGCGCTCCAAATTCTAATGGATGCTAAGAAGGTAAAGAGAAATGAATTTACACACACACACACACACACACACACACACACACGGGAGGGTGGGGAGAACAAATGCCAACTATCCGATTCTTCCCTGTAGCTAATCAAATTCGAAGCTGCACTGAGGATGACCAATAAGATGAATAATAAGGAAATCTTGGTGATGAAAGTTTCTCTCTGTAACAACAGTGTTTCTTTGAAATTGGATGCCATGGAAATGAGACACAATAAAAATAATGACAATATAAAACTGGAAATGCAATGAGCAGGCTGGGCTGTGGTTTCAAGCTTTCACACTTTCATGCACACATGGTATGTTTTTGCTTATGTACTTTTGTATATGTACACATTCCCACAGACATCTAGGTGCAGACAAATAGAATAGTAAAGAGAAAAATTGTTCTTTAAGACAGAAGGAATCGTTATCTTTCCAGAAATTGAGTTGCATTACTCAACAATTCACTGAGACCACCTCTGGGCAGCAATACGGAGAAAGCAGTGAGACAGGTGAAGGGATGACTTGTGGTCCATAAGCATCTTATCTCTCACCCTGCATGTGAACTGGGCAAAGGGTTAGACCAGAACCTTCATGAGGAACTGGAAATCTCAGCTAGCAAAGAATTAGATGAGAAAAAGATGGCATGGCTTCTTCTTACTGTAAACAGACCTGAAATGTGATTCCTGAGGCTCGGGGAGACTTCAGACTCAGGGAGGGGCAGAGCAGAAAAAGACCCAAGGGCTTGACAGAATTCTGTTGTAGACTTTCCACTGGCCACTGGCAGCACTGGGGTCTTGAGAGATGCCTCACAGCTGATACAAATATTCGATTGGCTTGGAACAAGGGACATAACGCTGTGTCCCTCGACAATCAGGTGCTGAAAACTTAAGTTTAGTGTGATGAATTTGGGAAGAGATGTCTTTGGAACACCTCTTTGACAAGATTGCATAGCTGTCTTACACTACCATCACACACAAAGAGAGTATCAGGAAACAAGATTCCAAAACCTTGAGGAGAGCTTTATTTGAAGAGCACACTGACTCCCACGCTTATCGACATAACTGGAAAAATGAATTGCCACTCTTCATAAACCAGCCAGTCAATGGCAAGTTGTTATAACAGCCTGAACTGGGGACAGCTGTGTCACTTATGACTCAACTCCAGTCAAAGGGCTTTTGGAAAAAGCTCAGGTAAGCTATAGGCTTCTTTATTCAAGAAGGACTGAAGGGTTTGTGAGATATAAGGCTAATGTGTCCAAATTTATATTCATAACTCCAAAATAGCTATGTTTGATTTATGTATCTTGTAGATGAGAGGAAAAATTCACAAAGGAAGAAATCAGACTTATGAAGCTAGGACTGACATCTTTAGCTGGTATAGATATACAAGGAAGGAAATGATGTCAAATGTGATTATTCTAAATGGTATGATCAGACATCTTTCTTCATGTATTTTCCACATTAAAATCTCCCCTGTAAGTTCTAATAGTCACTCAGTATGTCTTTCAACTATGTAAATAGGAACTTAATCCAACTAAGAAAATATAAATAATAGATATACTTCTAGCCCAAAATAAGTTTTGAATGAGTCAAAGCCTTAAGGGGGCTATAAAGTTTATACATCGCCTTGCCTAGTTTTGTTTTATACTGAAGACTGAATTTGGGGCCCCACACATACTCCTGTAAGCATTCTGCCACTTAACTCTATAATCGGCCTTGTCTGGATTTTCTGATTGCTCATATTACATAAGATTGGGCATTATTTGACAACACCCCACAATGCCTCCTACCCTTGATGTCTCTTTCCTGGGACCCAGGGGACGGAAACAGGTGTCCTGAAGTTGAAGCCCTTGGAGGTGAGTGGGAAGTGGGCACGGTGAATTTACCTTCTGCCCTCTCCAGAGGTCTGCCACTCTTACTGGCTGCAGTGCTATTGACTGTCTCAGATGAGGTGCTAAGCTTGGTGCTGGGGTCTCTCTTGGGTTTGGGGGGTGGTTGTCTCCGCGATCCACAGCTGCTGTCATCTTCAGTGCCCCCGACGGAGTGCAGGGACTGAGATCTCACAGTGAAGCCACTGGAGCAGGGATGTGGGAGTCTGTCCTGAGGTGCAGGCATCGTCATGAACCCCATGCGGAAATGCTTGCCCGCGTAGCTAGCGTCCTGGCCTCGTCCTACTTCTCCTCCTATGCTGTAAGACAAAGCAGAGACCACCTGTGAGAAGAAAAGCAGTCAGGATATATGTGAAAGCACAGATACCACCAGCCTATTCTTGAAAGGTGAAGATTCTCACTGGTGAAGACGTATATCCTTTTTACAAGGAGTTGACGTCCAGACAAGCCTTCAATGGCATGAAAACAGTCTAGAGGTTTAAGTCAAAATAAAAGTAAAACAGAAACAATTTGATTAGAATCTGAAAGCTCAGAACGTGTAACTCGTGTCTGCGGGTATCTTTATCTCCAGATGGACTTAATATCCTAAGGGAGAAATCCTGTATAACAGATTACCTTCAGCCACTCATTTTGTCTGAAGGGCACTGAGGCAAATCTTGTCTCATGACCTGAAAAGTACAAGAATTTGGTGACTCCATCCCTAGACCAGCTCCTGATGAGTGACTGGGCCCCCACTGTTTTCATGAAAACCAGCCACACATTGCTTGCTTGCAGTGTTGAGGAAAACCACAGAAGCAATGGCAGGAAAGGTTCTATTAATAAGCACTAGAAGGAGAAGAAAAAAGTCAAAGGCTCAGGAGGGGCAAAAGCCAGAAGGGAGAAAGGTAGAAGGGAGAGAGGAAGAGCCAAAGAAGACAGGAAAGGGCAGGAGAAGAAAGAGATTATGAATGAATGGAGAGAGAGAGAGAGAGAGAGAGAGAGAGAGAGAGAGAGAGAGAGAGAGGCAGAGACAGAGAGACATGTAGATAGAGAGAGCAGGAAGACAGGAAGAATGATGAATGGAAGGGGGCAGAGGGGAACAGGGGCAATAGAAGAAGTGGGGAGAAACAGATTTCAAACTGAAGACTGAATTGTCTGTCCTTTGTTTTCTAGAACCATTCCCAACCCATGATGTTTCAAAGATGCTGCCATTAGCAACCCCCACCTCACAGTGTAGAAGCAATTAAGGAAGTGTAAAAATTCCTGACACTGATAGGACTCTTCTTTCTGAGTACTAAGGTTGTGAAAACTATCCAATTTTAATATGTTTTTCAGGTTTCACATGGGAAAATATTTAGGTCTCACATGAGAAGATTTAGAAAGAGGTAACCCTCTCATTTTGAAGTTCAGGTCATCACAGAGGAAATACTTCTTGGGGTCTCTCTCTGTACTGTACATAATGGTGACTCTTTATAAAGAAAACATCATGAATACATATGTGAACTTTTAGAAGAAAGATTTTACTATAGTTTTTCTCTATCCAGCTCATTCACTAAAAGGAAAAGCTGATAGAAAAATCATGTATAGAATATTTGCCTTTCACAGAAATGTGACAATCATGAAAAGAAACTCAGAGTATATGAATTTTGTAAGCTTCTTGAGGATGCCTTTCTAATATATAGGTTTATTCAAAAGTATTAAACATTGATCATCTTAGTTTCCATAAATGAGATGCAATTCAAAGTAAGATTCTTAATTCTATTTGTTGTGTCTTTCATACCATTATGATATTCATCATAACTGTCAAATATCAGGGCCAGGGATGGTATCTCACTAGTCGATAGAAGAGGCCCTAGGTTTAACTTCAAACAACAATATATAAGCAAAGAAATGAATAAATAAGTAAATCAGTCTAGAAAACTAAAATCTAATAGGATCAATAATGGGAAATGAAATGGAAAAAGCCAGAAGATCCAACAAGATCCCAATAGTTTTATTCTAGCATTTAATCATATAATAGTTTGCTACTCCAACACAATTTTTATATATGTCATGTATGTACACAATATTTTGTGTCCATGCTAATGTCTAGACACTAACCATGGCATCTTATTAACATGGGCGGCAGTCATAAGACTGGGCAATGGACATGCAAAAGCTCAGATGACCTCAACATGTCACCCAGCTAAGTGAATTTTCATATAGAAACAGGAAGCATCCTGTTTAATGTTTCTCTGTGCATTTTAATTTCTGTATTTGTTTTAAGAACATCAATCAAGACACAGATGAGAAGCTTGCACAAAGTGTTTTGTGGAAAAATCATTAAAAATTACTGGGAAAATGGGCTTAGTTGTTTTTGGGGGGGGGGGGGGAGTCTTGCCAGTACGGGAAGAATCCAGTCTGTGATGCTATGGCTTTGATGTTCCCCATAGAAGGTAAGATATTTGATTTCATCTAACTTTACCTTAAATTATTTTTCATCTGCATGTCTCTTCCTCATTTCCGTGGCATCACTGAACAAAAGCTGCATTAAAGATTTATTTAGACAGCTGCCTCTTTGCCAGGAACATGCTCACCTGGGGAGATCTATGCACATGTTAACGCACACAAGCATTTATGAGAGTTACTAGAAATAATTGTATCAGCAATTTATCTGTTACTTTTGACCTAAATAGAGCCTGCGCCTCTTCCCAGACAGATAATTAGCTCTGCTGCTTTATGTCAAGATTATCTATTTATCAGCACAGAACAATTTCGTGTAATGCTGCTGCTGCTCATGAATTTCCTTTACTCCCAGTAACACCTCTTCCAAGTGAAATACAATGCATGCTTCAAACAATAGCAGGTAAAGACGCAAGTTTAGTTTGACCTGGAAGTGAATGCATAATAAAAAATGTGGCTGAGAATGAGCTACCTGTGCACAGGCCTTTGTTCAAGTCACAGTTAAGGACAAGCAGTAAGAACAACGGCACAATTAATTGTGAGAGATTTGGAAGCATCATGAGTCCAAAGCATGCTGATGACCCTGGAATGAGGGATATAATCAGTCTCTGAATATGCTTAGTATTTGTGGGTTTTTAACAAAATATGTCAATTGCAAAATACCCCATCCAAAGGGTAAAGAGTTCAATCATACCTGTTGCATTAACGTCTGTAAATATGACCTATGAGTTTGTGCCTTCAGAACATCATCTTGAGTTTCTAATGTTATCAATCTAGAACCCTAGAGAGGTTTCCATCAATGAGAAAATAGCTGTTAGAAAGAGTTTCAAGAAAGAAATGCCAGGCAAAATGACACAGATTTATTAGGCAGATCTTTTCAGGTTATCTTAAAGTAGCAATGGTTCATTAGCTTTAGTAGTAACTACATGTGTGTTCATGTGTGTTCTAACTCACACTCTGTCTTCATTCTTCTGTCAGCCCCTGGTGGGTTATAATGTTCTTCAGACATGAAAGAGTGGCCATGACTAAAACACTGTGACCCATAAGACTGTTGCTCATATGAGGTGCGCAACTTTTCATTTACAGTCTGCTAATTACAAGGGGTATATGTTTTAACAAGGCGCTGTAAGTGATGCTACAGTATGTGGGTGTGATGCTTTGTATAATCTTGGCCCAGGGAGTGGCACTATTAGCAGTTGTGGCCCTGTTGGATTAGGTGTGTCATTGTGGGCGTGGGCTTTAAGACCCTACTCCTAGCTGCCTAGAAGCCAGTAATCTAATAGCAGCCTTCAGATGAAAATGTAGAACTCTCAGCTCTGCCTGTACCATGCCTGTGTAGATGCTACCATACCCCCACCTTGATGGACTGAACCTCTGAACCTGTAAGCCAGCCCCAATTAAATGTCCTTTATAGGACTTACCTTGGTCATGGTGTCTGTTCACAGTAGTAAAACCCTATCTAAGAATGTGTGTATGTATGCCCCTCTTATAAGTAGAGGATTAAATAACTCATATGACAGCTACAGTGGTGTGTGTTTGAGATCTCACTTAATGAAAAATATTACAATTATGGATGAAGTTAGTTGAGGAAATGACTACTGGCCCACTGAAAGACTTTGTGTTTCCAATTTGTTGTTGATTGATTGTTTGTATTCTCAAAAATATATGTTAAAAATGCAATCCCCAATTAAACCTTGTTGGAAAGTATAGCTAAATGGTAGATGTTTCATCAGGAAGACTATGGAAAGGATTTCTGATGATTATAAAAGTGCTGAAGGTTTGCAGTTTAGCATCTTGTGCTCGTTTTTCCATGAGACCTTATACCAAGTTATAATAAAGACAGAAAGCCCTCACAATATCCAGCCCTTTGATCTTGTGCTTCCCAGTCTTTACAACAGTAAACCAACTGGTGTGAGCTCCAAATTTAGGGGGAGACTATGTCTCAAAAGAAGAAGAAGAAGAAGAAGAAGAAGAAGAAGAAGAAGAAGAAGAAGAAGAAGAAGAAGAAGAAGAAGAAGAAGAAGAAGAAGAAGAAGAAGAAGAAGAAGAAAAGAAAAGAAAAGAAAAGAAAAGAAAAGAAAAGAAAAGAAAAGAAAAGAAAAGAAAAGAAAAGAAAAGAAAAGATGAAAAAAATGGATGCAGAGTGACAGAGGAAAACACCTGATGTTGACATCTGTACTTCACAGATCCAAGCATGGGTAAGTCTGCATACATATATTATTACACAAAAATAAATAAAATGAGAAGCATCCTCTTAGTCAATAAGACTACTGACCTTGCTCACCAGGAACAGATAGGATGGCTCTTCCAACCAAACAAAAAAAAACTTTTATGGAAGTTTGGTGATAGACATTTTGGGTTTTGGGGGTGTTTCCTGGAGCTTTGGTTGGGAGCCTTAGCCTTTAATAGGTAAACTATCTCTCCAGCCCTTTCGGGTGTCTCTTGATGTTCCCTTGCTCACTTGTGAAGTTGAGAAATCATGTGCATCAACCTTGGCTTATGCAGGTTTCAGTCACGGAAAGTTCCAACTTCTCATGAAAGACACTAGTCTTGTGACTACCATGGTCAGCAAATGAGTACACAGGGTCCAGTTAATAAATGAAAATGCAAGAGGGGTAGCTAAGTATCAATTGCAGCCTCTATGCAAGCTGCAGTGATTGTGACCATAATTTACTGCACTGACTGTATCTCAATTTTCCCTTAGGATGAGACTGATGAGGACCAGCATACTAGGGGTGGGGTGTGAATCACTTCAACTTCATCTTGGGAAAAATATGCATGTATCTCAGATACAGTCCAAGAGAAAATCTCAGAGGTGAGCAGCTGACTCCCAGCATCTAGCTACAATCTTCAAAATATACTGCAGCCTCCAGTCCCTGGAAAGCTCCTAGTCAATGGATGGACATGTGAGCTCTGAGAGTTTCCTCCTGGTCCATGTGGGGCTTCTCTGCCTCTGGGTTCCCATAGCTACAGCACAGTCTCAGGCTCTTCCTGTCCAGTTGTCTCCCCTTCCCATTCTTCTTTTGTAGATAGCAGAACTGCACCGAGGCTGAGCTGGTCTCTCCACCTCTGTATCTCCTTCCTTTCAGTCTCTCTCAGGCAGGCTCCTCAGTAAGATTCAGTTTCTGCTTCCTTGGAGACCCTGAGCTGACATATAACATACTGAAGCCAAACATTCTTTAGACCAGAAGGTTTTACATAGGACCTTACAAAATTAGCATATTAAAAACATTTGGGAAAGAAGAGGGCTAGGAATATCTCTGGCCCCACTAAATCAGACCAATGACATGGGCACAGAGAAACACTCCAGAGTGTCTGAAGATGATCTACTGCTTTTTATAAAAATTAAAAAGAAATGCATTTATTTATTTATTTATTTACCTCTTGCTGTACTAAGGAGGAAGTGTAAGGCTTTACACACACTATGTCAGCAGTCTACCAATAAACAGCCCTCATTATAATACTGATGTGCACATCCGTAGGTGGAGATTCAAGATGCTAACGATATATGTGACAATGGAGTCAAACATAGAGCCACAAGAAACAGCAAGTACAGAAAAGTCCACACTAGACAACTGAGCCTCCAAAGCCTTCACAGTGTAACACAAGAGTGCTGGCGTTTGTACAGCGTTATTAGATTCAGGAGTTTTTCTCTGTGCTGATCCTCTTCCTTCTTGGAAGTGTACCTTTCCCTAATAACCTGCTTTAGATGCAACTGTGTGTCTAGATTCAATTTCTTGCTTGGGGACACAAGAACCTGGAAACCCTCTGAGCGATCAACTGAACTCTAATGTCCACTGTCAGGGATACAACCCATGAGACTCAGAAACCAAACTAGTCACAACGAGAAAGCATAAAAACAAATGTGAGGCTTGGAAGAAGAAATGCTCTTGTAAATAGGTCACTCCCCTGTTTCAGACTGAACATATATGTGACGCCGGGAGAGCGAGAAAGCAGTTCTACTGTAGGACTCCTTGGCTCAGAATGAAAGCTACGTGGGCTGAAGAAAAAAGTCATTTGCAATAAGACTTCAGCACTCAAGATAGACTAAGCCTGACACATCTTATGTTATAAAAATAAAAACAAGTTTCATAATCTTGAATTTAAACAGGTCTACTTCTTCTCACACAGTGGAAGTAAGGCAGCAGGATCAAGTTGTCTTTAGTCAGTCTGACTGCCATAAAACAGAGAATAAAGAGTGGCTTAAAGCAGAGAGTAATGGATTTTTCTAAAAATAACGGGTCACACACTTTTAAACTTCTACCCTGTGGCAGTTAATCTTAATTGTCAACTTGACGGGACTTATAATCACCATAGAAAGAAATCTCTGGGCATGCTTGTGAGGGAGTTTCTTGACTATGCTGGTTGAAGTGGGAAGACCCACTCTAACATGTGACCAGCACCATTTCCTGTGATGGAGTTCCCAAATGAATAAAAAGGAGACAGAGTTGGACAGTAACCTTCAAATATCTGCTCCTTTGCCAGAGACACAACATGACCAGCTGTCTCATGCTACTCCACTGTGGCCATAACATCCCCTCAATGATGTATTGCACCTAGAACTATGAGCTGAAGGAAACCCTTACTTCCTCAAGTTGCCAAGTATTTTCTTACAATAATAAGATTAAATGACTAATACATACAATGAAGGAGATATTGTCTAATGCACAGACCTGGACATTTGGACTATATACATACATACATACATGCATGCATACATGCATACATACATATCACACATACTGTTATATGTGTATATGTGTAAATGTGTATGTTCATTAGATATCCTAAGATATCTCTCAGTAACTTAGTATCTTTAGGTCCTGAATTTTTACAGCTACTTGTTAAATTTTATTAAATACTTATATTGCTCCCATAAACTCTTTGCCCATGCCTGAGTGCACCTCTAAAGTGCCTATAGCATAAATCTGATGTATGGCACGTATCTATACTCTTCACTTTAATGTACTTTCTTTTAAGCCATGTCCTACTGAATATTTTAAAGAAGATCACCACTTCCCTGGTGAGTCCACATATGTAACGCACAGCATATGGTACCACAGAAACCCCACCCAACAAAAAATCCTCTTCATGCAAAGGAAATCAAAACAAAGTCTTATATTTAACTGTAAGAACCAAGACAATCTAAGCAAATAGAGGCCTTCTGTTCTGAACATTCTCAAAGGCTTGCTTCATTTTCTCAAAGCACTTGTGATGATGAGTGAAGAAGAGAATTGAGAAATATGAACGTTGAAAGTGTTCTGATCACCAGGATGCTCATCTGCCTGCCTGTCCTCAGTGGGATGTTTGAGAATGGCTGATTTTCAGATAGAAATAAACCAACTCTTGGGAAAGGGAGTTCCTGGGATCAGATACCAGGCTTAAAGTGACAAAGGTATATGGCTTCTATGCATGATTTTGAAGCAAACATACCAGTATTTTCTAATAAAGACATATTTGGTAACAACTGATAAAAGGAAAAAAGAAAAAGCAAACAGAATTTTACTCTCTATACACATACACACATGAATCTTTTTAAAAGTCTGTCTAGAAAACCAGTAGGCAAACAGAAGAAGGGGTGCTCGTGACTTTGCTTACTTTAGTAGATGCTTTCAGCTGTGATTCTGTACAGCTAGCCCAGAAATCCATTTCTGGTACTGATTCCAAATCTAGTGTATTTCTACTTTTGCAAATACCTGAGGCACTAAAACATTCTTTTCTATTTGCTTATCTGGTAACAGGGCTAGGGCATTTCCAACCATAAAGTAAATGAACACATTTGAAGGAAAAGAAGCAACAATTCTGTAAACAACCGTGAAGTTTGCCTGTGAGCAGTTGGTCATTGCTCTGGTTAACCCTGGGTTCTTTCACATTTGTATTTCACTGTGAATGAATCATGAATGCCTTGGTACCAACACTCTGACTTCATTCAGCAAAAGAATGCCTATAGAGTCGGTATTTGATGTGCTCTTCTTTTTGCCTCCTCCCTCTATGTACAAGAGTAAATGCTGACTCCTGCCTCATTCTGAGACACAGCCCAGCCCACTCTAAAAGGAGACTCCTGATCAAAAGCAGAGCCTCTTCCTGTTATGATGCACAGCTACACTTATCTGTGTTTAGGAAAACTGGGCATGGAAAGAGCCATGAGGCTAGTACATCACATATAGGCTAAGATAATGTCTCAAATTGAAAGTCAGATACAAGCATGGCTACTCATGTCTGCCTCAGTGTTTGACAACTGATAACTGTAAAATAACATTTCCATACTCGGTACAGACAGTCAGGACTAGTGAGCACAGTAGCTGTTCCTCATCACCCATCTCCAGCTGTGTGAGAAGACTCTTCTCTTTTATAGCCATAGCTGCCTTACTCTTTTTCCTGTTGTCATGATACAATACTCTCAGGAAAGCGACTTCAGGACAAAAGGGTTTATTCTGGCTCACAACACAAGTTAGGCTCCACTGAGGTAGAGGAGATAAGGTAGTAGGAGCTTAAAGCTCAGATCCATAATCAGTGAAATAAGAAAAATGAGTCCATATTCGGCATCCCCACAGGGAAGGGTTAGACCCACAGTGAATGGGTCTCCCCACCCAACACACAGTCAATATAATGTGCACATCACCAAAGGCATCCACAGAAACTACTTCCTAAGTGACACTAGATCTATAAAGTTCACAATTACAATTCACCATCATG
Organism: Uromys caudimaculatus; assembly: GCA_028551405.1. Taxonomy (NCBI): domain Eukaryota; kingdom Metazoa; phylum Chordata; class Mammalia; order Rodentia; family Muridae; genus Uromys; species Uromys caudimaculatus. The sequence continues at coordinate 71,420,071 of CM052709.1, read as the reverse complement.
CTAGTAAATCTTTGCTCAATGAAGGGAAAACAAAGAAAGGAAGTCTGCATAAGAAATAGTCAAGTGGTGGCTTCTAGAATGAACATACACCATTTCTTTTGAGGGTTAGTATTCTCCCCGAGACATGTTGATAGTAGAGCTAGTCACCATGACTGGCAAATGCTTCATCTTGGGCAGATCATGGTGATCCCCAAGCACTGTGTTGGAAATTGTGGTCTTTCTTTTGAATAAGGGGGATTTTTTTTTGATACTTTATTTACATTTCCAATGTTTCTCCCTTTCTAGGTCTCCTCTTTGGAAATCCCCTATCCACCTCCCACCCACCCGCCCGCCCACTCCCATATTCCCACCTTGACATTCTCCTTTACTGGGGCCTCTAACACCCTCAGGCCCAAGGGCCTCTCCTCCCCCTGATGACCAACGAGGCCCTCTTCTGCCACATATGTGGTCCGAGCCATGGGTCCCTCGATATGTATTCTTTGGTTGGTGGTCCAGGCTCCAGGAGGACTGGGGGGGTCAGGCCAGTTGACACTGTTGCTCCCTCCATGGGGCTGCAAACTCCCTCAGCTCCTTCTGTCCCTTCTCCCACTCCTCCATCTGGGAACCTCACTCTCAGTCCAGCGGTTACTGTAAAGTGAAACTTGGGTATTCCGAACTTTTGGGCTAATTTCCACTTATCAGTGAGTACATACCATGTTCTAGACAGGTATCAAATACCAAAGTTAAGTCAGGATCAGATAAACCATCTAAACAGTCCCATAATGCCTAAAGAAATAGAAGCAGTCATTAAAAGTCTCCCAACCAAAAAAAAAGCCCAGGACCAGATGGGTTCACTGCAGAATTCTATCAGACCTTCAAGGAATATGGGGGATATTAATGGGATACCATGTTACAGAATTCTGCAGACCCTGGATCTAACTATGCTAGAAACTAGATTAAACCCAAGATGCTTCAGGCATGTCAACTGCTAAATTTTATTTTTTTGGAGCAATAATATTGAAGTATTGCAACATCTGTGTTGCAGGGAGTCCTAACTGAACCAAGATGATAATTTCCTGACAGTTGTAACTAAGGAAAGGCTGATAACTTGACAGGAAAGGCAACTGGTGTCAGCATGATACGATGCAGAAAGACAGCATATCCTCACTACATCCTTACAGCCTTCTTGTTTTAATACTATGCATCGAAATAATTAGCTGCCTGGTTTACACACACACACACACACACACACACACATCATACAATCTATTCTGATGTGGAAATGTGTGGCTTCTGTAAAATTAAGCTGTGTTCATATTTTCTTCCAAATTATTCACACACCATTGCCCATAATGTCCTCCCTGAACCCCACTTGCTCATTCAAAGCCACCATCCATGGCTTTCCTGCCTTGGGCTGAAGCATTCATTTTCAGCAGCTCATACCCTCTATGATATCTGTTTCTGCGTTTTTGCTTCTAATATCTTCACTCTCCTATGTTCTTTTCCAGACATCAATTTCCTGTGTCTGTCTGTCTACTGATGCTTCTTGGAGGCTTACACCAGGTGTTAAAATGTGGTTTTTAGATACAATTTCATTCACTGTTGTAATAAACTATTACATAAAAGATAAGATAAATTAAGGAAAAAGAAAAACAGAAAATTGTTCCAAAGACAGGGAACTGTTTCCATTAGTTCCACGTGTTGTATTTAACAGTATTAATCATCAAATTTCTTTCTCCTTGCTGGAAGATTTCAACTGCATCCAAAAATTTTGTATTATCGAAACAATAAGAAACATGAAATTACCTGTCTATTTAACAATCATTTAAATTTAGGTAAGAGGAAAATATTTAGCAATTCTCAATTTTAATTATCTATATAATGATCAAACTCTTATCAAGGTTATTATAATAAATTTAAATAGCACAAGACATTTATAGATTACCTCCCAAGATGGCCGAATAGGTGCTTATAGCCTGGATGTTGTACCCGATTTCATCTCCCCAAACACACAGTTTGAATGCTGACCTTCAGACTGCAGGCATTTGGAAGTGCTGGGTGGGAGAGAAGTAGGCCAGGGGAGCAGAGATCTCTTATGTATTAATGTACTTATCAAAGATAACTGAACAGGTCTCCCTCATTGCTTTGGCCACATGAACACACAGTAATATGTAGACTTTCTGTGATCCGGGAAGCAGGTCATCTGTGGATCACAAAGCAGGGCCTCTCTGTGGTCCAGAAAGCCCTTGTGGACACTGAATCTTCTAGAAAACTGATGTTGGCTTTCCCAGCCATCAACGCTGTGCAAATTAAACCTGTTTATAAGCCCCTGAATGCTGGTACTGCTTATTTTTCCCACTCCCCTATTTCTCTCTCTGTGTGTCTCTGACTCTCTCTCTCTCTCTCTCTCTCTCTCTCTCTCTCTCTCTCTCTCTCTCTCTCTCTCTCTCTCCCTCTCTGTGTGTTTCTCTTACTAGTCTAGGTGGAATAAGAGCCTATGCATACATTATATAATTCTTTAAAATCTCCTTTCACTCATTCTAAATTTCTAAAGAGGCAGGCCTGTGATATGGTTCTTATTAAAGCTCAAATTCTACCCTCTTTAAGACTTATTAAGGCCTGAACAAATTCCATCATCTTTAGGACTTTAAAACATGACAAGTGCTTTTAAGATTACTATATGTAATTACCTATGGTACTTTAGACTCTAAAATTAAAACATTACTTATTTCAATACACAAATAAGATCTTCATGCTCCTTCAAGTGCTCTGGCTTAGGGAAGGGAAGGTACATGGAAAATAAGTCATGATGTTCTGATTCAGGTTAAATGTCATTTATACCAAGTTCATACTGTGAATGAGCTTTTCCAACAATTCAACCCAAAATGAGGAAGTTCTGGAACATGTTATTTTATTTGTGTCATGAAAACTAACATAAACTTTGAATACAGTTTGAGAACCTGCCACGTTTCTAGAACTGAGCCTAGCTAGCCATATGTGGCTTTTTTTTTCCATTCTAGAAGTAGAAACTACAAAGAGGGTGTTAATATAATGCCTTGAATTTCCTGTGTGGAACAGACTAACCAATGGCTATTTGAAGTACTATTATAATTGATTAGACTTTCTAGAGTGTAATTCTTTTATTTGTTTCACTTTGTTTTCTTGAGAAAGGATTTCTCTATGTATCTTTGGCTGTTCTGACACTCACTCTTATAGACCAGACTGGCTTAGAACTCAGAGAAATATGCATGCCTCTGCCTCCCAGGTCCTGGGAGTCAGATGGGACAATGTCACTTTGGAAGTTATTCCAGTTGTTTACTACTTACAAACATAAAAAATAAAGAAAATCCACATCACTCCCAACTGGATAATGAACAATGCTCGTTGGCCCGACCAGTGACCTCAAAGAACAACAGACGACAAAGCCATCCTGAACTCAGCGTCGTGTGGTCAGAGGTGTTCATTGAAGAAGCACCATGCCCATACAAAGAAGGCAAACTTTGAGGCTTTAACCACCACTGAAGATCCAGAAAATCTTGAGACAGGAAGTGGCTTTTCAGCCCATGCAGAACATAAGTGCGGCATCATGAGATGAAGGCATTGGGTGCTGTCACATGGAATCTGGAAATCTCACACAATGTGACGGGGCTAGTCAGGCAGAACTACATGGGACCTTGTAGCCTTCCAGCTCCAATGCTAGCCCAGAGCTTGACTCCAAGGGACAGCTATTAAATAAACACTAAATGGATGGATGAGTATGTACCTATTTTGGAATAGTCAAGAACTTATAGGAGTCTTAAGCCATGAGCTGTGCATTGAATTTACTTCCTGATGTTCTTCATTTCTCCCTTTCCTTCAGTTGTCATTGTCTCCATTAATGATGGAGAAGTCAGAGATCTTTGAATGCTCATGGACTGTTTGTTCCTCTGCTATCAGAGCCACTGACTTAAATGCAGAGATCTGCATAATCCCCTCCTCCTTCCTCCTGCCCTGCTTTAGGGTTACAGCACTCATCACTTCTAGGCTAAATTAATGTCACTGCCTCTTAGCTAATCTTCCCCCAGTGATGCCAGGCTCGTGATGCCAAGTGCAAATCTGCTCGTGTCACTTGAAATAAGAGCCCTTGGAGAAGTTTCTATTTCTTGGCCTAATGCTTCACACTGTTCTGTGATACTAGAGGTCTTTTCAGGCCTGGAGCCTGGAGAGATAACACGTCTTTTCCCATCCTGACCCTAAAAATCTTCTAACAAAATGTATCCCCACTCTCCTGCAGCTCAAGATTGTTGATAGAAAGAACATTCAGGACCAACAAGATGACAAAAGGGTTCATCCTAAAGTACAAAAAGTCAGGTGACTTATGACCTCAGCCAGCAGTCATACAGCCCCCGCTGATATTTCTTTTGCTAAATCACATAGAGGATTTTTGTCCCAGTGTAGTTTGAGGAAATTTTCCATCATCAGATCGGTTTCATCAAGGCTAGACTCCAAGGCTCTTCTCTGCTCTGTCAGAGGACACTGCTCTTGCTGTCCAGAGACAGAGATAATCCAATGACCCTTGTTCCATTTCTCAAGGTCTTTCTTAGGTCTTAAATGTCAGCATACAACCCCACTTTTTCCACTCCTCCGTTCATCATCTTCACTGATCACCAAGCCCCCCAAGGACATGAGAACATGAATTATTTGCAGCAAATAATCAGGAGGACAAAATAACAGAAGCAAAGGGAAATCATGGCCTCCTGAGGAAAAAAATACAAGCTATTTTTCAGAACCCTTTTGGTTTGAGATCTTTTTGCCTTTGGCAATCTCAGTCACTGAGAGGGAGCTGTGAGGACTCTGTGAGCAGGATTAGCCAGCCATTATTTTGTTATCTGTAAAAGTCCTATCTTCACATGCTCCTTCCCATATCCTAGGAGCCAATTTGCAAACTTAACACACCTAAAATTCTAGCTATGGCATAGCTATCTGTCTTGGGGATATTAATTCTTTTTCAGTGTTACTTTTCTTATCTCAAAATAGAAACTCAATATCTGCCTGTCATATGGTTTTTGTAGATAATTTAGATGCCTGAGATAACACAGCAGAAGTTCTAATCAAATCTTCTTTGAACCAATCTTGGGAGTGGATCTCATTCTCCTTTAGCTTTGTAAAATATTTTCATTGACAGCCATGGCATTCTGAGAACAACAGCCAAGACTCTGTTCTTTGTTCTGTCCACACACTTATAGTCTGGAGATGAAATCATATGCTTATGAGAATCAGTTACCTTTGCTCTCAAATCTCAAGACAGCATACACGTGATCCCCGGAGGGAGAATACACTCTCCTGTTAGTGCTAACATACAAAGCATTGCCACAGATTTGAGGGGAAAAAATGAAAGTGGCAGATGTCATGGTCTCCAGCACAGTTTTACTATTCACTATTTCCTAAGCAGTGTCACCACCAGTCAAATGATAGCTCGTGGCTGTCCAAGCTTAGATTGTCATCCATGATGTGGCATTTGACACACATCACAAACAAACACTTATTTATAACATCACCACCACCACCACCACCACCACCACCACCACCACCACCACCACCACCACCACCACCACCATCATCGTTGCCTTATGAGCAAAACTAGCGAGATGTCTACTGTATTTTGCAAAATCTGGATTTCCCATATCTTGGCAGTAAAAGGATTGGTATGACCCAAAGTTATTTCTGGCTTCACATTTCACAGCCAGGAAAATGAGTTTTCTTGGAATTTGTAAAGTTCCCAATTATACTGCCAGACATTCATTGACCTTCTAGCAGAGAAATGGTATAATTTGCCAAATAAAATCATAGGACTGGAATGAAGTGAGCTTTAATGTCATCTCTGTCTCAAACATAAGGTGTCTGCTCTCCTCAATCCTTTGTAGGATGTGCTTCTTCAGACCATGGTACCTTGTAATTTAATGGCCACATCAAATTTCTTGGTTGAAAGCTTAAAGACTGTATAGACGGTACATGGAGATTTAGTGTGCTTGAGCACACTAAATGGTGAAATGCTTCTTGCTAAATATTCTGCTTAGAGTTCAGAAAATATTTTTAAACTTTAAACCAAATCATGGTGGAGAGGAAAAAAATGTGCCTCAAAAATAAAGAAACCATGGACATGCATATAAAAATTAACATTGAAATATGGAACTGTTGAGAACTAAAAAGACACCAGTTTCATCTGAAATAATCCAATGTCTCTTCAAAGTATCAGTATGACTTAAGGCTCCCCTTGCTTACACTTAAGATATTGCTATAGATCCAAATACTCACGCCTTGTGGTGAGTGAAAGATTCAAGAATAGTTGGTCTGGTTAATTCAAAACATAAGCATTTCAAAGTATATCTCACTGAGAAAGTACTGTGTTCTGGTTCCCTTCACCACTCCTGTTACCTTTATTGAAACTGTCTTCTGTAGCATCACCATGCACTAATTCATAGAGACTAATAATTTCCAAGCTTCTGCTCATTTCCAAGAATTTGACACCTATATTCTAGTTATATATACTTGACAAACATATAATAATTTCTTACTCTTCTATCAAGCATTCCTGCATGCTGCCTGTTTTCTAAACTGTTTCCAAGGCTTTGCGTTATTGTTTGCCTGGGGGCAGTGTGTTGATTACTTTCATCATTTCTGTGCCCAAATATCAGCCAGGATGCAACTTAAGGGAATGAGTGGTTGTTCTATCTCATAGTTCTCATGTATTCAGTTCACCATGATAGGGAGTGTGTGGCTGCAGTAGCTAGACATGGCTCCTCACATTGTATCCATTCCAGACAGGCTCCTCACATTGTATCTATAGTCCAGAAGCAGAAACAGATGAACGTAGGCTTAAGGCGGGTTTTCCTTTATATTCAGTTTAGGGTCACAGCCTATGCAATGGCATCTACTTCCCAAACTAGAGTAAATCTTCCCATCTCAATTAATCTAATTTAGATAATCCCTCACAGATGTGCCAGGAGCTAGCCTCTTCAGGAATTCTAGACTGTGTCAAGCTGACAAACAAATTAACCACCACAGCCACTCACAAAAACTCTCTTGGTATGTCCCAGCAATGGGAAATTACTCCTAAGAAAGAAATAGGATGAAATCCTCTTCTTTCTTTACAGTCTTTGGGTTTATCCTCGAGACAGAGTAGCTTCCTTGTAAGGCAACTGAGGCTTTATGGGCCTCAGCCCAGCCTTCTTTTGCATTTTATTTTCAATTCATATGATCCTGCTGCCATTCGGTCTTATTCAGAATACATCTCCATTTAAAAATGTATCTCCAATTCATCAAAGCCTACACTGAACACCAGTCCTCCTCTGAAACTTCTATCAATTACTTCTTTCTTCTACAGTTTGAAGGTCTTACCTATTGTCACTTTCTGTTTTCTTCATATCTATCTTATGCAAACTTAAAATTCTAGAATTCTGGAGGAAGAGGATCAAATAATGTGCATCCCATTGTCTCCTATACATCTAACATGCTTATGTAATATAAAAACATAACTTCTATGTGGTCATGCATTTAAATGAAATTCAGACTCACATTAAAAGGAAGTCTATAATTAATAAGTGAGTAGTTTTCTGACATACATCAAAGGGTTTCAACCTAAATGTCTAAAATGCATCTTCAGTAGTATAAATAGAAAAAGCAAAAATACTGTAAAACAAAAACATAGAAGGAAGCAATAAGGCAAAATATAGAATATTACATGTCATCCCGAAACCCCCGCTTCTAAAGAGTACAGTTAAGCCACTCTCTTTCCAGGAAGAAGCTTCAAAATGGAAAAAGTACATAAATCATCTGTAATTTATGTCTCCAGACAAGAGACTATTGATCCTTCTCTCTCCCTCTCCCTCTCCCTCTCCCTCCCTCCCTCCCCCTCCCCCCCTCACACACACACACACACACATGCATATGGTAACATACCCCTTCTCTGACATTTTTTTTCTCATCCTATTTAAGAAATTTTGTTTTGAATTCTGCTTTTGGATCATGTGTGATGATTAGTAAATTATTTCCAAAGAGATTCCTTCGTTTCTCGAATAGGGCTAGTAACATCCTACCCAGTGATCCCTCAGGGTATTTGAGGGATTCAAATGAAAATGTAACTGAGGATCATATTTCAGTCAAAAGCATTTTTCCTATTTAAGAACAAAAAGAATTTTGCAAATATTTATATTGTACACATTACTGTGGTAAGCATATGAGTTGAGAAGCATACTCCTGTCACTTTTGAAGCCCATTAAAAAATCATTCATGTAATTGTAAAAACAAAATCTCCAACCTTCATCCTAAAAATCAGTGATGTGTAAATATGAATCACAAGAGATACTGCTGAAGAGTCAAATGTCTATTTGTGGATGTGTTAGTTCCTGTAAATGGACCAATGCCCCATCTTTATGCACAACAGGTTCACATCTGCTTAATGCTCTCAAATGGAGTAATGGGACAGACTGCAATATAGATGTCACAGACAGCCTAGTCAGGGGCCAGAAGTCTGGCGGCCTGTTTTCCTGGAATGGTTTTCCGGGAACAATGCACTCTCCATGATTGCTTTCCTTTAGACAAAATAATTGAATCTAATGCTCTTGTGTCAATGAAAACACTTGGATTATCCTCTTTATGCGGCAGCCCCTAGGGGCTCCAGGGTCTGGTGTTAAACCTTGCCTTTGATTAAAGCTCATCTTCCCCCATACGTCTCTATGCACAGCAAATTAAAAACTATTATCACAACATATTATCCAGAGTTTTAATGTCCATGATGCTTCTAAAATAAAACAATGTCCCTTTATAATGGGTGCAGTATCTTAGTTGGCCTTGTTATAATATTTATCATCTGTTATATGTTGTACACAATACAGTAGGCCAGTACTAAACAATAGAAAAGGACACAACCACCTCAGGCATTGTACTGTAGCTGAGAGCAAATTTAAATTTAAAGTTCATTCTATTAAGATAAAACTCTCCTATGCACATCGTAAGGGATCAGGGCAATGTAAATTTATGGCTGTTTAACTGAAAGTGGAATTTCCTATTTACTACAGCATGGTTCAACTTAAGAAGGACAATTAACTAAATGACATTCACAAATCTTGGAAAGAGAGAAATTGAATCTAGCAACTATTAATCAAAATAAATTATTTTGCAACATAGTTTACCTAAAAGAAAATAAAGCTTAAGATAATTGTATTCTCTGGGAACACAATTTTGAAAAAAAAAAACCAACCTTCTCTCCAGAGACAGCTTTTGCTCCCTACTTTGGCAACAACGCTATGGTTGTAATATGAGCTTTGGGATTGCCCAGACTTTACCCCCTCCAAAGCTTCACTTTTAAGCATCTGCATCATTGATTGCCAATACTTTTGTCTCCAACTCACATCCTCTCTTTGTTCAATTCATCTTTGCTTCTCATTTGGAATTTCTGACTTCTCCATGTTCCTCAATGCTATAAATCTTGTCTTTCTGTGTGTAGCTTACATTTTACAATCAATTATTATTGACACTGCCCAGCACATCCTCTTAATATCCTGTTCCCTGTACTCCAGTATCATGGGATAAACACTATTGTGTCTGCTGCAGAGGTCAAGATCATCCAATTTTTCTATATACAAAATGGTCCGAAGGCGCCAAGCGATTGGATAGCTCTGGAAGAAAACATTCCCTTGGCTCAGATTCAACCAGCACTTAAGCAAACTGTTTTACTACATGCTGATGCTACCCATGTTCATTTCTAGTGTCTACTGGTGCCCAATAAAGACACATCACATGGCTGATGACTCAATATCTATTTAGGTACTTTAATTTGGGCGACCTGTGCAATGACCTGTTGTCATTCAGCAACGGTAAACAAGATAATTTCTCTCAAATGCTTGGAATGTGGTGATTAAAATTGCTATTATGAGAAAAGTGGCTAGAAAGAGGAAAAGATGAATTCCTCCTTTAGGTGGGGGATGAATAAATGATACACTCTTCCGGTACAAGATATCTTTCCATTTTTTCACCTCTTCTCCTAAGGACACAGAATACATATGTCTGCTTGTGGGGGTCAGCCTCTTTCTGTGCTAGCTTTTTTAAAAAATGCTTTGACTTCCTAAGCTTCTAGACTTGCAAACAAAATATATTCCCTGTGAGTCATTTCATTGTAAAATATTACCTTATGGATGTCAAAATCAATATTTTTGGTTTTTTTTATTTGCTTGTTTTATTTTTAGATGTTTCCAAGCTTGGTCTATAACTTCTAGCCTCAAGTGAATCTCTTGCCTCAGTTTCTCAGTTCTGCTGTTATTAGAATGCCAATCAACTGAAATAACCATTATGAAAGCTGGGAAAAAATTGATGGTTTTTTAATTACAACTGTTTTAACTTTTGATCATGGGAAATAAGAATTAAATATCATTAATATCTGACCTATTAATATTTACTCATTAATTATTAAATTCATATGCACACATGGAAATCTTGCTAGAAGGAAGCTACATAAACTCTACTAATTTCATTCAGTATGATATTCAAACATACTGTTTTGAATATATTAGTGAAATTAAGAGTACATACAATTAATGTTATAGTTTTGATAGTATTATTTCTTTTTTACTATTAATATAATGGAAAATATCCATAAATAATATCTAGAGTCTTCTCCTGTCTTATTTATCAGCATTTTTGTGAAGTATGAGGAAATAAGATCTTCGACAAAGACAAAGATGAAAATCCAACTGAGTTGGGAACACAAACTTTCCAGATGAGCACCAAGCTATCCCATCCCTCCCCACCTCCCCTAGATCCCCAAACATCCTTAACACTAACATTCACAAAAATAAACTACAGAGTTCACAAAAATAATAGGAAAACAGTGCATTCTCTCTTGACACATCAAATATATGCAAGATCCATTTGCAAGCCAGCTCTTCTAAATATTCCTCAAACTCTAAGAATAATTATCTGGAAGGAATAGAATTGCATACCTGAATACCTGGTACCTTTTTCTCAAACAAAAACTAAAAGAAAAACAAAACAAAAAACAAACAAACAACAAACAGGAGATTTGCCGTGGATCTAAAACGAATGTTTTTTTGGAATAAGAGGTTGAATCTTGTAGGACCAATGGTCACTTTGGAGTACTGTAGACGTGACTGATCCTGCTCAGTTCAGCGAGCTGAATGTGATTAACTGCCTCAAGGTCAATGATTCATTCTTGCCACCGTAAGTCATTTTTAAAGTCAGGCAAAGCAGTCCTTCCTATTTCCCTTCAGTTATAATGGCCATTTACAGTAAGTCAGGTGACAGAAACTTTGGTTCACATCCAGTTTTGTGGGGAAGACAGAGTCATTGAGTAACTGTCCACCTCAATGAAAGACTGTGTGTCACATTTCCTCACATCAAAGGAACTGCCAGTGTTCCCACAAAGTTGGATTTATAAAAATTCTTTCCTCGAGAGTGCCAATTGCTCTCATGCATCTTATATAATGTGTTGCAATGGATACAGGGCCATTTTACAAATCAAATCATGGAATAGTAAAGAAGAAAAGTAAGCGTTGAAGAGCTCACACTGGCAAGGAGAATACGTCAGAGGTAACTGAAAATGTAAGTTTGACTCGTGGGCCTTGCAAAGACTCGAGTTGCCACTGGGAAGATTTCCAGTTGTGTGCATACGCTGGATCGCGCACACTTGGCAGAGAAGCCTGGGTGTCTCTTTCCAACCAGCTCCAGTAAGATATTGAAAATAGCTGCTGCAGAGATGATAGAATCCAGCAAAGTCCACTAATCAAATCTTTCCCTTTGTCTCTATAAAAATAATTATGAATGTTTGGTAGGTTTTAACAAAATAGTACCATCATGCAAACTGATTTCGAAAATGAATAATGGAAGTTAAGAGGGAGACTCCAGGTGGGGAGCTCCATCATAAATTAATGAACACAAGTGAGGGCTTAAGTTTGGATAGCAGTGTGTACTGGCTAGTTTTGTGTGTCAACTTGACACAAGCTGAAGTTATCACAGAGAAAGGAGTTTCAGTTGAGAAAATGCCTCCATGAGACCCAGCAGTAAGGCATTTTCTCAATTAGTGATTAAGGGAGAGGGCCCCTTGTGAGTGGTACCATCTGTGGGCTGGTAGTCTTGGGCTCTATAAGAAAGCAGGCTGAGTAAGCCAGGAGAAGCAAGCAAGCCAGTAAGAAACATCCCTCCATGGCCTCTGCATCAGCTCCTGATCCTTAACCTGCTTGAGTTCCAGTCCTGACTTCCTTTTGTGATGAACAGCAGCATGGAAGTGTAAGTCGAATAAACCCTTTCCTCCCCAACTTGCATCTTGGTCATGATGTTTGTGCAGGAATAGAAACCCTGACTAAGACAAATTGGTACCAGTGTAGTGGGGTATTCCTGTGACAACCTGACCATGTTTTGGGGAGGACTGTGGAAGGACTTTGGAACTCTGGGCTGCTCTGTGGGATGTTGTGTAGGAGTTTGGAAGATAATGTTGAGAACTGTGCAGAAGATGGAGGCCTGGCTTGTAAAATTTCAGAGGGAAGATTAAAGACTCTTATCAGGGCCATTGCTATTTTGACTGTAAAGGTTCTGTGGTTTTGGTTAGCTGGGGCCGAAGGATCAGCTATGAATTACAAGATACCAGAACTACTAAAGCAAAACTATTGCATTGCTGGGACTATTGATGCTGGTTAGCTAGAGCTAAGATATTAGCAGTGATTAAGAAGAGACCAGCATCATTGGGGTGAAATCTTCTGAGAAGTGTTTTCTGAGCACACACAGGCTGCGTTCCAAAGATAGCCAGGGTTGTACCTTGTGCTATGGCTGGACTTGGTAATGTGTAAGAGTCACCCAGGAGGTACTGGTTTTGAAGGCATGAAGGAGTCATGAAGAGCAGCTGAGGCCTGGGCACTGTGAGAAGCTGTGGAAGGCCATTCGTGAAGGTGCAGCCTCAGTTGCAATTCCAGGACTGAAGGGGTCATACAAAGGAGTTGAGGCTCGGGCACTGTGAGAAGCCTCAGAAGGCCATTGGTGAAGGTGCAGCCTCAGTTGCATTGACAGCCCAAGATTGAAGGGGTCATGCAAAGGAGGTGAGGCTTGGCACCATGAAGAGAGCCTATGAGAAGCTGTTTGTAAAGCCTAGTTGCAGCAGAAGACAGCAGTGTTTTGGAGATGCCAGTACCATGAGATGACCACCAAGAACAGCAGCAGCAGTGGAGTACAGGCATCTGGAGCCATGTGTGCTACAAAGGGCAGAGCTGGAGAAGTGACTCAAGCCCT
>CM052709.1:71386224-71406320 GCA_028551405.1 Uromys caudimaculatus | reverse complement strand
TGGCACCATGAAGAGAGCCTATGAGAAGCTGTTTGTAAAGCCTAGTTGCAGCAGAAGACAGCAGTGTTTTGGAGATGCCAGTACCATGAGATGACCACCAAGAACAGCAGCAGCAGTGGAGTACAGGCATCTGGAGCCATGTGTGCTACAAAGGGCAGAGCTGGAGAAGTGACTCAAGCCCTTGGATGAATTCAGAAGAACGTGAGTAGATCCCAGACATTGGATGGTTGGAATTTGATTTTGCTTTTGATTGTGACTTTGCCTGAAAAAAGGTATTTTGTGGAGCCCACAGTTAAGAGACTTTGAATTTTTAAAGACTTTGAATTTTAAGAGATTTAAAAGGGACTGAAATGTTAATATGTAAGAATTTGTAAAGACTGTGGGACTTTTAAAGTTATTTAGATCTTGGGGATGAAGAAGGAAGTAAGGGTTGATGCTTATTGGTGATGTGTTTGTGTGTCAAGTTAACAAGGGGTCAATTGTACTGGCTTAGTTTTGTGTGTCAACTTGACACAAACTGAAGTTATCACAGAGAAAGGAGTTTCAGTTGAGAAAATGCCTCCATGAGACCCAGCAGTTAGGCATTTTCTCAATTAGTGATTAAGGGGGAGGGCCCCTTGTGAGTGGTACCATCTGTGGGCTGGTGGCTCTATAAGAAAGCAGGCTGAGCAAGCCAGGAGAAGCAAGAAAGCCAGTAAGGAACATCCCTCCATGGCCTCTGCATCAGCTCCTGATCCCTGACCTGCCTGAGTTCCACTCCTGACTTCTTTTTGTGATGAACAGCAGCATGGAAGTGTAAGTCGAATAAATCCTTGCCTCCCCAACTTGCATCTTGGTCATGATGTTTGTGCAGGAATAGAAACCCTGACTAAGACAGTCAGTTATGATCGTGATAAGAAAATCAAAATCCACCTGATGTGTACACAAACTATGAACGGGTCTATACCAAGAGACTATAGTTATCTCATCTTTCTAATGGAGAGATGAATTATAATTAGCCAGTCACTTGTTACAAATTCTGATAGTTTAGATCTGGATATTTTCTGAAGCACATTTGCCTAACCCACAGCATTATGACTGGATGCATACTTTTTCTTATTAAAGAAACAACTTTAGGGACAGAGTCTTAGAATTTTTTAAATTCTTTTATTATTTGAGATTATAACAATTACAATCTCCCCTTGCCTTGTTTTTCCTCCCTCCAAACCTACCCATATGCCTGGGAACCTTCACATCATACACAAAACAAAACAAACAAACAAACAAAAACAAAGCAACAACAAAAAACAGCTAAAAGTAGTTCAAGTGCCTTAATATAATGCTTTAAACTTCAAAAGGACAGATAAAATCATAGATGTAAGAGTAATAGTTTAATATCTAAGCACAATGTATCATTGGATGCTTGAAGTTTCTAGTTGTGTACAATAACTTGTTAGAACAGTGTTACTTCTGATGGTCTTTACTCAGAGTTTTCAGTCACTTAAAAGGGATGGAGTAGTCACTATGGCGTGTGAATATGTAATCACTTCTCTTTCTATTTTATCAGACCATATGGATGTGCTCCTAATGTAAGTCTCTCAAAGACATGCCTTTACCCTTAGCTTCTTCCCGCTGGGTAGTAGACTCAGATCACACCCCTATGGTCCATTCCACCTCCTTTACTTCAGCCTACCAGAACCAAGTTCTGGAATCAGATAGGAAGTAGAGTTCCAGACTTGTACTGCAGGATAAAAAGCAAACAATGCATAGAGAAAATAAACATGATAAATGATCAAAGCATAAAGTCTTACAGCTTGGGAAATTGCTCATTTCCTTACAGGAAGTATCCTATAACCATTGATATTATAGAGGAAGAAAATTGTCATGTTGATATCTAGTCTTCAAGTATCTGTTATTAAGATTCATGGGAAATATATCCCATGGCTTTAAATAGCACTAAGCACTGGGATAAGATATCTATCAGTCAACTGTAGTAGACAACTCTGCCACACAAGTATGGGAAGAGGGCAACTAATTCTTTCCAAAACAGCTCATTGCAGGTTAAAAGTATAGAGAACATCTTTCATAAATGTGTTATCTTTTCCTGGATTTTCCAAATTGCTGAGAGATTACCAATGTTTAGCCACTTAAGTTGTGATTTTTAAATCCATAAAGAAAGGAAAAGTCAGCAAAGACAGGGTTAGTGTTCCACACAAAATGTGATCGTGGACAATATCAAATGATGAGCTCGGGGTACAGAAGAATGTAGGAGCTCCACAAACCATAAGATACTTTCTTTTAATACAACCAGACTACATGACTACTAAGTAAAGTAGGGAGCCAATCCTATGTCCCCAAATCACTCACAGCTAAGCACTCAGAAAGTGGTTATGGATTGGACAGGCTAAGGCCAAACAAATCAATGAGATTATCTTTTCCCAAGTACAGTGAGAACTGGACAAACATATTTGCAAGAGGGAGCCTGTTCTCTGCAAACATACTAAGCTGCCTATCATAGGAATCCTAATCATACAAGGGGGAAAGATACTACCAAGCTAATGCTATCCTCTATAGCCTAGTGTGTAAAAGCTTTCTTCCTGAAGCAAGCAATGTAGTCAAGCTGCAATGTGGAGTATCCAAGAATTCTTTGCCTAGACCACCAGTACTGGATGCCTCTGAGTCATCTTGTCAGAACAATGGCCACTCTTTGTAATCTCACCCTGCTGGTTCAGCCACTGCTGGATATCTGATTTTTTTTTAATTAATTATTCTTCTCTGTTGGTTTCTCTGTTAACAAGAAACCTTATGTCTTCCATTCCTCTATAGAGTGTATGGGTTTACCTCAGTGCTTCAGCACAGCTAGACTGTGGAAACAGGATGATAAACAGATGAAGAAATGCAGTAGCTCTGTGAAAGACAAGTTCTTCAAAACTGGTTCTTGTATTTCACAAAATGTGCCACACATTGCTTATATAATTAACCTAAAGATAATATTCTATATGTAACAGAAATTTTGTGTAACTCTTTTTTTTAACCTTTATTTAAAAGTCCTATGTTAAGAACTCTTTAGGCATCGTTAGGAAAGTACACTATATAAATTAGATAGTATATAGAAGACTTCAAATCATGTCTATCATGGTTCACACTGTTTCTCTAGCATCTAAGGGAACATAACTACATTCATAAATGATTAAGTAGACAATGGACCACAGGTCAGAAAAACTGAGAAAAATAAATACCTCCATCTATCCATCTTTAAGTACTTAACCCTGCTCAAAGTGGTGTCAACTACTTAAGACTACCTCTGGTAATGCCATATTGGAAAAAAGGCAACTGTGTATCCAACTTGTATGTTATACTGTTACTTCCATAGGCTAGACCCCTTTCTCTAGACCTCAGCTCAGAGTCAGCAGTGCCCAGATCCCCTTTTAGTCTCTGTGCTGGCAATCAACACTGAGGCAGTTGGTATTCACTACTAACAGCCTGGTATTAGCCTGTTCACCATTTCTTCTACCCAGGAGTCACACCTAAAGAACAGTAAACATTATTGTTGAAATTTAATTTAAAAAGAGAGTCAGGCAGATTCATTTACATCTACAAGGAAATTCCAGTTTTCTTCAAAGCTGGCCTGTTCTCTCATATAGCAATATATGTTTTGGACCAATGAGTCTAAGCATCGTCCATGGAGAAGTCTTGGAAATTTTCTTCAAAGGATAATGATTATGGGTCTCATGCATCCTTGCTAATGGAGCCAGCCGGAGTCTTTATGTTGTAAGTAATCAAAAAACTACCTTTGGGATATCACCACATGCTGAATGCAAAATGACAGAATAGAATGGAATGGAAATTAAGTCTCAGAGTTAGTCACTGCCCAGAATCTCTAGAGTATTTGGCTTGATGATTCTCTGAAGTATGCTGGCAAACAAAAACTCCTGTAATGGTTAAGATAAGAAAAACAGCAGCTTCATGGTCAAGTCAGCAGGCTGCTTGGCTGTAAGTCATAGGGATTAACAGTATGCCGATAGATGTTATGCACAGCCAGAAGTCTGTTGGAGTTTTCAGTATTTCTTATGCTTTTTTGAGGCAAGAATTTCATAGACACATGTTCATCCTCTGGGCAAAAGACTTATTATTCAGTGGTCCTTACTTATGACTACACACTGAATCCATAAGGGATGATTTTAAAAGGATTTCCTTTGAGATACATCTCCAGAGAGTTCTATCATTTGGTCTAGGTCAGAGTTCCAGGGCATTAATTGTCTGCCAGTTGTCTAGGGCTCTGTATCAGGGCAGCATGGGTTGAGAAGCTAAGTCTTGTGTATGTTTCCAGCCTAGTGCTTTTAAGAGAAGGATACCTTGCTTTATTGAACATCAGATGTGACTGGAGGTCCCTGTATTTCTGGATAAAATGGGGATCTCTGAGTAAAGCAAAGCGATTACTTATTTATTAAAAGAAAAATGAGTTATTTGATGTGATTTCAGTGAACAAATAGATCTATATACTTATGGATATAGAACTATTAACTACTCAAAAGCTCCAGAAAGAAAACCAGCAACCTGAAATAGATGAAAATAGGATCTACAAAGGCTAATTGTCCTGTGCCAATATGGACTTGTGTTAGGGTTGGGAAGACAAGGGAGCATGGTAAAGCATTTCTGTTGAGAGCAAAGATTGTGTGTCACCATGCATTTTAGCTGAAACAGCTCTTCCCCATGGCTTCTCAACAAGGCAGGTCTGGCAAACATTCATTTCCTTGCTTGAGAGGCACACGTCCCTGTTCATTGTATAGCTTTGAGCTAGAGTGTCCCTGAAGGAAATTCCTGTTTCACTGCCACCAATAGCATATTTGGTGGCCGTCATGGTAAAGTTTATCTATGACAGTTGAGTCATTTAGTTCTGTAGACTCAGCAAACACACCCAACCCAGCTCCATTAGACAGAAACAAAGAGGCAATTGCCTTCTTGGAAAGTTTGAGGAAATAAAGTCCCATCACGGAGACAAAGGGAAAATGGCATTAAGTTTATACGACTGACTTATAAAGTGAGCAACTTAATTTTTCGTCTAAATTAAATAAACAAAATCAGGTTCTTGTATTTTTAAGGCCAAGGATTATTGTTTCTGGCATTTATGGCTTCATTAGGCATATGCTACAAAGCTTATTTTTTGTTTGTTTGCTTGTTGGTTTGTTTGTCTCTCCTTTGAGCTGCAGAGAACAATTAATATTCCTTCTATTGTTCCGTTTTTTGAAGTAGTGGTGGGGTTATAAACTGGAAATCAGTAAATTTTGATTTAACTACTAAAATGGCCAATGATTCAGTTAGAAGAAACTTTGTCAGTACTGAATCTAAGTTTTCTTTGCGAACAAATGAGACCCTTCCTTTTCCCTCAGACCAAACACCTTTCATATCAAATCACAGTCAATGCACAAAGATGGTTTCCTATTTGTTTACAATCACTACAGTATGGAAATGCTGCTGTTTTGCCGACTTGATCACACAGTTCTATTGTTTCAGATCATGTAATAGAGTCTGTTCAATTAAAATGGACCTGTAAGCAAAGCAGAAAGGAATCTACAGGCTAAAGCACAAGCTGAGGGGTGCTGTGAGGAACATCCTGGTCCTAGGAAGAGCTGTTCCTTGTGTATGTGTTGTTCATTCCCTTTAGTTATTACCAAAATTGGAGTGGGAGGCCAGTGCCTCTTCAGACTTTATCCCAGGACAAGACAGAGAAAACACCACTGTTCTGATAGTGAGAAAAAAGCCATCCTTACCCTAGAGTGTCCAGGGGTGTGGAAATGATGGAAGACAGAAGAAGCCACAAGCTGGCATTGATATGTAGATTTAGCCCATTTTTGTTGTACCAGTGATTTTAGAAATGCTTGTCATGTTTTCCTTAACCCAGGGCTGTTGTTCTATATGTGGCTAATATATATGTTCTTAAGAGTAAAGCTCCTGAGTTAGGGGAAGGACTGAAGGAGCTGAAGGGGTTTGCAACCCCATAGGAAGAACAACAATATCAGCCAACCAGACTTCCCAGAGCTCCCAAGCACTAAACCACCAACCAAAGAGTACAAATGGAGGGACCCATGGCTCCAGCTGCATATGTAGCAGAGGATGGCCTTGTCAGGCATCAATGGGAGGAGAGGTCCTCAGTTGTGTGAAGGCTTGATGCCCCAGTGTAGGGGAATGCCAGGGTGGGGAAGCAGGGGTGGGTGGGTGGGTGGGGGAGCACCCTCATAGAATCGGGGGGATGGGGATGGGATAGGAGGTTTCTTGGGGAAAACCAGGAAAGGGGATAACATTTGAAATGTAAATAAAATAATCAATTAATAAAGAAATGTAATATAAAAACAAAACAACAACAAAAAAGAGTAAGGTTCCTTGTGTTAGAATTTTTTTTTTTTTTTTTTTTTTTTTTTTTTTTTTTTTGTATCTAGGGAACAGATGGATACCAGGTATGCATTGTGAAATGGATAATGGTTAACATCAGATAGTCTACCCCAAAAGGAGGGGAGCATGGGAAGCTGAATTTAGAAGGAGGAACAGACATGGGGGACCAATGTATTTCATATCAGAGATTCTCCTCCAGCCACATTACTTCCAAAAATGGGCCCTTTAACTTAACTATGATTGCTTTGATATCAGATGAGAAGTGTAGATGAGCCATGCCCAGATATACACCCAGAGGTTATGTCAAAGGTTCTTTACGAGAAGAGAATGGATTCATGGCGAAAGTGAGTGGCATTTAGAAGCAGAGATTCTATTTGCCTGATATCATAATCCCAGCTGCACAGTGCCTCACAGACTAACAGTAAATACTGTTATCCTCTGCTCACACAGACCTTTAGCGAATTCTCAGCCACATCAAAGCTTGCACCATCTACCACCCACAGAAACGTTAATAGCTGGCAGTTTTCTATTCAGCTCATCTACTTCCACAACTCCCACCCTTGGCTATTTTACCAAAGTGAACTATTGCCAAGATAAGAGCACTGAATGTCCTCTAGACATCGCTGAATATTTCTCACTCCTTATTTCTAGTCCATGAAAAGCAACGAAGCTTCTCAGGAAGCTAGAGTTCTTCTCATTGCCCTGGGTCTTATGAGAATAGCAAGAAAATGAGGTTCAGAACGTAAGGGCTGATTCATCTCTAGCAGCATCAATGTTAGACAACAAGAACCCGAAAGTTGATGTACACGAAGGGAATCAAGGGAAGGGACATCCAAAGTGCTAGTTCTTAACCAAAGAACAGAAAATTCTTACCTCCAAGAGACATTAGGCAATAGCTACGGGTGTCTTTTATTGTCATATTTTGTAGCAATGGGTGCTATTTACATCTACTGATGACAGGTCACTGATTCTGCTAAACATTCTGAAATATATAAAGCCATCACCATGCAAAGAATTATCCAGTTTCAACTATCAGTTCAATTTGTGTCTGCTGAGAAGTCTCTAGCAGAGGCTGCCATGGTGGTAACGTCTCTCTTCTGCTTTGCCAAAGTCCTTGAGTTGTCTCCCTGAGAGTCAGGTCATGCTCTTCTATTAAGAGGGAGCTGCTTTCAAATAAGCTCATTATACTTTTCCCTTCAAGCCTGAGAGCAACTTAACCTTCCAGGCTGTTTATCCTACTTCCTTCTTAGATAATCTCTCAACGAAAAAGGTGGTCAGGGCGAGGTAAGTAGAAACTAGACTTTGGAACAGAAGTTATGAGACTTTTTGAAGCGCCACTGACAAAATGGTGTGTGGATATCAGTATGGATCAAAGCAGGCTGGTAATAATGTTTCCCAGAACCAAACCTCACCCAGAAGGGCTTGGTAGAAACAAAATGATGAGCCTTTCCAGTTTCAAATCAGTAAGACTGAGCCATACAAAATCCATAGATGACAGCACCAAATAACCACACACTGATGAAATGCTGTGTGTACCTAAGTACTGTGTCTCATGGGATTTATAAATTGGGAAGAAAACCGAGCATTCCATGTGTTCAAAAGGATGCATCCTATAGATAAATCTAGGAAAAAAAGATTAAGTTTGAAAAAAGCTTGTAATTACTGCTGGCTCTTTGAAATTGTCAGAAACGGGATGGATTGAGATGGCTGTGTGAGTAGAAGTGTTTGCCACTAAGCTTAGCAGTCTGAATTCCATCCCAGGAACCACAGGGTACAAAGAGAAAACTAACTTGGCCAGCATTCTTCTGATCTCCATACATGCACATATGCCATACATATTTCAATATATAGACACACACACACACACACACAAGAATTAAGAAAGTAAAAAAAAAATGTAAGGAACAAATATATTTTACAGATAGGTGCAATCCATCTGAAGTACCAAGCTATAAAAGCCATTTTTATAAACATCCAAGGGATTGATTACTGTGGTGGTCAGGGGAAGCAACACCCTGCAAAACACAACTCCCAAAACATATCTTGACACATGTGAGTACCTCTTCAAAACATATGGAATTGTTGTATAATTGTATGGCAAATTATAATCAAGTTGTTTATTATTTTTCTCAGTTCTTATGGAAAAGGGAGACTTTCATCCCTGCTACAACTTCATATTGTCAAAATTTCACTTTTCATGCAAACAATTTCCTGAGCCTAAAATTTGAAGACAGAACATATCATTGCTCCATATTACAAATTATTTCATCAAAATACTTCTCATCATCTTATGCTGGAAAATTAAATATAATCAAAATTATTTCAATTCTCTCTTTACCACTAAAAATTAGCTAGTATTTTAAAGACTAAATTAAGTATTGATTTAGTGGGAGTTTTCTGTTTGGCATATTTCTTACACATTCATTTATATTATGTTTATTATATACCTGATTATGTTTGTTTGTATTGGCTTTATAAGCTTTGTAAGAGTATATAATACTTTAAATACAAGTAAAAATAATTATAAACAAAGACACTTTGGCCATTACTTTCACTGAGCATCTGACATTTCCTTCGACAGCTCTGGAGATGGGCAAGAAATTACAATTTTTCCACCTTAACATCTCTTTTTAAACTAGGTGGGAACTGTGCGTTATGGTTGATTAATTTCCCAACTGTGTTTTTTTTAAATCTAATTTGACTTACGAAAAGCTGAACACATAATGTAATTCAATGAACTTAGACTCCGATGGCAGTGGATCTATTCTTGGAAGATGAAGCTATCTATGACCCTTCCCCAATCTCTGAATTATCATTACACTTACATTTGTGATAAATGCATCTGCCATAAAACTGTCCTCTTGGCCATATTTTCAGATATGTACTATAGTTCTGTTCACTGTAGAATGGTGCTATTACTGGGTTTTTAAACATTTGCTATGGATGAATTTTGTATTCCTCATTGTCTGCATATAAATTAATAGTGCACAAAACCTCAGAGGTAGACTATAGCAACACATGAACTAGAAAAACAAAACATGGCTTCTCCTTGGAAAGGGATAAAGTATTTACCCGCTGTCAGAAGATGTCCTGAACAGTCCACAGAATCCCTGAAATAATGGGTCCTCGGGCTTCACTCTTCTGCTATGGAGCATTTTCTCCATTTCTTTTAATCTCTTCCTTTTCCCATTTTCAGCAAGACTGCACACTTGTTTACCTAAGTCATTTGCTCAGGGTAGGGCTGGCTGGGGACAAAGCTCCCTAGGGAGTGCAGCTAGGAGACCTAGAGGAGGGAATTTGATGATCCTAGTTGGGGAGAAAGAGATGGCAATGGAGACATCAGGCAGCTAAGCACCAGAACATCAAATAACATTCGGGAAGGCTTGGTTTCCTGTTGCATTTAAGTAAAGAGAGAATAGTCCATCATGGGATCTCAGCATTATCTTTCCATTGAAAAGATAACTATGCATCGTTTGTGGCTATGGTTTCCTCTTTAACAGTCTCTAGCATACTAAAGCCCTTTTAAAATATATTTAATATTAAAGATATCAAATAGTATCTTACTAATGTGATGCACAAGGTAAGACAAGGAAAATCTACAGAGGATGCAGAAGCAGTTGAGACAAGAAAGACCATCACACTAGCTTGAGGCATCCTATGTTTAACCCTTTCCTATCTCCAGCAGCCACCCCAGACATTCATAGTATGGTGAAGTAAACATTTGAAATTTTATAAGGAAAAAAAAACAGACAGGAAGATGTTTTGCCCCTTAATGGATCCTTTCCTATTAAATTTCATGTATCAAGACTTAAAGGGTTTGAAATCAATTTAGCAAGGTACTTCCAGAATCTCACTTTAAAGGGGCAGAGTATGATGAAATGAGAGTTCTTATCATGTCTTTTCTGTATGAGGAAGAGATCGTCTATACCTTTCTACTTTGTAATTTTATTCACATTACAGTCTTTTACATGATTATTAATTATTGGTTTTCACCAATGTTCACAGTTGTCACTAGATGTTTGTGAAGAATTTGTATTTTCATGCATATGTGTGTATCTGTCTGTGTCTACAACTATGTATTTGTTTTTGTATAGACATGATATGTGTATATGCTTGTGTGTGTCTGTGTATGTTTGTTTGTGTCTTTGAGTATGTTTGTTAGTCTTTATTTGCTATTGTAATATCTCTCCTTTTATGGATGAAATCACATAGTTCAAAGGCTCTGGATTTAACTTCTCATTCTTAAATCTAGCACTTGGCAAAAGTTTAGCTAAACTAGAAAGTAAAAGAATTATTTGAATAAAAGACTGTCAAGGGAGGGAGGGACAGAGAGAGGGAGGGAGGAATGGAGAGAGACAAAGAGAGACAGAGAGAGAGAGAGGGAGAAGGAGAGGGAGAGAGAGAGGGGAGAGAGAGAGAGAGAGAGAGAGAGAGAGAGAGAAAGAGAGAGAGAGAGAGAATAAACACACTGGTCTTTCAGAGTCCATTTGGACCAAGACTGCACAGATTTTATCTACTTTACAATTAGTCTTCAAACACCAGACTATTGCTTCATATTATTGCATAAAGGAGAGTAGAGACTCAGAAGCAAGCATTCTTACTTTCAATCTTTCAGCTGAGTTTACAAACATAATCAACTGGTCATTGGCACTGTGGTTGCATTTTTCGTAGGTTGTTTTCTAATTCATTCATCTTTTTATTAAGCAGCAAAAACTTTGCTGTGTAAATTTTACATCGAAGTTTAGAACAAGAACATAAACCCAATGGAGGCCTTGACTGAACTTCTTAGAATGGTATTTTTATTATAGGGCTTTGGCAAATGAATAGAAAATTCATTAAATTAGTTGACAAAAACTAACTAGAAAAGGAAATGATTCTCATTGTAGCCTGGCCACAGAGTGAAAATAACTGACCATGGAAAAAAAACAGTGATACATCAAAGCCACCCAAGAAACAAGGGCAACCTGGCTATTTCTTGAGATGGGGATTATCTATCATATGATAAGGATTTCTGAAGAAAAGACATTCTAAAAGAAAGACGATCCAGGGTTCGGTGTCCTTCAACCAAAGTCCCACAGGCCCAGATGTTGTATCATAAAAATTAAGAGTGTTTCTGAAATGAGAAATGAAAAGAAAAGGAGAAAGTTCTGCTCTGTTGCCGACACCAAAGACATTGCGAACGGGCTGGAATACACAACCTAAATTTAAGAGAGCTAATGCTGAAACACCTGTCACATGGTATTGAACTAAGCTATCCCAACTTTTTAAAAATTGGACACATTAAATATGTAGGGAAGAAAATGAAAACCTCATCATTCATTGTCCAGTCGTGCCAAACAAGTTTTAAGTCACCTGTACAGACATAGCTATATGTGGAATTCTGTTTACTGTTTAAATACCTTCAGGGGGTTCATATGGGCATTCCTCTTAGCTTTCTGTTCAGATTTCTCCTTGATACTCCTTCTGCCATCTTTGCATAGTCTCTTTTGTGTCAATCAAACAAAACTCTATTCTCCTGTGAAACCTGTGTGCTTCTGCCTCAATGTTCCACACTAGTTCCCCTTTGTAAGAACTTACTGGTTCCAGATGGTGCACATCTTCCCCTGAATGATCCTCATGCATGAAATATTTCTCATACCCGCCTACTAAGTTAGTAGATATTTTCTCATTTCTATCCCCACAGTGCTTCCGATTATTTGATACTTTTATTTATTTATTCTCTCATCTATTACATCCTGACTCCAGTTTCCCGTTCCTATTCCTCCCAATCCACTCCTCCTCCATTTCCCTTCAGAAATGGGCAGACCTCCCAGTAATATTAACCAAACATGGCATATCAGATTGCAACAAGACGAGGCACCTTCCCTCATATCAAGGATTGGTGAGGCAATCTAATAGGAGAAAAAAGATCCCAGAAGCAAGCAAAAGAGTGAGAGACAGCTGCATTCCCAGTGCTAGGAGTCCCACAAGAAGACCAAACTACACAACTGTAGCATATATTCATAGGGTCTATATATGCAGACTCCTTGGGTTTCAGTTCCTGTGAGCCCCTGTGAGCCCAGGTTAGTTGATTCTGTAGGTTGTCTTGTGGTGTTCTTGACCCCTCTGGCTTCTACAATCCTTCCTCCCCTTGCTCTCCAGGATTCCCCAAACTTATGCTTAATGCTTGGCTGTGAGTCTCGGCATCTGTTTCCACCAGTTGCTGGATGAAGTCCCTCTGATGATAACTGGGCTAGACACCAATTTATGAGTATATCATTAGAAATCATTTCATCAACTTTTTTCTTTCAGTTGCTTGTAATGTTTGGTTCTGTCCTAGGACCCTGGGCTATTGGGCCTCTGGTTCCTGCACCTCCAGGAAATATCAGGGGTAAGCCTTCTCATGGCATAAGTCTCAAGATGGACCAATAATGGTCCATCCAATGGTTAGTTTCTTTCACAATTTCCGTGCCACCTTTACCCCAGCACATCCTGTATATAGGACAAATTGAAGGTGGAAATTTTGTGGCTAGGTTATGTCCCAATTCCTCCACTGGATATCTTGCCTGGTTATAGGAGATGGCCTGTTTAGGCTCTGTATTTAATTACTAGAAGTCTTAGGTAGGGTCACCCTTGTAGATTTCTGTGAGTTTCCATTGTACTAGGTTTCTACCTAGCTCCTGAAATGCTCTTCAATTCGAGTTGTCTCTCTCAGAACTTTCTTCCTCCACCCTCTCCCTGCCTGACATCCCATGTTTTAGTAAAACATCTACTTCCAGATTCAGTTTTATGGTAAAGATTTATAAATAAGAGAGAAAAGAGACTGCGTGTTTATGTGTATGTATGTGTGTATGTTTGTGTGTATGTGTGTGGGTGTGTGTGTGTATATGTGTGTGTCTTCTAGGTTCCAAAAATATGCACTTGGTCAACCCTGCTCTTCCTCTTAACTCCTGTAAATAATATCTATTGAATCTATGTATAAAATTAGCAAGTTTGTAAATCTTATAAAGTTATTCTCTAAAAATTAGGTCTATCAGAGTTTATCAGAAACAATGGTCTCAGTTAAGAGTTTATATTTTAGAACAGTTTAGATTTTGTTAGAAAGTAATACATACTTTGCTTTAACTTTTATCAAGGTTACATGGTTGAATTCCAAGACTCATCAGTAGACAAGTTAAAGAATTAGAATTTATTAATATATATTTCCCTTTGGGATTGGTTGGAAATTGAAGGAAGAATATGGAAATGAAATGATATTTGCATTAGGAAAATTCTTTTACACAAAACAGGGCTGGGGGAAATGAAACCACAATGGGCAAATTTGGGGGAAATTATTCATTCTGAGAGGAAATGAGACACTTCCATACATTAACAACTTAACTTCTACCACCGAATACTCTGAAAGATGTCCTTAGAGAAACACTGGTCACACTGTGTGACATTCAAGGTGGCTGCAAATGCATTTGGGTAATTGATAGTAAATTAAGAAGAGGAAGGAAAAAAAACACAGTACTTTGGAATTCTAGACATTTCCACAGTGTATTGGAAAGGAGTCAACAAAGCTATTATAAGTTATTATTCTGGCTGGACTATGAGTACCAGCAGAAAGTTGAGCCTTTGGCAAACTATACTGTTTAATTAAGAAACTATTAATAAGCATAAAGAAACAGTCCTTTTTAACTCTCCCAGTGGGTTACTTAGGGTAGTTCAAACTGCCTGGACGTTTTTCACTAAGTTATTTACTAAATTGCTAGAACATATTGGTGTACTTCTGATATACTGAGGATTTCTTTTAATTTAGGATAATTTGTATGTTAAATTGAGAACAACTGACTACCATTTGCAAGAATAGGAAACTGCCATGCAAATTATTCTGAATTCAAAGCAATGGGTTTGATGAGAGTGGACTTGTTTAACTGGCTGAAGGATAAAGAGAAATTCTGCCATTTGGAGTGTCTTCCCCTCCCT
The DNA here is from genome assembly GCA_028551405.1 of Uromys caudimaculatus. NCBI lineage: Eukaryota > Metazoa > Chordata > Mammalia > Rodentia > Muridae > Uromys > Uromys caudimaculatus. The sequence continues at coordinate 71,392,004 of CM052709.1, read as the reverse complement.
CAATACTTCTCTTGATTGGATGTTCTGTGGATCATGTATAAATGTATTTCTTTCCTTTGACTCTTTTTCACATCGGCTATTGAAAGTTAAAGCCAGTGCTAGATCTCTGATTTCTATTTTCCTTTATCTCTCTTTTTCTTCCTCTTCCTCCTCATCTTCTTCTTCCTTTTCCTCTTCTTCTTCTTCCCTCTAATAGTATGTCCATTGTTTCTCTTTAATTACTCCAATTCCACATTCCTATAACTAGCTTTCAGGTCCTATACATTAAAAACAAAACAAAACCAAAAAACAAAAACACCTCCACTTTTCTCTCCCTCCTTCTCCTCTCCTCCTATCCATTTTCCTCCTCCTCTTTCCCCCCCTCCCCCTCCAGCTCTAGAATTGAACCCAGGGAAATTGTTCTGCCCATAATCTACATTCCTAGCGATTTTCTAATGTTTCTCTTTAGACGAGGTCTCTCTAAGTTCCTCAAGCTAACTCTGAATTTACTCTGTAACTCAAGTTGGCCTTGCACTTGAAATACCTCTATCTCAGCCTTCCAAGTACTTCTCTTACTACACCTGAAAATCTATAGGTTCAAAATTTAGCTCTCTCCCCAAAGTTTGAGAGTTAAGGTCATTCTGCTAAAAATAAAACAATATGACCAGTGGTGTAGAAAGAAACAGTCCATTTTCAGGCTCTAAGCTGGAACTTGCTGGATTTTTTCTAATAAATATGTCTGTGGTCAAAAACTCTTCAGACACACACACAAAAACACACATACACAAATGTAGTGTCTATTGTTTTCTCTAGCATAACAGATTCATAAACTGAACAATTATATTATCACATTAGTAAATATGCCATCAGCAGTTATGTCTTTGAATCACTCCAACATTGAGAAAGAAAATGGATTAATAAAATTTACATAATTTGTTTGCATATACATATTTATGTATGGATATGCATGTGTGTGTGGGTGCACATAGATGCAGGGGTCAGAGTTCAACCTTGGGCATTACTGAAAGTAACTTACAGGGACCTGAAATTTGCCAATTAGGTTAGTCTACCTAGTCACTGAACTGGAATGATCACCTGTATCTATTTCTCCAGAGCTGAGAATAACAAAAACTAAAGAAGCCACCCAATTGACTTATAATTTTTTTAATTAAATTTTTTGTGTTTGTATCTGTGTATGTATGTATGTATGCATTTAATATGTGTATGCATGCTATTATACATGTATGAATATGTATATGTCAGAGGATGATGATTGTGTGTGTGTGTGTTTGTGTGTGTGTGTGTGTGTGTGTGTGTGTGTGTACATACTATTGTACGTGTGCTAATATATGAATGTCAGAGGATGATGGGTAGGAATTGGTTTTCTCCTTCTACAATGTAATGTCCAGGGATTGAAATCAGGTCATCAAACTTGGCAAAAAGTACCATTACTTGTCGAGCCACTTTGCTGACCCTACACCAGTCTTTTTATATAGATTTTGGACCTCAAATTAATATTTTTTGTTAATTAGATGCCTGATTTCAACAAATGAACACGTTCCACATAATGTAGCGCTCTCTCTCTCTCTCTCTCTCTCTCTCTCTCTCTCTCTCTCTGTGTGTGTGTGTAGCAACATAATGCTGTTTTTTTCTTTAATTTACTACTCTAAGAAAATTTGAAGGCCATTATTTTATATTCCAGAGTCACAGAGCCAAGCACGGTATTTCCACATGAATGGAAAGTCAATAAATGCTTTGCTAATTGATTGGCCCATAAAATAATATCTGATTGATAGGCAGGGAGGAGTCTTTGACAGTCTCTTCAGAGGTATTAAAAAATTAATCGAAGGTTATTTCAGGCAAGAAAAGGGGCTATGGAGATAAAAAAACAAGCCAAGTAGATTAGCTGATCAATGCTTTGTTTGTGCCAAACAAAAATTATCTCCATAGTATGAAAGATTAGAACATCTAGAGGAATCAGAACTGAGATACTATCTAGATAGATTTTCATCCTTCAAGCTTTGGTTTTTCTGAAGTTCTCTGTCTCTGTTTTTATATTTAAATATATATGTAGTGCTAAACACCTTTTAAATGGGAAAATCCTAAAAGCAGCTTCAGCCGCCTCCATCCTCACTTGGCATAACTCCTAATCAGTTTCACAATGGGGAACAGAGCAAGACTCACACCTGGGGTTTAGAGCACAACAAAGGATGCTGGAAATAAGAGAATTCAAACGTTTCCTGTTCTCTATTAATATCCTTATCCAAACCTTCGCTTTATCCCCTGAGTGGGTGCCAGCATTCTCATTTTCTTAATCTTAAAGATGAAATATCTGGAATTTTCACCTGGTGTTCAGGCTTCTCCCCTCCCCTGCCCCAAACACACAAAAGAACAAAATAAAGATCTTTGCACAGCCCTGTTCTAAAAAATAGGGAAATAAAAGCACAACATTTGTCAAGAAGGCATAAATCTTTGGTAAATGTTTAAAGGAACGCTGTTTTGGGGAAGTGGGGAGAAACAACAAAGGCTATATATAGACTTGTTCAGTTTAGTGTTGTCTGCTAGAAAAAAGGTTTAGGCTACCAGGACACTATTTGCAATGTAGATTAATGGACAATTTGGTGGTTTCCATTGTAGGTGAGTTTTAATAAGCCGGCTATTTTGTGCATTAGGAAGTAGTGAGTGCTAGAGACTAGAACACTATAGGAGCCAACAAAGGACAGAAGTGTCAGAATGTGGAACAGTAGAGCGAACCTACAGGTCATGGTTCGGGGACTTCAGATGTTTGTCCTTTGTAATACACTCATGGAATATCAGACACACTTTTTTTTTTTTTTTTTTTTTTTTGAGTTATATACTCCATGACACAGAGCGTCATTTTAGAATATACACAAACCTAGAAAACACCAAGAATTATCAATTCATTTGCAAGTCCAACCAAGAGAGAAATCTCCAGCACTTAGTGAGGCTGGGGCAAGGGGATGAAGTTTGAATGTGCTAAGCTGGACTACTGTCAACATTCAGTCAAGGCTAGGCTCAGCTACATAGCAAGACACTGTTATACAACAGGAAGTGAAAGAGATGGCCGAGTGGGTAACACATTGTCCAGGAAAGCATGAGGAACTAAGTTCAGATCCCCAGCAGCCACATAAAATCCGAACATGATATTGCATCCATCTATAACCTCAATGCCGGGAGGAGAATCTCTTGGGTTGCTGGCTAGCCAGTTTAGCTGAAATGGCAATCTCCAGGTCCTACTAGAGATCCTGACTCATCAAACAAGGTAGAGAGCCATACTGCATAATATACCAAACAGTGAACACATATGAACACTCACACATACAGATAAAATAATAATAATAATAATAATAATAATAATAATAATAATAAGAAGAAGAAGAAGAAGAAGAAGAAGAAGAAGAAGAAGAAGAAGAAGAAGAAGAAGAAGAAGATGCAGAAGACACAGAAGAAGCCGAAGAAGAAGAAGCGGAAGAATGGTGATGATTGCTAGCATTTTGTCTAAGTTCTGCCCCACAGTTACCTGGCAACAGTCAGGTGTGCCTGACTCACTATAAAAGGGGCTGCTTGCCCCCTCCTCTCTCTCTTGCTTTCTTGCTCTCCCTCTTTCTTCTTGTCCAACTTCTCCTCTCTCTCCATTCCCCTCCCCCCTCTTTCTCATGGCTGGCCTCTACTCTTCTACCTCACCTCTCTCTCTCTCTCTCTCTCTCTCTCTCTCTCTCTCTCTCTCTCTCTCTGCCTCTACTACCCTCTCCACTCCCCTCCCCATGCCCTGAATAAACTCTATTTTATACTATACCGTCATGTTATGTGGCTGGTCCCTCGGGGGAAGGGATGTCTCTTCGTGGGCCTGTGGGGGAACCCCCTCCCCTTACCTTACTATACATCCATCAAACATATTCCTCCTCTCCTTATCTTTTTGTAAACACAACAATGATGATGCCAATAATTTTAAAAAGGCTCATATTATGTCAAATTTTCTTAATAAATACATAAATATAACCTTAAAATAGACAAAAACAACTTGAAAAAAAATAAACATATCATTTCAGTGAGTAATCAGCAGAGACCAGCACATGTAACAAATGTGATAGAGTTCAAAGTCTCCAGCTCCCTATGTATTCCCATTGGCCATCTATTTCCTTTGTAAACGGAGAGACATCTGTATGTGGTCTCGAACACTGCTCCTAACCTGTCAGAATCACTTAAGAAAAGCAGCATACAGTTTATTCTGGCACAGCAATCTCTTGGTCATACTCTGATTATTTACCAGAATCAGAGACTCCACATTAGTAATTACTTGCCTTAGTCCTAATTCCAAGGACTCAACAATGGTGGGTACAGAATCCTCCATAACAGTGATGAGTGTGGGGAAACCCTGCTAATTAAGGTTGAAGTCACCAGGTCTGGATAGCTCCTCTGATCTCAGCACAAAATGGAGGAGTCTTTTTTTCAGCAGTGCTTCCTCTTCTCAGATGTTGTCTAGGAAACCTGACCTCCCCTCCATCCTGTACCTGAGGAAGGTCTCATAGCCCTTGGCAAATCTACAAGTTCAACTTCATCTTTCTGGATAAGAACCTGCCCAGCAACTACCTGGGATTCCTGGAATGCCTCTCCATCCAAATGAGATATTCACAGTACTTTAAACTCCAAGCAATGATTTCATTCACCCTGAAAACTTCTTCCCTCTCTTCTGCCTTCATACATAGCCCTTCTCCACCCTAAATAAAGTGTACACACACAAGCCCACCCTGAATAAAGCTGTGCAACAAGTTAATATCATCCAAGAGAACTGCTTCATTAAAACCGTCCCACACAGATTTCTGTCACCCCAAGCCTGACTGGGATCCTACAGACCCCACCTGTTTTGGACTTGGCTTCATTCTTCCAGCCTGGTGTGCAATGGTGTCTGGACACCCTGAGGGAGGAAACAGAAGACAGGGACACACAGCGAGACTCCAACACACATATCAGAAATTAAAGCAAAATTAAACATTGATGAGGCCTCTTCATTGATCATCTGCTGTTCAAATGAAGTGAAATTGTCTTATTTTCCTATCAGTTTACCAGCAGGCTCCTCCTATCATTTATCCTACCTTCCCTGGCCTTCAAAAAAACTCATCTAAAAGATGTTGTCTTCCTTCTCTGTGAATTCTCTCACAGTCTTTCTGCATATCCCCCAAAACAGATGATGATAAGTTGTGACATCACTCAAAAGCAGAGTTTGGGATATAAGTGAGATATTGATGAGAGAATGCCTCTAGAACCAATATGAGCAGAAGGTGTGCAAAGGAAGCAGTGTTGGGCAGATGATGGGGCAGAATTCTGATATAGTCCCAAGAAACGGGAGTTCAAACACATGAGCCTATGTGGGACATTTCATATTCATGATATAAAGGTGTTCAAGTCTTCAATGAAAGAGGCTTTAGGCAAAGTACCTCTGTTTATACCACATTTTAGGAAGCAGTGTGTTCTGTCCTCTTGCCCTAAATCCAACTACATAGGGCATTTAAGATGTCTGTCTTAGTTACTTATCTATTGCTAGGATGAAACACAATGATACACACAACTTATAAAAGAAAACATTTAACTTTAATGTATGGTTTCAGAAGGTTGGAGTCCATGACAGCAGAACAAAGGCAGAGGGGCAAGAATACAGCTGAGAGTTTTCTTTTTTTTTTTTTTTTTATTTATTTATTTTTTTATTCTTTGATATTTTATTTACATTTCCGATGATCCCCCTTTTCTTTAGAAACCCCGTGTCCCCTCCCCCACCCCGCCGC
>CM052709.1:71341802-71385724 GCA_028551405.1 Uromys caudimaculatus | reverse complement strand
CAGATCTTTCACTTGCTTGGTTAGAGTCACACCAAGATACTTTATATTGTTTGTGACAATTGTGAAGGGTGTCATTTCCCTGATTTCTTTCTCAGCCTGTTTATCCTTTGAGTATAGGAAGGCTACTGATTTGTTAGAGTTAATTTCCATCTTGATCTATAAGTAAAAGGCAGAGAGAGAGAGGGGGGGGGAGAGAGAGAGGGGGAGAGAGGGAGAGGGGGAGAGAGGGAGAGAGGGAGAGAGGGAGAGAAGGGGGGGAGAGAGGGAGAGAGGGAGAGAGAGAGAGACAGAGACAGAGACAGAGACAGAGACAGAGAGCGCCTCAGTGGCATACCTTCAAGAAGGCTCTGCCTTCTACTCCTTAATCCTTTCCAAATAGTTCTACTGATTGTGGGACAGACCAAGTATTCCAATATCTTAGACAGTGGAGGACATCATCTTTGATGAATGCCAGTTATATTGGTCCTCAGGGTCTGAGGACCCCATGTTTCTCAGTTTCAGAGTCCCTAGGGTAGAGCCAGTTGCTGCTCTCCACAAGGATCATCCTCAGCTATTTTTGAAGCCTTTCCTGCTCACAATCCACAGCAAGACAAACTACTGTACTTAACCAGCTATCGTCTCCTGGGCTTTTTCATCTGAGTACTTTCTGAGTATCTTGCAAAAGTACTCCATAAAGGATTTCTGGGAAAGAATGAGATTCTATGTAAGAAAAGTCTGCAATTGATTTGATTGAAGAGATCTCATCCACAGAGCACAATTTGCTCAAATAGCATAGATTAACACAGGTTGACAAGAAAGTTAGAAAATCAGCTCAGCCTTTGTGGCAGGGTAGCTGCACATTCACAGGGGCCTCTTTACTGCTATAGACAAATCTAAACGCGATTTTTTTTTTTTAAGGAACAGCCCTGAATAATAGACCAACTGATTCATAGTTAAAATGCTCATCAGAAATATGCCAACATTACAAAAGCGTAAAAAACATGATTGATTGATGGATAACCTATTCAGTTTGACAGAATTACTTTCTACAATTTGTGTTCCAATAAATAGTCTACTGAAAAACAGTCCCAAATTTCAGCGGTGGTAGTGAGCCTGAGTGTTTGTTGGCCAACCAGTCTTGCCAATCAGCAACTAAAAGTTCAGTCAGAGAGCCTATCCTATAAAATAACATGAAGAGTGACAGAGAAAGATACCTACCATCAACTTCTGACCTCTGTGTCCATATAAGCACACATAGACATACTTATGTAACAATACACACTTGTACACACAAAAATAAAAAAAGAAGACAGAATGTTTTCAAAAGCTCATGTGTTAAAGGTCCCAAGGTGCTGATACTATTAAGAGGTGTGATTAGAATCAGGGATCTAACCTTCGAGTGTGTCATTTCATTGATGAATTTATAGAGGTGGGGCCTACTTGAAGGAAGTGGGTCACTGAGGACACCCTTTGAAGGGGGCATCTTCCCCTATCTTCTCTTTTCTTGCTCCCTTCTCCCTAGTTCTGCTTCCTCACTCCAGGAGGCACCCAGCATTCTTTGGCACATATTTCTACTACTATGATGCTCTACATTATACAGGGTCCAAGTAATGGAGCTAGCTGGCCTCAAAAACTATGTACTAAAAAATGTTTCTAGTTTTAAGTGGGTTTTCTTTAGTATTTGGTCACAGAGTGGAAATTTGACTAACATACTGTAAGCAGAAGTCAGACCACAGACTCGGCCAGAGCAACCTCCTCTCCTTGGCCTCTCTGTGCCTGCTTATTTCTCCCACGGCCCAGCCCATCATGTTTGTTACATGCCTACTGCTAAGGTTTGTTTGACTTTGAATCTCTTGCTACAGATCATGATCAATAGCAACCTGATGATTATAATCTCCTAAGAATATATCAGTTACTAAGATGGGCCTGATGAAACAATCTAAGAATATTTAAATATACTTAAACTATATATCAAATGCTCCTGGAACAAAACAATAGATTTTTTAAAAATATATATATAGGTATTAACTGAATCCACTTGAGGAGTTTCTAAATGAGATTTTGATCTGACTGAATTCAGAAGTACTGAGAATCCTTCCACTGTCTGGTATTCTGATTATGCTTTGATTCAGGACATTTATATTAGCCAAATCAGGAATTTTATCATGGCTTATGGGAATCACATTTCTTTAGACCTGGCATGGGAAACTATGACCTAATGAGATCAGGAAAATGGATTGCAGACATACATCTCCTTTGACCCATACGCAGCATGACCCGTTACAGAAACATTTATTTAGATACTAAAATTGGATGCTGGAGTCTTCAAGTCTGGGTGGGTATATGTCATCAGAACATAGATAACATTTATCAAGACACAAAAGGAAGATGGAAGAGTTGTTGGGATAATGGTGGAAGCAAGGGGGAAACTGAAAGAGAACACACAACAAAAGTGTAAAACTGAAAAGAAAGATGAATTAATTTATTTTGTAAATCTAAATTTTAAGCTTCTTATGACTTAAATCTTTAACAGTTTCTCTCTAAGTTTATTGTTAACTGATTTCATATGGATTTACTTTGAAATATCTATAGAAATATACACACAAAAGTATGTAAATCATTGACTCTTCTTAGCTTCTGAGTTAACAATAACACCAAACTTGAACTTTTTAAATGAGAAGTTGGAAAAAGAAGAAGTATGATTAGAACATACTGTCTGAAATTTTTTCAATAAAAAACAAAAGAAATAACAAAGGAAAATGTTTAAGTATAGAATAATAGATAATATAATTGATTATTCAGAGCTTACTAAAACATTAATAACTCTACTTAACATTATTTTTTTTCAAAAAAACACTGGTTCATTGACTTTATCAATATAGACCCTGCAATGCTTACAATGCTGGCATTGTGGAAAATGAACTTTATAATTAGAAGAATCTTTGAATTTGTGACTTTCCCCTGGTGCTCCTCAAAATAAACATATAGTAGAAGCTAGAAGACAGAAAACAAGACTTAGATAACTGGAACCAATGATAACCAGTAAAGGTGGCAAGAATTTTCATCTCCCAAACAGCAAAGCTACTTGGTATCTCATTCACTCAGCCTTTGTAATAGTTACGTTTCTGTTGCTCGATTAAACACCATGACCAAAGCAACATATAGAAGGAAGAGTTAATCTGTTACTTTGCTTCCAGAGGAATAAGAGTCCATCATGGGGAAGCAACAGGAATGATGGTTGGAGCATGCTGTGGTGAGCCCACATCATATATCTCAAATCCAAAGCAGAGAGTGCACTGGGTATGGCACAAGGCTTTAAAACTTCAGTGCCTACCTACCCCCAGTGACACAAATTTTCCAGCAAGGCCACGCCTCCTAAATTTACCAAAACAGCTCTTCCAGCTGGATCTCAAGTATCCAAACATGTGAGCCTATGGGAAACATTCTCTTTTTTCAATGACTGCTCATTCCTTTTCAAGAAGCCTTCTACGTTTAGAAGCTTGTTCTCAGGAACTGATTTTTCTCCACTCGCTCACTCTCACCATATCTGGCAATTTATTCTCTTTATACAGTGTTTCTCATTTTTTGCACAATGTCCAAACACCACTTTGTAAAGACTGATTGAACAATGAAAAAAGTATGAATGTGAATTACAGTGCACAGTAGTAAAGTTAACCATTCCAATGCTGCTACAGACTTACAGGAAGACATTACAATGTGCTCCAAAGGTCCTGAAGATCTGCAGTATAGGATTTTGTGGGTCAGAAACTACCACAGTCCAACCAAGAGACCTCCACACAGAAAACTTGGTAAGAATATGGCAATTGGTTCAGGCGAAGCCACCATTTCGCTTTAAGCAGAACGCTCTGTTTGTGGAAAGCAAACAGTGGATGTGTGAGCAGCCCCCACCATACATCTCTGTAATGAGCACTGATCTTTTTCTTTAGAAAAAAAAATCATATCCACTTGTCAAATTTGTGGATAAAGTAATCACTCTTTGAATTACCAGAAGAGGTTTGGTCACATCGATATGCACAGTATGTCCATAACACAGAAGCTATCTTTTTGTGCTTTGTTTTCTAAATGGCAATTTCGAATTCCAAAAAGGTGGCACAGCACAGGAGAATAGCTTTTCCTCCTGGCTGTCTTACTCCAGAAAGAAAATAAGCAAGCGGTAATAAGCATGTCCGCATAGTAGCTTCCAATGGAATAGCCAGAGTACCTAAAAATGTTATACTTACCGCCATGTGTACAGGGAAAATGTCAAGGCTTATAGAAGATTTGACTCCTTCCTTAGCATAAAACAAACTATAAACATAACCAAGCATGACTTTCTTGGGTAAGTATTTCAATGAAATGAAATTTAAGAATTCTACAAATTAGAAAGCTGATAGATATCTTGCCTTTAAGAACTTTTAAAAATTGAAGTAAATCATTAATTAAAACTCATAAGCTACTGAAAGTCCTAGAATACTCTGTGACAACAATATATCAAATTGATTACATAGTTGCTATTTTATGAAATTAAGATTATCTGTAAAGGCAATTGTTAACATCTTGGACAGTTTTGAAAGCTAGTATAAGTGACAGACAGCATATATATTCTATTATTTGACATATTAGGATCCATTTCATACCCAAAGGGAGAGGGATAAGGGACAACACCATCCCAAAGCTCTATACCTACTCACACCATTAGCTCTTTCCAGTTACAGTCACTTCCTAAAGCCTGCGTTTACGCTCCCCCAAAACATAAGCAGAAAATTAAAAGCTCTTAATTCAAAGACTAAAACACATTGTGTTCACTTTGGGATGTACAAATAAATATTCATGATTTTTTTCATGTAATTGTTCTTACGTGAAACTAAATAAAAATCTTGTCAACTTGCAGACACTGTTTATCTATTAGGAAAGAGACATTTCTTTTCTTCCTTTTTATTTTTCTCTTGAGAGATGCTAGGAAGTACTTTCAAAGCACCTGACAGAATGATCTCCTCTGCCAGGCACTGGGGATTATAAAGATGTACAAGTTGCCCAATCTACAATGCTAACCTTAACTCTAATAGTGGCACTGCATTGGGTAAGAAAAAGAAAGCTATGTAACAATAAGACAACAACTCAAATAGAAAGTAGATGTCTAACACAGACACAATTTAATACCACCACTAGCAACAAGTTAAACTGCTCATCTACATTTGGTGGAATGTCAGGTGATTATATAACATAACACATGACCAGTGAGATGCCTCTCTGCTGGAATACAGAACCGACTAGAGCTTGCTTTGATGTGAATCAGCACTCAGAATTCTACCACCCAGGCAAAAGTCCTATGAATTTTATTTCTCATCAGACAAAACTAAGCCCTTGTTACCTTCTATTAAAATTAAGATTAAAAATTCTTTAATCTTTTCTAAATAAAATAATTAGGTGCCTAATAATACTGATTTGATAAAAACAGTAAAATAATCTGAACTATAGATGCTGACATGTGTTCTGAAATCTTAAACAAACTACAGACAATGCTTAATTATTCATACTTTCTTAAATGTGTCTTTAACTGAGTTTCCTTTGACATTTACATTTTGTTTTCATCTTTTCTTTACTATCACTGAAAATTAATTCTGTTGTAGCAATTATCAGGTAACTAAGAAAAATAGAAAGAGCTAAGTCAAATTTTTCTTAGAAGTGATTCCAAATTATTCTGTCTCATCAAAAACTTTTGTTGCACAAAACAAATGGTATGAGAAATCTCACCATAGTGGATTCATTCAAAGTGTTGCTTTTCCCCTTGTGGCCTTTAATACAGAAAAGCAAATGTTTCATTAGGCATTTGGCTGTTTTTTCTACCTGCCTGGCACATGACCTTTGATCTTAATTAACATGAAAATGAATTGATTTATCTCTGAGTATTTACAAATGCACACCTGGGGCCAATGAAATGGCATATGGCATAATTGAGTCATATGTCTCATCATAATTATTAGTTAAACACACTCAGGCTGGTGGAAATTGACAAGAGTCCATCTTGTTCCACAGACCTCCAGGTTAAGATGGTTCTGTTACCTGTTTTGGGATTAATTACATTGAGAATTTTAACAGTATGTACAGAAGTGATCTCTACAGTTCCAGGATTAGAATCTTTGTTTCTTTCATTAATTTTTCAATGGTAAGTACAATAAGATTTAAAATGATAGGAGATGCTGAGGGTGTGTTTTTTCTTTTTTTATCAGCAAAGAAGTATATGTTGAAGGACCAGTAGAATCGTCAGTGTCTTACTAACAAGCATCAGTGTCATTTTACCAAGAAAGCTGGGAACATTTTAAAAATTTTATTCTACTTTTAACTATATGTAACTTTGTGTGTGTGTGTGTGTGTGTGTGTGTGTGTGTGTGTGTGTGTGTGTGATGTGTGGTTGTTGTGAGCTGCCAGAGATGGATGTTGAGGAACCAGAGTCAGGTTCTCAGTAAAAGCAGTATGGAACTGACAAGCTATTTTTCAAGCCCAATGAAATTTTTCTTAGTATAATAAAATTTTAAAACTATTCTATTTTTGATGTTATAAATAATTATATCTTTCCCTCCTTCCCTTTCTTCCTTCGAAGGTTTACATACCCATATACTTCTTTCTCTTTTTCAAAATCATGGCTTGTTTTCTCATTAATTGTTATTGTACACTTATATGATTTCCTATATATGAACTTCTCAGTCTGTATAATGTCACTTGTAAGTACGTCTCGGTGCTGACCATTTGTTTCTTGGTAATGTGCTTTTCTATGGGAAGACGCTCTCTCCCACTCTCAGCATTCCTTACTTGCCCATAGTTGTTTGTAGAGAGTGAGGCCTCCTAGACTTTCCCACATGCACAGTAGTATTTCTATTGTTTTAAAGGATTGTTAACCACTGTTTTATATTCTATCCTACACTGCTTTTGTAACTAAGTAGTGCCCAACACGAAAGGAGCAATATAAGACAAGCAACATGTGTGCATTGTAGCCACTCTGGAACAGTGGTGGATCAGTGTCTGGAACAGAATAGTGGCTCTATAAAGGAAGTAATAAACAGAAGACAAAGGCAGCATAGTGAACTAGTTCAAACTCATGTACTCAGTCTCAGATTGGAGAAGCCACTGTGCCAGTCAATAGGACAAGTGTCAGACTTTTAGTCTGTGAAACACAGCTTGATAAACTATTAATGACATAGAATCCATCAGACAATATGGTGTCACGGACTAAAGTGAGAAGCAAGGTGAGCAATTTCTCATTGATTCAGAGCATTGCCCAAAGAATAGGGCGAACCATTGCAAACTTTGCCAGAGTAAACAGGATATGTAACCTGTGGCCAGCGTCTTTCATTTGCACTCTCCACAGAAACAATTATGAAGATGGGTGCATCTTTTAGACACCAGCCTGCCAGTGGACAGCTTTCCTGATTTTCGTATGAACCAGTGTTTCTGGAAATCTTAAAGCCATTCATGTGGCTCCTGATTAAGAGAACAGGCCTATCACTAGACTCTCAATTTTATTTTCTAATGATCGGTCTTTGTTTCATTTAGTCAGTACTAACATCCCAGGAACTTTTTCAATGATCTTCAAGTTTAGTGACTGTGGAACCTTTAAATCAGTCAGAGCTTAGCATCTCATACATTTCCATGGGTAGTTCAACCACTGCATGAGAAAAAAAGGAATTATTATATTCCTATGTAAGATGTGTGTTACTTCTTCATCTTCTTTATACAAATCCACTTAAAAATACAAATATAATGAAAGGAAACCACCATTGTATTCTCGCATACATACCCTGGCATCCTTGTGGGTAAAGTCATGAATCATTGATCATTATTATTCTGGCCCCAATGAAATAGATGTAATGATTAATTGTGAGGCACCATCCATTGGAGTATATATTGGGATCTATATTAAAAGGCTGCACCTACACATTCTCAGGTGGGAGCACTAAGTGGTATGCCATGCTAAGTGGACACACCCATGTTTCACTAAGAACACAGATGTGAAGATGGTGAGAGGTTGTTAGTGCATATTTTGAGGGTGTGGCTCATGGCAGTGAGTTAAAAGGTATTCAGCACGTGACAATCATTGCTTGTCTAAAGCTACTGTAACAAATAACCACAAATTTGGAGGCTTAAAGTAATACAAATTATTTATTTTCCTACGGTTTGAGAGCTTCAAAGTCTGAAATGAGACATCGCTGGCTCAGTTTAAGGCACTGGGATATCTTTACACTCAAGAAGGAATCTTCTTCTTGCTACTGGAGCCTCCTTATGTTTTGGTTTCCCAACCCTTCCACAGCTTCAGAGCCAGCAATGACCAGGTGAGTACCATCAGAAGCTATCACTATGACTCATTGCTTCCTCTCTATAGAAATAACCTACTACTACAGCAAGATTATCCTGAAAAGTCAGAATAATCCTTTCATTTTGCAGTCGGAAATTTTGAAAGGTTCAACCCATCTTTAGTCTCAATTTCTTGTTGCTTCATGATATAAAATATATTTTCATTCACATTCTGAAGGATGAGATTGATATGACGTGGACATTCCTGGAAGTTATTTTTCTGTCTATACAGAAGGTAACACCATCATTAAGACTGAATTCCTAAGCCCAGTCAGTGGCACAGACCTATTACAATCCTAGCACTTGGGAGGCTGAAACAGGAGTATTGGAGGTCATTGTCAGCTACATAGCAGTTTACATGCTAACCTGAGACCCTTTCTCCAAAAAGAAAGACCCAAAAACTGACCTCTTAGAGTACAAAAATAAATATTTTTTTTAAATTTCTTGTATATTTACTCCTAACCAACCTACTAGTCAAGTTTTAAATTATATATTTATGACATCAGAATATTAAAATTAATAGATGGTTTTTTAAATAGCTTTGTGGCTAGAAGATCATATTTTGGACTTCTGGAAATTCATATTGGCTAGGCATTTTCACAATCCAGATTTAATATTTCCACCATAGGCTCTACCTGAGAACTTACAAGACATAACAGAATCTGAGGACTAAGTTCACTGAAGACTAAGTTCTGAGCTTCTAGAAGAATCATGCCCTTCCCCCCACACACACACACACCAGTTTGGGAACAAATTAAGTCTGAGAAACATTGATATGAGCATAAGTCTCATATTTAATATAAACATTTGTATTAGCTGTCAATATGCTACCCTATTTATTTCATTGCTTCAAAGGTTCCTGTTAGTGTTTGGGTGAATAACATTAACAGCTTTCACGATCATACTTGTTTTTATTTATACAACAAGGAATCAACATTTATACTCCAAATCACTGGTAGGATTTTAATCTGTGAAGTCAGAAGCTTTGCATGCTGAGTTTCATCTAGAATCTGTATATATTTGGAAGTGGAAATTCAGACACGATATGCAGCTGAATTATATCCCTTCCTTTACCTCTGAGCACGGTGTGCTAATTGATTTTGAAAGTCTCCTGCATTAATTCATACTGGTTAGTTATGAGTGCATGTAGGAAATACATTGAACCAGTCATCCTGTGACTACCTTCCAAGGCCAAGATTAAAGCCTAGGCTAATAACTAGGCTCTCTTCCTGTCTCTCCCTCTCTTTGATCAGTTAAGTTTTTATAACTTTAAGGAATATTTTTATGTATGCATATATGTGAGAGAACATCACCTGTATAGAGGTCAGACTAGAAGCTGAACACTGAATCCCTTGGGACTGGAATCACAGGTCTTTTTTGAGCTGCCAGACATGGGTTAGGGGAACTGCACTCAGGTCTTCTGGAAGTGCAACAAGTGCTTTTAACAGCTGAGCTCTCTCTCCACGCCCCAATTTTATTGTCTTTTAAATTTAATTTGAAAAGGAAAAGGACACGAACCAGAATAAACAATGACAAGAGATTAATCAAAATCAGGCATTAGGTTCTCTTGTGCTACTTAGAAAACCCCAGACTCACGGGAAATGCCACTTGTCTTTAAGTATTTGGGGACAAAAGAGGACAGAAGTATCAAAGGAAGCTTTCATAGCCAGCCTGATAGCTGTGCAAAAGAAAAGATTTTATTCTTCTTATGAAATACTATTCCAGTCTTCTTGGAGTCATACCCCAAATCCAATGAGGTACACTGGAAGCTAGGATGCTGTTCTCACTCCTTTTAGGAGCTCATCTTTAGGCAGAGAGACCACCTCTGGTCTAAATCTGGTCTCTCATCTCAACATCAAAACTGGTTCATGACTGTGTGTGTATTAATTACACAGCTTTTAAAAATGGGAATTACATTTGCTTGCTTCCAGTCTAGCTTATCAGTAGGAACTGCAAACAAGTATGTGCATGTGTAACCTCTGTGTGTGCGTGTGCATGTGCATGTGTGTTTGTGTGTCATGCATATGGGGTGTGTTTGTGTGTAGTATGAGTATAGTGTATGTGTAGGTGTGATGTATGTAAATCTGCAGTTTGGGTGTGTCTAATATGGTGTGTGTGTATTCGTGTGTGCGTGTGTGTGTGCGTGTGTGTGTGTGTAGCATGTGTATGGGGGATGTTTGTATGTGGTATGAGTATATAGTATGTGTAGGTGTGATGTATGTGACTCTACAGTGTATGGGTGTGTCTAACGTGGTCTATGTGGGTATATGGTATGTGTGTCTGTAGTGTGTGTTTGTGTGTGAGTATATAAATGTATGTGTATGCTGTGTCTGTGGTGATTGTATGCTGTGTATGTCTGTGGTTTGTGTGTGTGTGTCTGTGCGCGCACGCACGTGCACACGTGCACACGTCCATGATGTGTTGCCTCTGTAGTGACTCCATGGTGTGCATATTTATGGTGCTTGCATACGTGCACGCTTTTGTCTATGAATAACTATATGGTATGTTCTGTCTTGCAGTGTGCTGTGAGTGTGTGTTGTGTTTCATGTGTGTATTTGTCAAACGAGAGAAGATAAGATGTTGTCTGCCTTCTGCAGTCTTTGACAGGAGTAAACAAATTAATATAAGACAGATGAAGTGAACTTAGTTTAGAAGAAAGCCATGAAGTGGTTCTAACTAGATGTTCAAAGGAACTGACATTTCATTCTCAGTAACATATTTTATATCAGAGTTTTGAAACTAAGAAACGCAATATTTGATCAATTCCTTTTATCTAATAGTTCTTAAATGCTGCCCAATTAGTCCTTGAGTAAAAATGAGTAATGGAGGTGATGTGAGATTTGAAATAGAGTTAGCCAGCGGCGCCAATCTGCTCTAAAGTGGTCCACCTGTTACTTTAAATTACAATCTCAGTAATGGCTTCTGCAAAGAATACATCATCTGCTAGGTCTTATTATACACACATGGTTTTAAAAGGCAGAGCAGTAATTTCCAGCCTCTAAATTACTCTTACAGGTAGTGGTGGCACTTTGCCAAGTCTAAATCATTAGGGTAAACCTTATTGTCATCCTTCGCTACAACAAAATAAGTTTCTATATAAAACATTGCTTGTGTCCCCCTTTGGATGTTTACTATACGTGAAAAATAAAAATATTGGAAGATCAAGTCTACAAAGGCTTTTGTCACTCACTGTGGACAGGAACAGATGGAGTTCTCACAGTGCTCCGGGCACGTGGTGTTATAATTGGTTCTTCTGCCCCAAGCCTCCTCCCTTTGTCTTCTTATTCCCTTCATTACTCACAATGAGACATCACCGCAGGCTTTATTCACTGTTTTTTTTTAAATCACTCTTATTAGGGACTACAGTAGTTTATTTATTTGCTACTAACTATTCTGTCTCCTTTTGCATAACACTGGTAGCCACGTTCAGCATTTTGGAATGCTCTCCCTCCTGACTCCAAGGGTTGTCTTCTCACACCCTACACATATTCTCATGAAGTTTGGTCACATATTGAAGATTTCGGACCATAGCAGATGTTTTTAAAAAGACAAGTCAGAGGCATGATTAAACAAAGACACATTTCTGCTGGCCCTCAACAGGGAAGATTTTAGATTCTTTGCAGAACCTGAGAGATGGAAAGAGGTAGCTCACCTGTATTTAGAGGCTTAATGGATGCAAGATTAATACTACTGACAAATGGGGAGATAGCTGGTAAAGTGCTTGCTGCTTGCTCTATACATGTGAGTTTGATCCCTAGAATCGATATACAATCCCAGTTCTGAGGAGGCAGACACACAGTTCCCTGCAGGTCACTGGCCAGCCAGCCAGTCTAAGAGGTGAGGTCTAGGCTAATGAAAGACCCTGTCTCCAACAACAAGGTGGATACAGCGTGAGGAGTGGCACCTGAGGTTTTCAGCTGACCTCTATACACAGTCACATACATACACATACACACATGAACTTGCACATACATCTATACACACACATACACACATACACACACACACACGCACACACACGTGATTAACTGTCTTCACTTGGAGGGTATTTTATTTGGCATATTAATGAACATTTTGTGTTTATGTGAATATAAATACACTAATTTTTCATGGTTATCGTATTCCCATTTCACAGTTGAAGAAAATGAGGCTCATGACATTAAGGGGTGCCTAGGATAGAGTTATCACTGCTTACTTTTATTATGCATTGTTTCTCTAAATGCCTTTGAGTGTGAAGACACTTCTGTTGTTGCTGTTTCTTTTTATATATGCATCTATGGGTGTGTATCTGATGTGTGTGTTCATGTCTACAAGTGTGTGCCTATCCATGCTACAGCCTGCCTGTGAATGCCAGTTCTTGACTTTACCTTGCTTAAGACAAAGGATCTGCTGCTGAGCTATGTGCACACCAGGATAGCTGACCCATGAACTTCAAGGGATTCTGTCTCTCCCTCCGACCTCACCATAGACAAGTGCTAAGGTTACAGATGTGTGCTGCTGTGTGTGGCTCTACATGGACACAAGCTAGCATTGCCACGCCTGTACAGGAAGCATTGTTTGTCACCCGAGTTAACGTCCCAGCCCCCGTTGCCATTTAACTAAAAAAAATAAAATAAAATAAAATAAATAAAACTAAGACATTTTAACTTAGAAACAAAGGCATTTTTGTGTTTCTCTGACTTTACAAACATCCATCAAATCTATTTTCTCAGCTGAGGAAGGAAAATGAAAATTTTAATTTTTTATTGGTGCTATATTGCCAACCTAAAGCCATCATCCTGACTCTAGTGAGAGGTTGCTTTCTGATCTGCATTTGACTCATCCACACCAACAACCTCCTGAGGATTTTGAATTCTGTTTCTAATGCTTGTGATATCTTTTCCCAGAATTATGTATGTTCTTAAGATAGGGGTCGATGCAGTGTATTCTCCTTCTTTGGTTCCTCAGAGTCCACACTAAAAAGTAGCATCTAACATTTATGAGGGGGTGGATACCTTGAAGTAATTATGGCACATAAAAACTTGTGTGTTGGTCAACTGAAATCAGACTCTATGTGTATTTAGTGGCAATTTTTTAAAAAGAGAAAAAACACACATTGGGGGACAAGAAATAATATAATAAAAAATATTCTGTATGTGTTTATCAAATAATAAATAAAACATATGCAAACACACATCTTGTATGTAGCTTAAGGCCTTTTTACTGACAAGATATTAAAGAAGGCTGATGTTTCAAAATGGAAGTGGATTATGTTAAAGTTTTATTTTATGTTATATAAATTTAAAGATCTTGCAATATTACTTATATTGTGTTTTGTGGTATATCAAGAAACAGTTTTATATCTGGACAGGATGGTTCACAGTTATAGTTTTAGCTCCCAGAAGGCTGAAGAGGGAGGATTACCAATTTATATCCTGGGTTAAATTGTGAAATTCTGTTTCAAATTTTTTTCTTTTAAAAAAAGGAAGAGTTGGTTCTGAAATGGTGTCTGATATTTATAATAATATATGTACTCACTAATAAGTGAATATTAGCCACAAATGTACAGAATACTAAGGATACAATCCACAGAACTCAGGAAGGTTAACAAGCCGAAGGGCCCGAGTGAGGATGCGTCAATCCTATTTGGGAGGGAGAAGAAAGCCGTCACTGGGGGCAGAGGGAGGGAGAGACCTAGGTGGGAGAAGGGACAGGAAGGGAAAAAGGGGAACATGACCAGGTATTGTAGCAGGTGGAGTGAGGGGGAACAGGAGTAAAGCCTTGAGGGCCAGCAGAATGAATGCAAATATACAACCTCGAGGGGTGGGAGATGGGGGAGACCCTCTAGAATGTACCAGAGACCTGGGAGGTGACAGACGCTCAGGACTCAAAGGAGGGACCTTAGATGAAATGCCCTACAGTGGGGAGAGGAAACTTGTCCACCAACAGTAGAAAGTCAGGGCCTCAAGTGGAAGGATGTGTTTGCTATTCCATAGTCAAAAACTCTGACCCAGAATTGTTCCTGCCTAAAAGAACTGCAGAGACAAAAATGGAGAAGAGACTGAGGGAAAGAAAGTCCAGTGACCGGCCCAACTTGGGATCCATCTCAAGGGGAGGCTCCAAGACCTGACACTATTACTGATGCTATGGTGTGCTTGCAGACAGGAACCTAGCATGGCTGCCCTCCAAGAGGCCCAACAAGCAGCTGCCTGAGACAGATGCAGATACTTAAACCCAACCAATGGAGTGAAGTTGGGGACTCCTGTGGTTGAATTAGGGAAAGGCTAGAAGAAGCTGAGGAGGAGGGTGACCCCATAGGAAGACCATCAGTCTCAACTAACCCTGACCCCTGAGATCTCTCAGACACTAAGCTACCAACCAGGCAGCATACACAAGCTGGTAAGAGGCCTCTGACAAATATACAGCAGAGGTCTGCCTGGCCTGGCCTCAGTGAGAGAAGATGCACCCAACCCTTGAGAGACTTGAGGCCCCAGGGAGTGGGGAGACCAGATGGGGTGGGGTGGAGAGTGGGGTGGGCAAACATTCGCTTGGAGACAGGGGGAGGAGGAATGGGATGAGGAACTGACAGAGGGTGGACCTGGAGGGAGACTGTACAGTTGGAAAAAAAAAGATTAAAGATAAATATATTAAAAATGAACAAGTACATGTATAATAAATACATGTATAACTTTTTAAATAATAAAATCTACACTGGCTATCCAGAATTTTCTTATAAGTAAGAGAGAAAAGAAGGAAGGAAGAAAGAGAGAAACAGAGAGAGACAGAGACAGAGAGAGAGAGAAAGAAAAAAAGAAAGAAAGAAAGAAAGAAAGAAAGAAAGAAAGAAAGAAAGAAAGAAAGAAAGAAAGAAAGAAAGAGAAAGAAAAAAGAAAGGAAGGAAGGAAGGAAGGAAGGAAGGAAGGAAGGAAGGAAGGAAGGAAGGAAGGAAGGAAGGAAGGAAGGAAGGAAGACCTGTGGAATCCACAGTAGATGTGGACAGCTCGAAGGCTGGGAGTAAGCACCCTTCCTTAGCTTATTGGATTGCAGTGTGTACAATACTGATTTCCTTCATGTCTCTGAATGTCCTTCCACACTGTACTGTACAAAGAAAGTCAGATTCCAGGCTGACTGATGGTGAGGGACCATCAAACACTTCAATGTTAATTTTTACATTATTCTTGGGCTTTCCCCATTCTGTTTTCTTGTTTCATGCTCATGAGAATATGTTATTTGATAGGTATACAATAAATATGTATTTCTGTCCATCTAATTTTTACATATGCATTTTTCTCATTTTTATTAGTTCTTTGAGAATTTTGTACAGTATATTTTTTATCATATTTGTTTTCTTCCTCCAGGTCTTTCCAGGTTCTACCCAACTTTGTGGCTGCTACCTCCCCTTCCTTCTTTATTTTTGCTCAATCCTAAATGGAGCATCTCCCACATCTCACCCTACCAAGGCTCAGGAACCTCTCTAGAAGAGGGGGTGGAAAGAATACAAGAGCCATAGGTGTGGATGACTACAAGAAAACATTTTCCAGGCACAGCAGAACAATTAGAAATACGAATTTACAGTAGTTAAGACATCATGGGGATGACTTATGCAATTTTAAGCCAGACAAAACCCCAGTGTGGACGCCCCTAGCTAAGGAGCTATCTGCCTTTGATAGTAGCTGGAAGAAGGAAAGTTGCTTTTCTTTAAGAGTGAAGGCTGAGCATGTTTCAGTGGAAGGTCGCACTGCCAAGAATATATGGGTAGCGCCTTCCATACTTGCTAGGTCTAAAATCCTTTCTTCTTAAATATTAAAAAAATATATGTGATCTGTTATGTTGAATGCTACACTGTGCTGCGAGGTAGCAAAGACATTTTCACTGGCTCCTGGAGCTCACCACACAGTTTGTACAGCAATTCCTTGCAAGGAACACAATCTTCTCCTTTTACTAATCAGAGTGGGCGGAGATTTGGGCATACACCAACCAGGAGGGTAATGACTGAAAAACAAAGCTCACAGTTTACCAACTGACTCGAAAATTAACAGCCTAAACTTAGAACTTCATCACTGAATCCCCACTGGCTAATGCTGACTCTGGAGCATGAAAAAAACAATGCTTCCTCCCCACTCGGTGCTTCTAAGTAGTGAGTATAATTTGAAAGCTTACAAATTGCAGCTTAAAGTGTGGGTTCTCTGGAATAGGACGGAATCTACCACTGCTGGGGTCATTTAAGCCTGAATGCATGCATTGTGTGTGTATGCGTCCATAGGAGGTAGAACGCACACTAATTAAGTTCTACAAATCAATTATTTTGAGGCACGTGATCCATAGCTTTACTGTAAGAGATTTGTTTTAGGACTAGTTGCTTTGCATAGTTCTTTTAAAATTATTATGCAATGAGTGGAGACATTGATTCAAGTATTCCATCAAAAGAAAGTTGTCTGAGGATGGAACATTGGCTCAGTAATTAAGAGCATGTATTGCTCTCACAGAGGTTCCAGGTTTGGGTTTCAGCATGGACGAGATGGCTTGCAACACTTTGCAATTCTAGTTCTAAGGGATCCAGTGCAATTTTCTGGTCTCCAGGAGCACTGAATGCATATGGTATATGTACATGCATGCAGAAATACACACACACACACACACACACACACACACACACACACACACACCCCTCAAGCAAAGACATAGGCTTAGAAAACAGGCATACTTTCCTTCCCAGTCCCTTCTTTAGATGTAAATGATCTCCCTTTGTTTCCGATTATCCCTTAATTATCCTCAACCCCATTCATCTCATTTTCTCTTATCCATGGTAGTTATTTGTGACATCATTGAATTAAAGCATCCATTCACAAGAGCACTAGGTGGTATGTTAATTTGTTAGAGCAACCCCAGGTCCTCCACTTGTCTCCCTCTCTGTACATCTCTAGACAGACATGCTGTCTTTGCTTTGCATCCTACTGCGCTGCATCTCTGGTACCAGCCTTTGCTGTGCAGCAAAGCTGGTAAGTAGCAGACCAGTATTTGCTGGTGACAAACTGGGACAGCTTCTCAGGTTCCTTTGCTTTTCCATTACATTATCTTGCCAAATTTCACTTTAAAAAGAATTCCCATCAGCATTCCTTTTACACTAAAGGTCAGAAATACCCAAGAACATACACAGATTCTTCTGTTTGAACAGCTGCTTGGAACTGCTCTTATAGTTGTCAGATTTTCTACTATAATCTTTTGGTAAGGGAGCTGTAAATTCAAATTGCTTATATTGAATTAAGCATAAATGATACATTGGGATGGAGAAGCTATTGATTTTCCCATTCTCGGGTCATTTCCAAGTTCCTTGTGCTTCAGTGCTTTGAGCTCCGGGATTTATTATACTTGATCTTTCAACCTCTTTAGCTATCCATTTTATCAAATTCCTTTATTCTGTACAGACTTAAAGAATGGGCAGCTATGAGGTTCTAAGCATCAGTTTGGGAAATATAACTACCTTCTTCTTGTTTATATTTTCTTTATGATTCCTCTTCACTCCTGTATTAGATCTGGTTGCTTTGTAACACTCTTTTTTTCATAGGCAGTTCTTATTGCCTCAATACAGAATTTTATATCTATTAAATAGATAAGCATTTGTTGGTCATTGGTATCAAATGCCATGGTGTTTTAAGATAAATTAATCAAACATTAAAGTTTAGTTATTGATAGAAATTAAATAGTTATAAGAAAATACAATCAAAACAAAACAGTTCACATTTAAATAACCTGAAGGAAATAGAAGGATTTGACATAAGAATCAAAGGACATTAGGGGCCAGCCTATAAGAGTCAGAGAACAGCTCAGAAAATGTGGGTGAATTAATGACTTTGAAGGTGGCCACTTGAAGTACATGGGTCATGCTGGCTTGCTGTCTTATTGGACTCTTTGCAGAGCATCCTCTCAATTCTGCTGGAGTGTGGATAGTGTAAATATCTGATAAGGAGTTATCATGAGGTGACTTCTCATAGACTTTGCTTTCTCCACTTTACCTTACACTATACAGTTCCCAGTAGGGCTAAGAAAGAGTTTGCTTGTAGTTCAGTGTTAATTACTCAGTGTAAGAGCAGTGCACCGCCATTTCCTTGGTCTCCTTAGTAGACTTGTCTTGTCAAACTAGAGACACCAAGAATGGACATCATTCTGAGGTGGCTATTATTGTTTGCATAAATAATAAACTTTCTGAATCCATTTGCCTCCTTGGTTTCATAATAGTTAAAGTTGACAACTGCAGTACTACTCCTGTAGTCCTATTAATTAGCCTGGTACTGCCATTCAACAGGGAAATTTCAATGTCTTTGAAGTATGTAATGCCTTTGATATATCAATACATAACTACATTTCATGACAAGTTAAAAAACTTTCAAACTTATAATATTGGGGCACAAAAGTAACAGTTCTTCCCATTTCTGGTATAGCTTATGTCAATCATCATAGTCTGCTTCTGTTAAACTTAATTGACATAATTAGTTCAGATTTTATTTATTTTATGTGTATGTGTGTTTTAGATGCATGGGTATATGCATGTTATGTGCATGTCTGACACCTGCAGAGGTCAAAGTAGGACACTGGACTCCAGGAAACTGGACTGAAGGATAGTTGTCACACCATGTGGGCTGCCAGGAATTGAACCTGGCTCCTCAGCAAGAGAAGACAATACTTTTAACCACCAAACCATCTTTCTATCCCTTTCGTGTACATATTTAACTTAATCATAAAAGCAGCTAATTTTTTTCACAAATTTTTTTTGATTCCCTCGGTTCAATAGAGTAAAAGTGATATAATGGATAGATGGATGGATGGATGGAGATGGTTGGGTGGATGAATGGATGGGTTGATGGATGGAGTGATGAAGATGGGTGGGAAGGTTGGATGGATGGATGAATGGATGGAAACTAGTAACAACTAACACTTATTTTATACCTTTCAAGTTCCACATGATTTTTAAGTCATTTAATTATTAACTCAGACAAGAAACACTATGGGGTTTGTACAGGTTTTAAATATAAAGAACTTTAAATACCAAAGTAGCATGCAACCTGAGGTAAAAATAAAGATCATTATGAATAAGTAAATTGAAAAAAATATTTTATCATGACCTAGGAGGGGAAATTATCTGGATTTTGCACTTGCATGTTAACACAACCTTCTACTTAAAATTATTTCATTTTCAGATTCTTCTTTGTAATTAATTCTAGATCTAGCACAAATTGGGATGCTTATATTTGTTTGTTTTAAGCTCTTTCCATTTAAGTGTCAGCTTAAAATGAATCACAGATTGCATAAATCATATATCTGCATCATTTGCATCTGAAATGAGTTAATGCAAATACCAACATACAACAATTTTACACAAACACACACACACACACACACACACACACACACACACACACACAAGAATGCATTCATGCATGTGCTATTTTTTTCTGAGTGCTATCTTGAAAACTTTGTTTTTCTACAACTAAAGAGCTTCATGAAAGTGCAAAATAATTTTCCTATATAAGTGTGAATCCAAGCCATTTGATCTTAAATTGACATGATTTTCGTGGTTCATTAAAGTTTTGTTTTGTTTGTTTTCTTTTATTTGTTTTGTTTTGTTTTGTTTTTTTAAACTTTGGACGTCTGATGAAGGTGATAGTTTGGCAACTTGTGTAAATGTAAATTGTCCTTCTCTACTTAGAATAGTTGTCCTGTAACATTTTAAGCAACCCAAACTTGATTTTAACATTTTCTGCAGCAAATATCAGTGATATACTTCTAAAATATTTTTCCTCCAAACACAATGCTTTCTGATAACTATCTATATGAATGTTATCAAAGTGGAACTTCAGCCTAACACAGGACTTGGTGGTAACAAGAGGGTATAGAGATTTTATTTTCCACTCTGTATCTTTCTTAGAATTGAGAGTAAAGAGGAAGACTGGTCCAGATTCTCAGTACTTCTTCTTTTGGGTTCTAAGAGCAGCAGTGCTCAACAACATAAACAAGTGTCTTAAAGTGACATAAAATAGTGTGGTGCTGTATCACACTATTGTGTCCAAAGTAAACAGAAGAGGGTTTGTGTTTCTGAAGCCCATTTTGGTTTTACATGGTGCTGTCACTTGGCAAACAAGTAAAGGAGACAGTAACACCATTCAATTCACATCTAGCCTACGTTGTCTAGAATGGACCAAGATGTCTACATTTATCCCCAGAGAACAACTATATAAATTCACCAAATGAAGAATGACAGCTCTCAGGAAGTTTTCTGTAGACAAATATTATTTTCACTTTTGTTTGCTGGAGTTTTGTATTACTTGTGCATATACAAGCTCAATCATTAATTTCAGGGATATATAGGCTCCTATACAAATCCCTAAGGGAAGTTTTTATATTTTAACAGTTTTTCAGCCTATCAGCATTTTGTAATACCACTCAAAAGTTGTAATACGAACAAGATTTCAAATAAGACAAAACACAGACTTCAGAGTGAGCATGGTGGCTTGTACCCATGGCATAACTCGTATTGATTCCAAGTGTGTTGGTATGTATACTGGCTGGTTTTATGTGTCAACTTGAAACAAGCTGGAGTTATCACAGAGAAAGGAGGCTCCTTTGAGGAAATGCCTCCATAAGATCCAGCTGTAAGGCATTTTCGCAATTAGTGATCAAGGGGGGAGGGCCCCTTTTGGGTGGTGCCATCCCTGGGCTGGTAGTCCTAGGTTCTATAAGAGAGCAAGCTGAGCACACCAGGGGAAGCAAGTCAGTAAGTAACATCCCTCCATGGCCTCTGCATCAGCTCCTGCTTCCTGACCTGCTTGAGTTCCAGTCCTGACTTCCTTTGGTGATGAACAGCAATGTGGAAGTGTAAGCTGAATAAACCCTTTCCTCCCCAACTTGCTTCTTGGTCATGATGTTTGTGCAGGAATACAAACCCTGACTAAGACAGTATGGAAACATCAGTGTACATAGCGAGTTTCTATAGGAACTCTTAATAATTTTAATAAACAAAGGAAACTTATTTCTTCAAGAATTGATGACTTTACAGTATTTCTCACACTAGTTGGCTATCAGCTGAATGTATACTGTTTTATCCTTTAAAAATATTACCAAGGAACTAGAACTCCACAGAATGAACACACTGTGGAAAATGACATTTATTTTGTTAAAACCAAGCAGATAAACCCCATGGTGACTTGACCTGTGATAGTTCAGGTGATTCTCATGAGTAGGGATATACACTAATGATCTCAACCTTACAGTGTTTGGGGGCATGTTAGTACTGACTTTACCTGCTACTCCATCTCCTTGCATAGAGTCTCCTGCCACCTTGTTCACTTCCCTTGTAGTATAAACTTATCTGTTTCTCTCCTGAGAAATATCTATTCCCCACATACTCTCTTTTGGCTTCATCATGTCTTTAAATTTGATTCCTATATGTGAAATTCCTGCAGGGATGGGTAACCCTATTCCTTCTCATTAAAACCTGGACTTTCAGGTTTTAATATATTTACAGTCCAGTATATTTACAATTAAGTGCTATTTCATTCTGTCTTTTGTTTCTATTGAATTCTCATCCCTGGCTCGTCTTCTCAACATTAACTGTAATGCTTTGTCAGTAGTTCCAGGTTTTAGATTTAATCAATTATTACCTTTTATCTTTAGTTATTTATAATCATTCTTCAGTCTTTAGACACCCACACACACACATCTCCTGGCATTCATTCTGCGTTCTGATCACATATGACTCATTGCCCAATTCCTCATTCATATTCTACTTTTTACTTTAGTCTTAGCATCATTTTAGGGCCCTGGTTCTTTGTCTTGTGCAGTCAATTCATTATGCCTTGTGGTTCTAATGCATACACTATGCATTTAATTTTTAATATCTTTCAAAAATTCAGAAATGTTCATTATTAAACAGTCTACTATCAGAAAATGGGTCATTTGAATTGCTGGATTTCTCTTTATAGAACTAATATATATTGAAAAGGCAATAGCTGCTTCTAAAAGAATCACATATGACAAGAGTCAATTACAGTACTGGAGAGAATGTTCAATGGTTCAAAGCACTTGCTATGCAATTATGAGGAAAAGAGCTCACATCTCAAAACACATATAACAAGACCCATGCCCCCCAATGCCTATAACTTCACATCTAAAGGATCTGATACCCTCAAGTCACCTCTGTATGCATAGATGTCTGTAAATGCATATACTCACAGAAAAATGTAAATTCACATCCAAATATAAATATTTTTAAAAGTCATTGTTAACTTTTCATCATTAACTTCATCATGAGGATGCAGCACAAAGAAAACTATTTTCGGCAGTTATAGAGCTGCAAGTTGGTCTTAAAGAAGAATGGAGCAACTTCTGTGGAAATTGTCTTTCACCTGGAGAGTCGGCTTCTCCAGCTGGCTCAGCACCAGAGTGGCATGCTAACTAACACCTTTCCCAGAACAACACTGACTGAATCCCACTCAGATAAATTGATGTTCATCATTTAAGTAACTCATTTGGCAGGAACAAGCTATTTGGATGCCAATCTGAAGAGATGAAAGTAGGGCATGACCAAAAGGAACATTTGGAAGAAGCATCTTACATTGTGTCAAACCATCACATCATTTAGTTATAGTTTTACTCTAAATGTCACAGAACAAACCTGATACATTAGAACCTTACAAACACAAATATTTTAATGGTGAAAACTCATAATGAATACACAGAAGTTCAGAGGTTTCATCCAGAATGACCCAGTGCAGACCAGATACATTCTGACAGGTTGTCATGGTAATACTTGGTAAATTTACCAAGATAAAGACTTTGGTTTCCTTTTATATGAGCAAATAAATCCATACTTTCTGTTAGAAGCTCAGGCTACAGGTAACATTCAACCAGTTATAAGGTTTTGGTTTCTGGTCTTGTTGACAATGTAGTAACCATTGTGAACTAGACACTGTGCAAAGTATGTAAGTTAAAAGAAAGGTATTGATGACACTTCCAATTTATAACTAATATGGCATTTAGATAGGCTAAAAATATCATCCCAGGTCTATTATCTGACTAGTAGCATGATAGGTCTCTGAAACAAAATTATTAGATCCCAGTATTCACATGTTATCTTATTGAAACTTCACCTCTCTGTTTTACATGGAAAGATCAACTAAGTTCCTGCTTTGGTCCTGCCTCATTAATTATTAGAGTTGATTTATTCTATCAAAGGCATCTATCCATCACTTTACAAGGTGAACACTGGAGAATATGCAGAGTGGGTGTAAGTATGGGGGAGTATAGGAGTTGTCTACTGTTAGCTCTGTAGGGATGATTCACTCCATTGTAAAGCTTGCTACTTAAGAATATGGATTTACACAAGAATTCACTCTGGGACACAGGAGTTTGCATTTCAGCCTTGAGTCCCAAGTATTCTCATTGCCATAGAGTATGATCATAGTATAGTTGCATCAGGAAGGGCTTTTAGTTAGAATTTAACATATACACACAGCTTACAATGCTCAAATGAACTTACAGGATTTGAGGCTTGACACAATGAAGAGAGCCAATGAGAGGCTACTGGTGAAGCCTGTTTGCAGCGGAAGACTCCAGCATATTGGAGATGCCAGTACCATGGGACGACCACCAAGAACAGCAGCAGAACAGAGTGGATCAACCTGAGCTTAGAGTGCTAGAGAGGGCAGAACTGGAGAAGTGATGCCAGCCCTAAGGAGGAGCCTAGAAGATCGTGTGTGGATCCCAGTCACTGAAACAAGAAGATGTAATATTGATGCTGCCTTGGAGACCCCAAGATTTTTGAGATGCCAGAGCCATACAATATATCCTGAGAACATAGCCAACAGAGAGTGGAATCAGCAAAGAAAAAGAAGTTTGTTACAGTCAGCAAAGATGAAAAAGGAATTGGAAATCTGAAAACCACTTTGACATCAGACATGGGGATGCAGAGTTTGGAGTTTGCCCAGCTAGTTTCCTGTCTTGATTCAGAGATTACTGTTACATGATTGGATGGATCTCCGAAGAGACTTTGAATGTTGGACTTTTAGCATGGTTGAGACTGCTATAAACTGTGGGGACTTTGGAAGTTGGACTAAATGTACTTTTTTATTATGCTATGGATAGATATGGTCCCCATAGACTAATGTATTTCAACATACCTATTGGGGCCAGGGAGTGGCATGTGATGGTTTGTATATGCTTGGCCCATGAAGTGACATGATTAGAAGGTATGGCCTTGTTGAAGTAGGCAAGTCACTATGAGTGTGGACTTTAAGACCATCATCCTAACTGCCTGGAAGTCAGTCATCCACTAGCAGCCTTCAAATGAAGTTGAAGAACTCTCAGCTCCTCCTGCACCATTCCTGCCTGGATGCTGCCATATTCCTGCCTTGATGATAATGGACTGAACCTCTAAGCCAGCCCCAATTAAATGTTGTCTTTTTAAGAGTTGACTTGGTCATGGTGTCCCTTCACAGCAGTAAAACCCTAAGACAGATATCAATTACTATTTTATAATATATCATGATCTTTTGTTTAGAAATTAAGCCATTGTAATGACCTATATTAAAACAATATGCATCTATTAATGAATTTACACTATTTCCAATATTATCTTTGTAAATGAGTCTTAAGTTATAGTATTGTATCAGAGGCAATGCAGTCTGAAGGACTAGAAGCTGTGTCTACCTTTACTGAAGCTAAAGCATTTGGTATTATATTTTCTTCTATAGTGGTCTCTTCAGGCTTTGGCAGCATCTTTGTACACACACCAATCATAGCTTTATTTAATATCTTGAATTTTAAGGTGTGATTCATGTATCCTAATGCCATATTTGTATACAGACATCAGGGATTTTGTTCAAATGACAAGGTAAAGGATATAGAAGACATGAACCAAGGTGTGATATAAGTTTTCATACTAAGGACATGAAAAAAATAACAAAATCTAAGATGCTCTACTTCAACTGTAGAATCAAACAGAGGTCAATTTAGAATGCTTTCAGAAACTTTCAAGTTTATTTCTGTGGCATATATAAATACATACACAAATACATTTTCTGTGTTAAAGGAGAATCAGAGAAAGAGAGGAAGAGGCAGAGGTACTGGGACAGAGAGAGGTAGATACAGAAGAGAGAGGGGGTAAGCTAATTAGAGAGTAGCCAGTAGTCTTACTCTCATGTAGCCCATAATTATTTAAATTGCTGCCCATAATTTTAATTTGTATGCTCAGAACCAAGATAGTATGGTGTTTATAAGCAGAAACCCTAGCGTCAACCAGAGGTCAATTTAGAATGCTTTCTAAAACTTTCAAGTTGATTGCTGTGGCATACCTTACCTAGCCTCTATAGGTCCTGCCTTCCTTGGGTAGAAGGTTGTTTAAATCTATTGTATGTAGGACACATGAAATACATAGCCATGTATCTGAAGAAAATTAAAGATCAATTTTTTGCATTGAATTTATTCAGCATGGCATAAAGTTGTCTTTTTTTTTTTCTGAAAGAGTCCAAACACTTATCACATACTATAGTTTTTACTTTGATTAGCAAGGACACTATAATTACCGACAGTTTGTTTAGAGAGGGTAACCCAGCCATCTTGTGGGCTGAGAACCAAATGTGACCAATTTTATTTGTAGATAAGGACAGCTTGACAGCCTCTTGGATCAAACTGATATATACCATTCCCACAATATACTTTTATCTATGTTTCTCGTGGCTTTTCTTGTCAGATGATTGAAGCAGAGAAGCAGAAGTCCTTTTTCCTTATATCTGTCACATGTTGAGTCTTCCATGAATTTTAGCCATGTTTGTTATTTTCATATACATTTCCTAATTGGTTTTAGAGGAGAGCTAGTGAAGGGTGTACACTCCAGTCCAATACATCCAATCTTCGCTTTGGCTACTTAACTTTATAGGATAAACACCAAATGATAAGATTATTCTGTTTTATATTTCCCATATGCAGTCAAGTTAGTTGAATTTTATGGTCTGTTTCAAAGCTCAATTTTCCTTTGCATGGCTCACTCCATTTATAAGGTCTATCAGGATAGTGACTGTGGATCCTCAAGTCATATGCTATCCTGGGAAGGATATTTGTTCCCTCAGCCCAGCTATTAGACTCTGGTTGAATAATTGAGGATCTGAGGAGGAGGATGTCCACAACAGTGAAAGGAAGAGGGAAGGGCAATGGAAGGAGGAGAGGAAATGCACAAGATGCTTTATTTGAGGACTGGTAATAAGCCATACATGCTTATTAAAAAGTATATATACAAATAAGGGTAGTATGTGCAGAGATAAACAAGCAATTTGCCATACAAAAGAAAACAATCTGAATTTGGTAATAGACTTGAGTACAGGACTGGATTATGACTGACAGTTGTGTTGTTGATTCTAGAGTGGATTTCCTGTCTCTATCACCAACACCTCATTCATGTGACTTGCGATGAGTTGACTAGGAAATGTTAGGAGTTAAAGTGTGGATCCCTATGGTGTTTTAAATTAGAATTTCCCCCTTATGATCTGGCATTGGAACATTCCATTCTTGCTTGGTTGTGCTGCTTGAAGGGACTTTGGAGGTAGCCTTTTGGAAGAAGTACATCACTGAGGGTATGCTTTGAGAGTTTAAAAACTCGATGCACTCTAAGTCCTCTCTTTCTGCTTGGTGATCACAGTTCTAGATGTGAGCCTTCAGATTTGGCTCCAGCCTCTGTGTATGTACTTGCTACCTCTACACTACATTATGATATTTATCAATCTGGCAGCATCAGCCTGAAGAAACCATCACTCCTATAAGTTACTGTGTTTCATCACTGGAAAGTAACTAATACAGTCCTCAAAATGTATAAATTCTAATTTCCAACGTCCCAGAATTTTCACTGTAGGACAAGATGAACTCATAAACCAGTATGATTGATGTCTTTATTCAAAGGAAGATTTTGACAGGAGCCTACAGAGAACACTATGAAAAATGAAGTTGGAGGTCGGAATAATGCTTCTGAAATCAAAGAAATGCCAGGGGTTGACAGAAAAACCATGAGTACCTAGGAACAAGTTATGGAATGGCTTATTACAGCTCTTAGGAAGAACTGACTTGCTGCACCTATAGAATCATGAGCTAGTACGTCCCCATTTCTTAAGCCAACCAGACTACGGCACTTAATTATATTAACCCTGGAATATAGTACATTTTGAATGTAATTTGAAACTTTACATGGCTTTGATTTTATAGGCAAACAAAAAGCACAAGCCTCAGGGAAAACACACAATCATGCCAGTAACTTTGGCCACCAAGTATTAAATGGACTAAATGCAAGATGAGTAGACTGGAGACTGGAAGCAGTAAACACTAGAACACAAGTCAGAGCATCCAGTGCTTGGAAAGTAATCCATGAATAATTGCATCTTAAAATACAAACGCCTACTATCTAGCACAACCTAAGTTCTTTTTTTTTTATTTATTTACTTATGTTCTATGATAGGGACCTTTGTTTCAGAAATAACTAAACTGATCATCAAAGAAAGTGAGTGATTCAGCTAGAAATTAAATCTAGATCTGATTTAAGACAGAACTTTTCTTGCCACTATCATAATGGTTATATATATATATGATTAAGTGTATATATGATAGTATTTTTGTATCCATGTGCATAAGAAAAAATAAGCCAAGAAGATTTATAATGTAAAATCTTCCCTTTAGGATATGAAATTGCAGAAGATATTTTACATGGAAATTAACTAAAAAGACTGGGATGAAGAAAACTTAGAAGCATTTAAATAATTTGAAATGATATAAAATTTATTTTGCTAAAATAAGACTAATCTGATAAACAGGTCATAGCTACAGACACAAGAAGATTTAAAATTTTAGTATTTGACCAGTCAAGTGGAAATTAAATAATTAAACCCACTTAGAGTTAATTTCCACTGCTTGTTTTGAAGTCTGCGACTGATGTAGAACATTATTTGATCCTCGGGGGTCTCTGTTTCTGCTAACTCTCATTAGTACTTACAACACCAGCAGTTTCATTACATTTACATTCTTATCTCTGTCTCTTTTCATAGGCCACTTTCTAACCGGGTCACTTATTGCCTTAGATATTAAATAAATGAAGAAATGCTATTACTTAGTGATAGACCAGGTGGGTTGACTTTCAGTATTTTTTGTTTGTTTGGGTTTTTTTGTTTGTTTGTTTGATTGATTGATTTTGGTTTTTTTGTTTGTTTGTTTGGTTGGTTGGTTGAGTTTTTTGGTTTTGGTTTTGGTTTTAGGTTCGTTAAAAATTATTATTATGGAAGATCATTGAGAACCAATGATCACTCTGTCAGGTGCAAATCCAGAACATAAATATTTCTGAAACAATAGAACACAATACAAAAGATCATACTCATAAAATAGAGTAAAGTCATACACCGTCAGCAGCCATGACTCAAGATATACAAATTGTAGATGCATGAGCTAAAGGACCCTGTCCCACACCAGAACTCATCTCAGCAGCATCTCAGAGAACTCCTTAGACAGCTCCATAACAGCTTCAGAGATCCAAGGAAGGATTTATGCACAATTGCTACTGCACACAGATATACATCTGTAGTCTTATTTGAAGAGTCTCAATTTGATAGGACAACTTTTGCTCTTGTATATGTATTTCTCTGTGTGTATATAGGCATGTACCATCTATAACAATGGCACTGTCTCTATTATAAAATAGCAGTGTAAGATCTGAAGAGAAGATTTACAGAGTACATGCTTATCAGGGACATCAGCTAGTATGATAAAACGCTTCTGTGTTCATGATATATACTCTGTTCTACTGATAACACAGGAGCAGAAAGGACAATCAGTCAGTGCTGATAGAACACATTAACGCCTGTAAATAAAGAAGTTGCTTTGTCTAACTTAAAACATTATTTTGTTCTCAAAATTACATCTTAAAAAACAAGTGTCATGCTTCTGAATTCTAACAGCCACTTCTTGACTTAACATATTCTAAAATCTTCTAGAATACCATGAAAGAAATAGACTTATTTCTTCTACTCCTATATTGAAAGATCAGTGTCACCCTGACTATAGGCAGATGGAAACTCCTAAGCATCTTTCAAGGTTTCTTATGCTGTAGTGAGGAGCAGACTGGCAGCCATCTCCAAGATCTCTCAGCAACTGCTACCCCTGAGCCTTACAGTATCTTCACAAGATTCTCATTGCTTCAGAAGCATCACCTACAATCCTGCAGATCTTCTCTCTTTCCCCATGACTGTTCTGTGTACACTAAAAAGTGCTCTTCTTGTATTTTTAATAAGAGAAAGTCACAGAGTGTCCTGATATTAGATCTTTCTATTAGAATGGATCTGTCTGTGGGTCTACAACTGAGATATGTGCTGTTTCCATTTTTCTTCTTCACAGTCATTGCTTTGCCCTATCAACACTGGTATTGAGAAAATTCAGGTGGATGAAACAGCTTATGCTTTTACATTTCAGTTGGCCCACTGTGACAACTTAAAAATAATTTATTCAGAACTATTTAATATTTAGATAGATATAGATATAGATATAGATATAGATATAGATATAGATATAGATATAGATATAGATATAGATATAGATATAGATATAGATATAGATATAGATATAGATATAGATATAGATATAGATATAGATATAGATATAGATATGTATAAAACTAATTGCTTAAAAGGGATCATGAATTCGAGGAGGGAGGGGGTTGATGGAACACAGGAGAAATTTGAGAGCAAAGAGCACATGGAAAGTATTTAAGCACAATGTACTCATACAATAAAAATTCAAAGATTATTTAGAGATTTACCAGTAACTTAATTTGTAACCTTTTAACTTTAAGCCTATTGAAGGAGCTAAAATTAATTTCATTGAACAGTGTTCACCACAGAACTTAAAAAATAGTTTTTAATTTACCTTTGAAAATGTTCAGCTAGGTATTTTATGCTCAATATATAGCTGGCTACATTGTAAGCAAAGAATCTAAGATCTCAACAAAACGAAGGAGATAATGTAAATATTGTTTTCAAAAGAAGTGGCTCTTTAAAGGAATATAACACAAACCACACATACCTTATTAAGGATTTGTTAAATTAGAGTTAATGAGGTTTTTTTTTTTTTATACTTTATTTACATTTCCAATGTTTCCCCTTTTCTGGGTCTCCTCTTTGGAAACCCCCTATCCCCTCCCCCTCCCCACCTCTATGAGGGAATTCCACCTCCCACCCACCCACCCACCCATCCCCATATTCCCACCTTGACATTCCCCTTTACTGGGGCCTCTAACACCCTCAGACCCACGGGCCTCTCCTCTCTCCCTGATGGCCATCGAGGTCATCCTCTGCCACATATGTGGTCCGAACCATGGGTTCATAGATGTGTATTCTTTGGTTGGGGGTCCAAACTCCAGAATGACCAGGGGAGGGGTCAGGCCCATTGATGAGTTAATAAGTTTTTATATGTTAGAATCAATAATTTTTTAATCATAAATATTTTCTTTCCTAGAGAATCTTATTCATCCTCAGTACTGGGGAATCTATTTTCTATCCCTAATAGATCTGTGGTAGAGACTTAAATTGTTCATTCAATACCCATTTTTCTTGTCCAGCTAAAAAACCACATTCCCAGCTTCCCTTGCAACTTATCGTTTGAATGGATGGGCATTGTACAATTTGGGGTCATGCTTTAAAACAAGTGACTCTGTCTATGTTGTGGATAGCTCTGTACTGCTTGTATTTTTATGTTAATTCTGCTCTCCTGGGGGTGGCTGTTTGGAATGAAGAATGAATCACATACTCAGGTGGCTTCTTGTGAACCTCCTGAAATGAATAAACAGACCAATCACTGGGCAAGTAGGCGGGACTTCTGGATTGGATGGAGGAAGAAAGAAGCAGGAGAGAGTTGGAGGTTCTTTGGAATGAGGATAGCATAAGGGCAAGTTGTAGCTACCAAGAGTTTCCTGATATCTTGGTAGATCAGCAAGGATTTGCCACCAGAAGAATCAGATTTTAATAAGGCTAACAATATTAGATTGTAGTTGTTGTGCCCAGTGATTGAGTTACCATTGTTTCTGAACTAAGTTTGTGTGGTGTTTTTCTTCTTGTGGCAACTCAGCTGGGTTCTCGGAGGCAAAGTATGGTGTCTGACAGGCACCACAAAGACCATGGGGTTATTGAAGCATGGAGCTGGTGTGGTAGCAGCCCACCAGTGGGAACCTAGCAAGCTGGGTTGAAAGATTGTGGAGCTCAGAGTCAAAATCTCCACAAGATAAAACAGTATGGCCATTACCTGCCAGCACATGACCAGCTAGGCTGATGGGGCAGAGAGTTGACAACACTAGCTCGGGAATGTGCTGGTTCCTTTTTTAATATTTCCCGTAACATGTCTACCTTCTTTCTTCCTGATGAATGCAAAATGCAGATAAGGGAGGTGGATATGGGGCATCATCTGAGAACAAAAGAGGGAGTCCATGGGAAGACACAAGACAGACTGAGAAATGAAGGAATTTAGAGGGAAAACATGTCAGAGGTGCTCACTGTCTGATGATGTTCATGTTTGGGCCACTAAGTAGACAGGAGAAGAGAGAAAGTGACTGCAGCCTCACTTAAGCCAAAGTTATTTGGCCCCTTATTACAATAATCAAAGTGGCAAATAAATGACTTTTCAGAAGAATAAACAAAATCTGTGTGTGCAATATTACTTGTATTGTCTTTTCTATTAAATTTTCACCTGCATACACAACACCATACAAATCTATAAAATATCACAGATTGCTACTTCTTTCTTTAAAAATTCTCTGGAGTTTTAAAATCTACCATCATTATAAATATATACAGTTGTCCCTAGTTTCACGTAAATTCGATGAATTTGCTCACTAGAGGAACCATTGCATGACCCTTCCTGTTCAAATCCTCAACATTTCTATATTATTAGTAAATGTAACATGGCTGAGTTTATTGTAAGTGGATTTCTTAATGCATAAATGCATTTGCAAATGAGCTCCTGGGACATGCTAATGGCATTTGTTCTGGACCATTTCCAAAATGATTGCATGCAAACAAGTTAATGTTAGAGAGAGAGGGAAAGAGAGAGAGAGAGAGAGAGAGAGAGAGAGAGAGAGACTGAAGACTTACTTGAGAGACAGACAAGTATTCAATGACTGTTAACTAAAAACATTTGCACATAAATTTCATTACTTGGGGAAAAGCATTGGAGTCTGATTGACTGACACTGGAAATTGAAAATGGATTCCCTTGAAGTTCAAAGCTTTATCACAGATCACAGATTCATTAATTACCTTACATAGGGTCTAGGGAGTTGCCTATTTGTAAAGTTGGCTGCCTTTATGTTCTTGAACTTAACCTAGAAAAGCAGAGTTCCCACAAATAACTAGAAAATTTAATTTTGTTAATTAAACCATCATGCAAACAAAAAATCTGAAAAATGCCAAGAGTCTATCATTTGCTGATGAGGTATGATTGCCCTGTAATAGCAGCATATGGACATCAAGCAACTATGGTGTGTTTCATCCAAGTGGATTACAACACTAGAAAGTTATTCAAATAAGTTTTGCAAAACTACATAACTATCACTGTCAAGAGATAGAATCCATATACATCACAGAATTTGAAACATGTTTGGCTTCTTTAATTTCCTATGTATATTTGATATCATGTATGGGGTACTCTCTGCTGTTTTTAAATCATTGACATGTTGATTATTGAGATCCTGAGCCTCTTTTTCCTTATCTGTAGAGCAGAGTGATAATCACACCTAATTCGTGATCTCCTGATGTATGAGATCTTAGTGTTTGTAATTCACTGTATAGTACCAGGCTCACTGTCGGTGTGATATAAATGAGATATACACCAATAAATATATGGTCAGCCCCAGGAAAATTTACTTAATGGAGCAATAGAGTGAATGGTTGGTAAATGCAAAAGTAAATTTTCACTTAAAAATAACATTGATGCAATTAAAATACTGCCTAAAAAATGATCTCTCTTTGTGAAATTGAAGAAAGAAATCTCGGAAACTCCAATACTCCCTAATACTTTATTCTGTGGATAGTTCATGACTTTCCTCAGTCTTTGCAAAGGCCTCGTGTGATTCATGTTCCAAGACACTAATGGTGAGTTTAATAAGGTCTTAAGCATTGTGAAATGCTTTTTTCCAGTTGTAGACATTTCAATAGAAAGCCTTATTTCGAGAAAAACTAAGATGTTGAATAAGCCTTTAATGATCACAATCTTATCCTACACAAGGGAAAGTACCAGCAAGAGGGAGACAGGTAACAAAGGCAAAAGAAAGAGGGAGAGGCAAGATGAGAAAACAGATGAGAAGAAATCAGAGCATTGTAGAATTCAGAATCATCCAGTGTATCAAGTTCCATTTCCCAAACTACAGGCATGGTCACATGGCCAGATGGAATCTGGAGCAGGTGTGTGTGTGTGTCTGTGTCTGTGTGTCTGTGTGTCTGTGTGTCTGTGTTTCTGTGTGTGTGTGTGTGTCTGTGTGTGTGTTTCTTTGTGTGTGTGTGTGTCTGTCTGTCTGTCTGTGCATGTGTGTGTGGTATATGCATGTGCACTTGTGTGTGCTCACCCAGATATGCATGCACATAGTCACTAAGTGCTTCCATCAAGCTCTTTGACTTCTGACTGGTATGCACAATTAATGATGGGGATGTTATCATGGAAAAAACACAGGGAGTAATGGATTTCTGTTTGCCTAATGTGCTGCTAGAGCACAGAAGCATCAGAATTTTACTTCGTACCAAAAGAAAAATTACTGAAAAACCATGGAGATTTCTTTAAACATTCAGCATTACTGCACAGGCTCACCTTATATACTACAAGCAAATATGTTCCATCTGTGTATAATTTTTCTTCAGTCATACTTTTCTCAAAATAATTGAGATATAATTCAAATTTAACACCCACAGATTCACTGTTTCTTCTCTTATGTTGCTGTTTAGATTGCTAAAATTTCTATGTAAATATTATTTTTAAATAAAATTTCTTTGTATTTTGCAAAACAGACATGAGAAAACATTATAGAAATAGCAAGAAATTCCAGCTACACAATTTTTTTTTTTGAAATTCTGAGGTCCACTGCCATACATTATGTGGAGAGAGAGTCTAAATTGCAAGTCAGGGCCCTTTCCTAGGAGCTCATAGAAGTCATGGAAAAGGAGGAAGAAAGATTGTAGGAATCAGGAGGTATGGAGGGCAGCAGGAGAACACAGCCCACAGAATCAACTAAGCAGGGCTCATATGGGCTCATAGAGACTGAAATGACAATCAAGGAGGGCCTGCCTGATTTTGTACCAGATCCTCTGTATATATGTCATGGCTGTTAACTGGTTGTTTTTATGGGACTCCTAACAGTGGGAATGGGTGTGTCTCTAACTCTTTTGCCTTTTCCTGGGACCCTTTTCCTCTTACTGGGTTGCCTTGTTCAGCATCCATATGAAGGCTTTCCACTTGTTTTATTGTATCTTGTTTTATCCTGTTTGCATGTTGTCTCTTGGAGGCCTGCTATTGTCAGAAGCAAAACAGAGTGGTGAAGTGGATCTGGCAGAGGAAAGGTGAGGTAGAAAGCTGAGAGGAGTGGAGGGAGGGAAAACTGTGCTTGGGATGGATTATATGAGAAAGACATCCATTTTCAACTTAAAAAAAAGAAAATCTGAAGGCAGTGTTATAGGTTTTTACTTATAGTTTCTCTATAGGCCAGATCTTCAGAGTTGACTGTTCTCTGGCTTTTCTAAATATATAGAAAGTCCTCTCAGATCCACACTACCACTCATCATAGGTTTGGATGATATTTTGGAACCCTGTTAGGTTGCCTTTGAGGTCTGCTCTATTTGGTTCAAGGAGGAACAACTGATGGGTGGGGCCACTACATGCTCTTTCTTCTTACCCCTAACATATTGCATTCTTACTGTCTTATTTCTTTTCTTCCCTAGAACTATTCTTTGGACTCAAGTATACCTGAGACTTAGCTTGAAACAAATAATGTAATATATCTCATGGGACTATCATTGAGGTCAAGTGTACGTACTATGGAAGGCTTCATAGGGTAGTGCACACAACAAGCGCAAGTCAGTGCCAATAGCCGTGTGATCTCTCTGTAACTACTTACATATTTATCTCTTACTGTATAAAAGTTCTTAAAAACTATCTTACCTTAGAAAAATTCTTAGAAACTAAAGTTTTATTGTGAATCAGGATCAAGATACAAACTAGACAACTCAACAGTGAGTACAGAACAAAGGCACAAAGAAAAGGGGGGAAATAGTTCCTCATTGAAGAATTTGCCTCAATGGAAATACTTGGATCAAACCTATCGATACATAAAGCAGTAGGAAATGCTTTATTGCACCTAGGACTAAACTAGCCTATTACTTATTTACCTGTCTCCAAAAGCAATGCTTCATTGAGGCACTGCTATGCCCATATAGTTATGTATTAGTAGATGTGATTTTATGTACAAGATCAGAATTAAAGTGACTTCAACTTAAATCTTATTAGATGAACTTTCTAAAGTCATAACTACCTTATTTGTTGAGCCATGGACTAGGTGGTACATGAGTAGGAAAATGTATGGACACAGAGGAAGAGTCTTAAAGAGCAATATTACAAAGAATGTTCAGAGCCTAAGTTTGGAATCATATTTCAAGGCCCCATCTTAATTTGTCTACTGAGAATATATATATATATATATACCCAAAGTACATCAGAGTAATAAGCCACTATGGGACAAAGTTTAAGATTCCCAGTCAGAAATCATGATAAAGTCATTCTCTCACTTCTAAAGGAGTAAGGATGCTTTCACACTAAGACAACGTGGGGAGGATTTTCTTTCTTTTAGAGATGAGGAAATTTACAAAGACTGAAGGAGGAAAAAAAATCTCTTGTTTTTTTCTTGAGATTCACAAAATCCAGAAAATCACTTTTATGTGTGGAATAAGAAGGTTAACCAAAGAATAGAGTAGAGAGGGGAGTTATCTGTTGTAGAGTTCATCAGTGAGGAGCAACACAGAGTTGGGTTTCTGGATGAAAACCTCATTTGACTATTATTTGACTTACTTTATAAATATTACCGGTCATTCACTCTCACTGTTTGAATAAGATTCTATGCCAGAATCTAATCATAATTTGGCTCAGGTTTAACTTTATGTATGTAAAGGAAACACTAAAGAAGTTGCATTAGAGATAAACAAGTTATTCAGAAAGTTCCATGAGAACAAACAGACGATAAGAAAGGATATTTGTGAGGACGAGATACAGCTTCAAAGTGATGCTTCATGGGCATCTGAGGAAGTCTGTCCATGGGCTTTGAACACACAAAATACAAGAAACCTGTGAGGGGCAAATTGGTACTGAGCTTGTGAGAAGATACACACCCTCCTCTGAGGATATTAGCATCCTCTATAACAATAATGTTCATCTATTCAACCCTTTTGCAATGGAAATGTGGAGTTTTCATTGGTGTAGACATTCGAGACACTGTCAAGTTAGCTCCTTTCTGAAGACCATGGTGAGCAGTGAATAACATTGAATACTCAGGCAATCTAGACATTCCCTAACATTCAATAATCTACTCTGAAGCTTTATGCAAACAATCTTAGGAGAGAAAGCTGTCATGTTCTAAGGTTTTTGGAAAGTTCCTAAATTTACAGTTCAGATTCTATTCATCACCTATTCTATGTCCAACAAAAAGTTAATGTAATAAGACTACTGTAGATCAGTAGTATTAGGAAATTAGATACACCTCACTTTGAAGACTTAAGGGAGTCCTGTATGACTACAGGAAGAGGCCCATTTTCATTGCTTGTCTGGCATTCTATATTACTCAAAATCTAAGAAAACTTGTAAAATAGTATAAAATACAGGGGTCATTCCTTTTAGCCCATAATCATTTTATTACTCATGTATGTACTTTGCTGCTATCAGGAAGAGATTTTATAAAATAATTCTTTGTAAGGCAAAGATGGCTATCACCATTAGGACTATGTTACTATGCAGTTTCTGTGGGTCCTCTTAAAATAATGAGGCAATCTGCAAACCAAAAGAATAGCTTTATAATTTGATATTTGTGACATATCAATCAAAAGAATTCTTCCCCCCATGGGGGTCAATTTAATAAACACTTCCTGGTTTTTTAGCATGTAACTAGGATCCAATACATTTATAAGTAAGACCCATGATACAAGCATTTAGTGAATCTTCATATATTCATATTGAATTTTCACGGTTATAGGTATGGAGAATAGGGCAGATCCAGGCGCCTGCTCTTAGAGAGGGCTGTGATTCAGGCAATTAGAATCAATCGTTACTCTAGGCTCTTGTATGCAGTTTTCCCTCTGATGGATAGCATTAATGTCTTACAGCATTCTCAGTGGTATGCATTGTTATGAACACCAGGGTGAGTTTAATATGAAAAATATGTGACCTAAAGTCTCAGTAACTTGTCAATAATTACAACCCAAAACAAAGGTCAAACTCTGGTTCTAAAGGAAACCTCACACTGTAGACCATTCTGTCACACTGAAGACACTAAATAACTAGAGAGAAAAAATAAGAGTCACAAGAAAAGTAAGTGTGCTGTGTGCCTAATTTCCTAGGACAGGCTAGATCTTTCTTGTTATTTTATTATTAGTAACTAATTCCTAGAAAACATTCTGATTTTTGTCAATCTTAATGATTCCTGCTATGGTAAATAAAAACAAGCTTATCCTTTCAGACTCTGTCTCTCTCTGTCTCTGTCTCTTTCTCTCACAAAGACACACACACACATTCACATATACAAACATACAAATATACAAAGATATAATTATACTTTCTCATAATCTTGTCATCAAACAGGAAATTAAATGTGTATTAAGCATACATAAGTTAATCGTGTAATGTTACTATATTATAAATGATTTGCTTTTGAAATTATCTTCATTAAAATGTCAGTTAAAGTCTACTATAATAAAACTTCTACTGCTTGAATAAAATTAAAATGATCCACAAATAAAGCCTATTTCAACTGTTTTTTTTATACAACAGGTA
Organism: Uromys caudimaculatus; assembly: GCA_028551405.1. Classification (NCBI taxonomy): domain Eukaryota; kingdom Metazoa; phylum Chordata; class Mammalia; order Rodentia; family Muridae; genus Uromys; species Uromys caudimaculatus. The sequence goes on along the minus strand of CM052709.1, from coordinate 71,347,334 downwards.
GTTTACTATCTCATAAAACAAAAAGGTATGTATTAAATATATTACCCATATATCCTAGAAAAATCCATTTTCATCCAAAAATCTGACAATACAAAGCCATTTTAATTTCCCCTTTCATATTGTTTCTCATTCCAATGTGTGTCAAGAATTTAATTGTAGCATGAAATTAACCAGTTATAAAATATTGCACTTGTGCCCTTGCCTTCTAAAGTAGAATGCACTAAATAATTTGCTTAATGGCCTCTAACATGGGACCTCAATTTAATAACTAAAGTGCTCTTACTCATTGGATGAATTCCTGGTGAGAAGTGCTCTGTGTGAAATCCATCAAAACATTAATGGATCAAACAGAGACACAAATACACACACACACACACACACATACCTAATTACACACAATTACACACATACCAAATCACACATAAATACACACACACATGTCACATATACACACATATATGCACAGACACAAGCACTTATACAGTGTACATATAAAGACACAAATATGTATATATATACATGAAAAGATACACACATAGTATTTGCACAGATACATACAGATACACACATCATATACATAAAACAGACACACACAAACATATACATATGTACAAATACATACTCAAATATAAACATATATATGCATTTATAAATATATATGTACATACACAATAATGCATGCACATACACACACTAATTCAACCACCATAACTCATCACAATCACAGAAAATAAAAAATTACATATATATATATATATACTCTGATATACCAAGCTGTTAAGTTGGAAGCAACTCTGCCTAGCCAAATATTATATTTGTATGAATGCACAAGCTGCTAATCTTGCAGCCTCGGTGTAGATATGCCTTATTGACTCAGTAGTTAGTGAACGTGATTGCTTCATATATATGAACCCAATATGTTCCTATCCCTTTTTCATAAAAATACTCTCTCTAAAAAAGTAATTGATTGACTCCATTTGGGAGGGAAGTGGGGAGGATCTGCAAGGAGGTGGAGGAAGAAAAAATCAAATATATAGTGTATGAAAAATAATTAAAATATCCACTTATTTTTTTTAAATGTCAATACTTCTTTCATACATTACATCCTGTCAGTTTCCCCCTCACCCCACTTTCCCCAGCACCTCCCACCTTCCCTTTACCCCAGATCCACTCCTCTTCCATTTGTCTACAGAAAAGAGCAGGCCTCCCAGGAATATCAACCAAACAACAAGTTACGATAGGACCAGGCACAAGCCCTCATATCAAAACTGGATGAGGCAAGCCAGTAGGAGGAAAAGGGTCCCAAGATCACCCCAAAATTCAGAGACACCTCCCACTCACCCCCAACACACTCATACACACACTCCCACTGTTAGGAGTCCCACAAAAACACCAAGCTATGCTGTCATAACATATATGCAGTGGACCTAGCACAGACCTATGCAGGCTCTATGATTGTCAGTTCAGTCTCTAAGATCTCCTATGAGACCTGCTGAATTGATTCTATGGGCTGTGTTTTCCTGGTATCCTTGACCCCTCTGGCTCCTACAATCCTTCCTCCCCATCTTCTACGGGGTCCCCCTAGCTCCATCTAATTCTTGGCTATGGGTAGTCTGGTTTAGCTTCTAGACAAGAATGTTACTATAATATGCAGGAATACCAGTTTAGATATAAAACTGGGAGTTAAAGTTCATTTATGATTTCATGAAGTTGCAAAGATTGTTTTTCATAACATGCTGCAAACCTATATACTCAGAGACTGAAGCTAGGGTTTAAGCCATGTCTTTTAAGAAAACTGAATAAAAAATCCTTGACTTCTGTGCCTTTTAAACTGTTTTCTTTGAATATATTTATTTTCATCTATTGCTTTAAGTTTATGGAAACTAAGAGAATAAGAATGTCAGATGACAACGACATAAAAATGAGGTTAAGCAAAAATGAGACAATTGGAAATTGACATCATTCTAAACCTTCAGGTTGATTTTTGTGATTTAGACAGGAGAATGTTAGTAACAGCATTATATATTTGGACATCTATAATGATTACACTGAAGACATTTAAAGGTAAGGACTTGACATGTAAACATTTAGCAAACTTTTGGACTTCAAAGTTAAAAAAAGAAACATTTTACAATCCCTGTGTTATTTTTAAACCACTCAATACTGAAGAATTATTTCACCATGCTTGTAAGTGTTGTATTATATATGATTCTGTGCTTTGCACCAAGATGATAGTTGGGGTTTGAATAATACAAATTGAGACGAGGAAACACTTGGAGGAATTATGAAAATCAGGCTTTGATCAATTCAAATTGCTTATATAGAATAAGAAAATTAATTTTTTAAAAATGTAAGTTTTAATGATTGCTGCTCTGTAACATTTTTTAAACACAAAATAATGTTTATAGTTCAATTGCTTCAGGCTTTTGCATGGGTTCAAAAAGTATAAGGATGAATAGTCTTTTCCCCAAAGCCTAGATATGAATGAACGTAGACAGAATAAAGCATTGACTGAACAGTCTAGCTCTGACATTAAATTCATGGTGGTGCATTTCATTGATAATCTTAAGAATGATATCAGGCACATAAGAATTAAAATGGCTCCATGTGCCCACCTGACACTTATAAATGGACATATTTTCCATCTGATACATTCATGATTCATGCAGTTTTCATTAACTAAATGCACTCTGTCAAGGAATTGAGAGCGGTGAATACATCGACTGCATTCTGTCTTGCTGCCTGCCCAAGTACAGCACATCAAGCAGAAGGCTCAAGCTGCACGTTTAGAGAGTCACTGCTTGAGGTTGGTCGTCACGAACCTGATCATTACAAACAGGTAACGAGATCACATTCATGTTATTAAAGGTTGTCATTCCAAAGGTAACACACACATGCTGGTGTGTGCCAGCATCGGGTCCCAGTGTGATGGGTTTCTCTTCTCCCCTATGCTCCCAATAGCCATTGTATTGTGTTCCAGGTTATCTCTGCTGCATTAGTTCAGACATGCCTTCAAACTTGCATTGAACTCCTCATTCAGCTCTGGGGTGCCAAAGGTCATTCTGTTCTCCTGTTAACTAAATCATGGTCTGTCTCAAAACAAGATTGCCAATTGCATTGAGCTAAAGATAAAGGCTCTTTGCTAGAGGGAACATACACAAGGGGCTGTGTTGATACCTTTAAGCTGACTTCTTTTTACAATTGTAAGTCACATTGAAATGGAAAGACTCTCGGGCAGATAAGGTCACTGCATTAAGGGCAAATCCCCAAGCAGTATTCCTTCCTAAAACCCAATAACACTCTAATCTTTCATTCCTCTACTTTAATACAATCATATAACTGCGCAGGCTTAGTGTTTCCAACCCATTTCAAAATGCTCTCCTATATGCACAATATCTCCTTGGAGACTTTTAATCTTTTGCAAAGTGACAGAACACTTTCCCTTTGACTACAGGTTCAAAAGCAGGTGCCTGCTTTTTTCAGGACACATGAAATTGATTGACTCCTTCAGAAAAAAAATCCCCTGGTGTCAATTCAAGCCAGTTTCACAAAGGCACATTGTATTGGGCTTGTAAAAAGTATCTGTTTATAACAATGAGTACTCCTGACAGCTGCTCATTGGAAAGAGTATTAGTCATGATCCTCATCATTAAATCCATCATTCGTGCTTAGAAAACAGGCTACAACTAGGTAATTCCAAAGCTACGTAATTCAAGGAAGTGAATGGTTACTCTTTTTTCCTTCTTTCTCTTCCACTCTCATTCTTCCGACCTAATATTACGTGGTGATGGATATCAGTGTGCACTACAGTAATAGTTTCACTGAGATTCTCCAGCTCGATATTGGCTACGCATTTCCCCTTCTTTTTAGCTGACACTTGGCAATAGTGTTCAGCTCTTTTATGCCCTGCCAGTTTTTTTTTTTTTTTTTTTTTTTTTTTGGTAGATTGCTTACAGACACTCTCCTTTCTGTTATTGAATCTCTCTCCAGTTAGATATCTTTTGTATTTTCACTCTTCTGTTACACCTGTATAGTCTAGTCTAACTATGAACAACAAATGTCATGAATCAGGGAAAATTCAGCAAGACATTACAGGTATTGTGATGGAGTGGCAGCCGACTGACACTTAGAGAAAAATTTATCAACCTGAATTGGGCTAGACATCACTAATGCACATGGCAGATTGATTGTGCAGCTTTAGTGGGTGTATTCTTTATTAATGAGATTCAATATGATTTGCTAAAAAGCCTTTTACTGGGCAGTCACTTTTATCCCCTCCCCCATCTCTCTTTATCCCATTTAATCTGTTGAACTATGTACCATGTTTTAAAATGTGTTCTTCTCTACTTTTGCTTGAAATGCCAAGGCTTTTAAAATAACTACCAGGGAACTGAGCAGAACAATTACAAAATTTAAAAAGAAATATTGGATTGGAATGGAATATAAAAATGAAAACCTAAAAATTAAATTAAAATCCCAAAGAGACATTAAGAAGTTGTGAGAGTATAATTATAAGAAAAAGATGAAACAATCTAAGGAAAATATTTGACATCTGAATTAATTAACTTCGCAAACTGAATGTTTATGCTAACAAGGCTTATGAACACATCATTAGGTATCTTTGTAAATAAAATAAATCATTTTCATTGGTCTGTGGAGATCAGGTAGGCTTTATGGACTTCAAAGAGAAGAAGTAGACCTTTAGAGAAAAAATATCAATTACTTATCTCTTAGCTACTTGTTTAATCAAGCAGAAGCAATGTGGAAGGGAGAAAACTCTGCATTGATTATGACCTTGTCAAATACTGATACTTTTCTAAAAACTTTTCTGGATCATCTCAGAACCCTATGTCACTTGAACAAAATACTGCTTCATAACAGGAACGAAAGGGGAGCCAAAGGTAGTTGCCTTTCTTCTCCTGAGAGAAGAATCAGCATGTGTTGGGTCTAATACAATTATTTCTCCATTGTCTTTCTTTTCAATTTCTTTACTGCTGCCCTCAATCATACTTCTTATAAGTCACAAAATATTGCTCACTTTCTAAATAAAGTACTATCTTTTGCAATGCTTGTATATTTCAGCTATTTACATAAATACCAACATTTTAAAAATTATGTATGTAAACTGGCAACAGGAATCCTTGGATATAAGCAACCCCCCCCCCCCCGGAAAATTTTCAGAAGCTCAAGTTCCTCCATGTATGTCTGGGATATTTTGTCAAAATGCTGAGCACGCCTGAGTTACAATAACTGAACCAAAGAAACAGAAAGAGCCCTTTCCCTAATCAAAGGGCACCTGGGAACATGGTAGGGCCAGCCTGCCCAACAGCCTCAAACTCTTGCAGGGTAAAGGATGAGGGGGAGGGGCATCCTCTTGGAGACTGGGGAGGGGATATGGGATGAAGAACAGTCAGAGGGTGGATCAGGAGAGAAATAAGGACTGGATGTAAAAAAAAAATTAAAGAATAAAAAGCAGGCAAAGAAGAAGAAGAGGAGGAGGAGGAGGAGGAGGAGGAGGAGGAGGAGGAGGAG
>CM052709.1:71289103-71341702 GCA_028551405.1 Uromys caudimaculatus | reverse complement strand
TACCCAAGTGCACAACAGTGCAAGGCACTGTTTTAGATGTGAGCTCTTGAAATACATGGGAGTTGTCTTATCTTAATCCTTCATTATTGATGAACTCCCCTTAGCTACAGCAGCAATTATTACAGCCCTTGGACAAAAAGAACCATTAAAAGAGCAAAAATATTGGCGGTTCACACTCAGAGAAGAAAAACATTTAAGATGATTCCTTTATATGTGGAAACTCATTATCTGATTGCACAATGAGTATTGTGTGTTCTGTTAGATTATGTTACATTACCACATTAGGGAAGTTCATCACAATTTGCTTTGGAAAAGGTTGGAAAACTACTCTTCACAAGAGATGGTTTATCCTTTCTCCTACTATCAGTTTAATAACCAAGATTCAAACTCATCAATGACTGAATCCTTTTGAATTCATCTATATGACCAATTTTTTTTTTCCTCATGAACTTTTTAGAATTTCAGGGGAAAGAACAAAATATGTGGATGTGATGAAACAGGATGTACAATGTTGGAAGCTTCTGGGGCGTGTGCCATTTATTAATGCCCAAATCAGATACTTCTATATTGGTTTTACCCTTGATGGTAATGTAACATCTGTGAATATGGAGGTATATGTAATGACTGATGGAGCAGCCTTATATGATACAAAAGGGGGAAAGGCAGTTACAGAAGCAAACATACCAACATCAACAGTAATGCACACAATGACAGAAGGTGCCAGCCACAACAGCTGTGTGTTGACTGCCCCTCAAGCCAGTGAGTTCCACACGGTACATGTACCTGTCCTGTCTTTTAACAATTTAACAAAACAAATATTATTTTTCTCAATAAAAACATATATGAGTATGTTTAAGAGGAGTTAAAAACTTGCTATGGATCTCACTAATCTAGCAAGTAAAGAGTCTAATCTCATCTTGTATTTAGACATTCACATTTCAACATGCTTAGGCAGTGCTTCACTCTGATTGCATACACAGCAGGGCTCCAAATTTCCTCCTTACAATGAGGTAGAAATTGCAGGTTTGTCAAAAGACCTCAGAACAGGGAATGCATCCTATATCCATCAATTAGAAGACTAATTATTCATTTCTCCACAGTTGCCAAAAGACCGTATCATTACCAATGGTATAATGACTGAATCCATTCATTTATAAAGGCATTGTTCCCATTTGAAGATGTCAGATGTCACACAAGTCTCCATCTGTGTTTTACCTTGCTTCTTAAATTACAGGATTAAGATTGTTAGCTTTAACCTATATGAGAAATCTCCCGACTAATGGGTCACATAGCTCTGAGAAACAAGATCATTGACTCCAATAAACACAGCAGCCATGCCTCTAGGCAATTGGCTATTGCTCTAGAAGCAGGAAAAGCTCACCTGCATTTACTCTTCAATGACTAGAAGTTTCAGTTCCCACATTGCATTAGGGATTTTCTGAGTGAAATTACTGTATCATACATTGGCAAAATGTTAGGAGGGTAGATAGAACCTATGTCCACTATTTTAATAATAATAATAATAATAATAATAATAATAATAATAATAATAATAAATAATAATAATAAACAGTAAACTTTTCTTGAGCTGAAATATGTATGCGTATATTCATGTACCTGTTAGCAGTCTATGAACCTTTGAAATGTCTTCAAAGGTTTTCAAGTTTACATCTACATTGTTGAAAATGATCCATAAATAATGCAAACTTCTTAAATCAATGACAGTCCAGTGGAGACTTGCAACTTAATATGTATGATATGTTTTGTACCATAAATCCTATCCTGTATCCTCAATCCCTGCTAAGGTTACCAATCATCTCTGAATGGTGTTCTCACACTCCACATCCAATCTAAGACAGTTGACCTATCCTACCTCAGTTCCTCCCCTCCAGCCCACAGTCTTCCCTCAACTCAGTGTCTTTACAGGGCTGGAGCACCTGCCCCTCTACCTCTTGATCCACAGAGCAGTTAAGACAATCTTTTCAAATATAGAGCCATATTTCTCAGTCTTCATCTCAAATAACCCTAGTAGCTTCTCATTTCATGCCAGTTTTTCTGAGTCAAAGTCCTGTCAGTAACCTCAAGGTCCCTGCAAGGCCATCCACCACCCATCCTGATCCAATTACCTAGCCTTCTGAACCTCATTGGCTTGGCCCTGCTCTAGCTACACCTTTGAGTTTTCTCTGTTTACAAAAGTGCTTTTCTGACCTTTTTGCTCCTAGTGCCTCTTTTTCTGGTAAGCCTGCTCCTCCTGGATTCCCCACTTCCTCTCAGCTCTTAGGTCATATGTGATATGTCATTTGAGATGGCCTGAGCAACCTGGTTTAAACTATACTCTCTACATATCCCCAAATGTGTAGCTCGCTCTCGCTCTCTCTCTCTCTGTCTCTCTCTCTCTCTCTCTCTCTCTCTCTCTCTCTCTCTCTCTCTCTCTCTCTCCCCTCCCCCCCCTTTCTCCATCTTTGTTACTGCCTTCACCTAGACATGGAGAGTAATGGTTGGCATAAAAAATGCTCAATAATGGAGTAATATAGACACAAAATAGCTGTGTAACACACATATACATTAGTCTGATAGAAAATCACCTCTCCTTGGTGATAGTCATTTTCATTCCAGTGAGCTTTTTTCATTTCTTATTCTAACACCAAAATGTACTGAGTGCTTGACTTAGTGCCAAATCAAAAACTGAAATGCAATTTACTAATTAGAATAATGGATTCTAAATGTTGGTCTAGTTTTGTGTTTTTAAAAGTCTTGCTGATTTTGCTGAAGGTGCTTGTTTTTTAAGACACAGAGGAGATACTCCCAAACTCCCTGCATCTTGGCAGCCTGGCTATGTCCATGTTCCAGCAGGGGCATGAATGTTTCCAAGTGTGAGCATCACAGAGAATAACTTTTAACTGGAGGCATACGTCTCCAGCAGAAATCCCTGGGGAAAGGTTTGATTTTCCTTCTACCAACTTAGGATTATAATTCATTTTAAGGTGACCCACACATTTATAATGCAGACATTTTCTTCAGGCAACTTCAAAGTTGGACTGAAGCCTCAGAGGCAATTTTATTAGCATGTTTAGGCTCTACTCTGGCAATTTCATTACATTAGACACAATTTCCAGGAGCTACTTCAAATTTAGTAGGAAAAATATATTATCCCCTGATTCATATTCTGGCTCCACAATAATTCCTTTTATGTATGTATTATTTTAAACATTTATAAATGCCATCTTTACATAAAAGGTTGAGAATATCTCCCCATAGCTTAAACTGTGTAACAAAATAATCTTAGATAGGAAATAGAAAGTCCCCATAAGAACCTATAAATAATTTAGCTCTACCCATTAAGGAAAGGGTACCTTTACCTTTGCAATGAGATTCCTTTAAGTCTCTCAGTTGTCTTGGAGTTGGGCCTCCAAACGTCCATTCCCCATAGTGATTTTCCTCTGCATCAGAAGAACTCATCCTGGGAAATGCCCTGTCTGGATGTGCCTGTGTTCTAAACAGCCCCTCCTCTTGCTAGCATCTGTCTATTTATTTCAGATACAGAACAGTTACTAATCGTCTTAAAGCATAAAGCCAGTAACAGGTCCAGGATATAATTGAAATAAAAGCAAGAGAAAATGTAGTTGTGATAAAAATCAGTCTGTGAGAAGCTGAAGTAGGCAAAACCTAAGCAACACATCTGAAAGACCCCATTAGTGTGGGCTCTACTCTGTGCTGGCAGGTGACTAAGTAGGGCCATCGGCCACTGTCATTACAAATATTAGCATCATGTAAATCACACATTGTTGATTTGTGGGGTATATATTAATCACCTCAGGACATGGGGTGACCTTTGCTGAACACAGGAGGATAGGACCATCAACATTTGCATATCACAAAGCACTTTGATATTCAACAATATTAAGTTCCACCACCGTCACTGAAAAACCCAAAATAAATTGATGTACATACAGCCATACTTATAGAAGTGGCTTCTGGCTTACTAAAGAATAGTCAGCAAGGGATGACCAAGGCTGGCAACTGAAATTTTTCTTCTAAAAACATTCCTATGTATTTGGGAAAGTAATCCAAATTACTACAATGTTTTTATATCTCATTGAACTCAGAAAAAGACAATCTGGATATATAGTTTTTACTTCAAAAACAAGCAAAACAGTTTGTGGTCCTCTGAAGTGATTAATAGAAAAGTGGTTTGGATTAATGACATTCACAAGAGGAAGCCAAAATTAGAGAGGGTTATTACGAGTGTCTGCTGTTTAATCTCACTCTCTACCAACACATTAACCTTGTTTTCTCTGCCTGAACACTAAATCCTACAGTAAAATTAGGTCAGAAACTCACATTAGATCAGATCAACAGATTCATGGCAACCCAGGCATCTGACAAGCTGTGTATGGCCAAGGGCTCATCTCCAGTGTTCGAAGGCTGGAAGCAATGGCTAGCCAGAGGCTATCCCTGAGCTACCTGTGGATAATTTCTTTAAACTATAAAGCTAGCTGTAGAGCTTTGTGTTCTTGAACCTTTGTTCATTTAGTTGTCTTCACTTTGCTTATGAAATGATGCTCTTAGTATCCTTTTTGATACAAATATAGGAAACTGTACATCACTACATGCCTGCATTGAAACAAATCCATTGAGGAGAGTTATATGTGACCAGATTAGCTGCTCATGCTACCCTGAGTAAGTATATATAGCATTCAAAACATGCACATCAATGCATTTTTCTCTGGAACCACAATATTTTCTGTCATGTCGTAAATAAAATGCCAAAAGCCAAAACTAACTAAAGACTATTGGTATAACAAACCATACTTCCCTTGATAAGCATTCTCTGTGTAACTATGAGTTTATGTAAATAAAATGAATTGATTTACAAATTTGATATCAGAACCATTTCATTTTGGGGTGATAGTAAACCAGCAAATAAACAGCCAGCAAGTAGACCTGGAAGGGAATAAAATCTGGAATGTTTAAAAAAAAAGATTAAATAAAATTTTTTAAAAATTAAAGTTTTTATTTTTATCATAATTTTCTTCCTAAAGTTTTGCACAAGAGAGATTGTAGTGGTCTTTTGATTCCCTTTGCACAACAGGAAATCTGAAACTCTTAAATTCATATAGTTTTCAAGTGCACACATGAATACACAATTGCATGCCCCTTTAAAGGAGCCATATGTAATCTAATTCCATTTCTGACTGTCACTTTTAAAGAGGAAATATAACCTCATACAGATCCCCTGAGGGCACCCACAGGGAATAGAGACACTGGTAATCAGCCTAAGTAGTCCTCTGTGTCAGAACCACTTTGCTGAAGTCAAGAGCTGTCTTCCAGACTCACAATGTTTGGAGAAATTTCGCTAATGTAGTGTTTCATTAATTGGGGGGGGGGGGCACAACTACTTCCTACAGTAAAAACTGTAGTTGACAAGACGAGAGAATTTCCTTATTGCCTTTTATTTTGGGAATACTTCTTACATTGGTTTCAAAACAGCCAAATGAGATGGTGTGAGTACTCATTCCAGAATTCAAAAAGAATTTTGGTTAAAAGGAATGCCAGAACCCTGTTCTGCCATTGGTGTGTAAAATGGTCTTTTGATTACTATCTTCTTCGGTGAATGTTCTTACTTGCTGACCTAACAAGGGGTTACATATGAACAGAGGACCTCCAGAGAGAGCATGGTTTAGAGGTGCGTGCAGAGGGTGCCCTCCAGGTCAGTCCCATTCTTCATCTCCTTTCTTCTCACTGGCCAGAACTGCTCACACTGACCACCAAAATTTGTCCCTCACATTCCCCCCTATCTGTGGCCATCTAGGACATGCTAACTCCTCTAGAATGAACTACCTTGTTGAAAGGTAGTTTTGCATGTTTTTTTTTTTTTTTTTAATGGTCTACTGAATAAAAACAAATCTCATTTGCTAGTGCCTATACAAAGCTGCTGGGATTTAAAATAGCATAGACCATGAGGCACCAAAATAATTGTTTTCATTCTCCATGAATTCTCTCCTTTAAGCATTTCTCTGTTTCTTACCAAATATCACTTTAAACTGTTAAGAGAAGCACTAGAAACATCATTTCTTTTTCTTTATTTAGTATTTCTTTCTCACCAGCAAGTCTTTTCAGTAAAGCCCATAAGATAGATAGAAGAGAAGAGGCGAAGGGTTAATAGTGACAAGGGCTTAAGTAGGTTCAAAAATAAGGAAGTGGGCTCAGAAAACCTAAGCGAATCAGATCACAGAGCAAGCAAGGGGGATGGATGTTGTTTGTCTCAGGGCTCTCTGTTTAAGCTCCCCAGCTTGAGCACAAAAGGCATTTCAGCAGGATGTGCTCCAGAAAGTCAATCACATGAAATCCGATTTCCATGTTTTAAGTATGCCTTGGCAGTCTGCACATTTTTGAAATTGCAACTGGCGCACTTCACAGAGAATTATCATCAATGCCTTTTCAAGGTCAAATGTGCCGCCTTTTAGAATTTCTGGCATTTATATCCCATATATTAAATCACAGAATATATTTTGAAGGCATTCATCAGAAAGATGAAGTAATTTTCATTAATTTGATGGTGTTCATTAATACCTTGTTGAGTTTTTTTTCTACTTGATATTAATTGCAAGGTAAAAAAAAATACTGAAATATGTGTTAGATTTAAATATGGGTGTCCTGTGTTTGCCAGGATCCTAGAAACCCTTAAATGACAGATTGAATAGAACCCAGTTCATGGATTTTGTAAATAATGAACCTGTCTCATTAGGAATGGTAAAGTGAAACACACATTGAAGAGAGATTATCATTATTTGAAAATTGTCGTACACCCACAATGCTACACAAATTAAAACCAAATTCATACAGTACTATGGTACCTAGACTAGATTGTTCGGGGAGAAGATACAGCCTGTCATCTCGCAAGGTAGAGAGGGAGGCCTTTAGACTTGTCCTCAAACAGAAGCATTGCTGGTTTGTCTTTGTTCACTTTTTTTCTCTTCAAGTCCATCCCTGATCTCATCCAAGGACATCTATGTTATTGTGCTTTACACTGGGTTTTGCTTTTGGGAAAGAAAAGTGATTTGCAGAAGTGTCAACAATTTTGGGCTCTCATAGGATTTTTACACTTCCAAGATATTGACACATTAAACTAGAATTCCAGAAAAAAAAAGATTTTGGACAGAGTTGAATAAGGAAGAACTAAGTTTATAAATAGCAAGACACATAATGTATCTTTTAATTCCTAAAACATGTAACCATTATGGGGCAAGGATTAAATGTTATTTGGGGTATGATTGTCTTCACCTAGGTCTAGAGGATGCCCATAGTCCTCTCTCTGATGTGCACTTGGTCAGTTTTACATTACCACTGAGTCTCTCCTAGGTAGGAATGATTCCCACAGGGGTCTTTTGTGACCTTCCCCTTTCAAATCTGTGGTGGGATAGCCTTGCATCTTAGGTCTTTCCCTGGCATTCTGTGTTACACTGAGAACTGTGCCAAGGCTCTGGGTCCTGCTGTTTGTCCCATTCTTCATCTGCAGCTACAGTGAAGCTTCTAGCAGAGCAGAAAGAAGAGCATGCTCAGTGAGGCCACCCCTTCTTTTTTTTTCCCCTGCTAGCTCTCCTCCAATGCTGTGACTCCAACATTGCTCAGTCCTTTGTGGCTCCCTGACTACATTTATTGGGCTCTTTCACAGGTTCCTAATCCTGTGAAGTTTTAGGTGGCTTGAGGAATATTCCTGGGGTGTTGATCATTTTAAAATTTAAGTTCTAGGTGTCCTTTTGTTCTGTAAATTCACGATTTAAAAACTTACAGGAAGATTAAGGTGATTCTCACTACTGTGGTATACCCAAAGTCTGGATCTTTTATCCAAGTCTCTATCCAAAATCTATACCTGAGTAGTGACAAGGACTAAAAATTCACACATCAAAATCGACTCCCATTCTCTGCTTTGCCTTAAACTTGCTTTACATTCAGTCTTGGCCATTTCATAAAGTAGAAATGTTATCCTGTTATCAAACAATAATAGCACACAACAGGTAGCAGACCAACCCAAAGCTCTTCACCATTAACTCTCCCTACTCAATGCTTAAGGCTCATCAATCAGAAAGTTTATCTCATGCTCAGAATTTAGCTACTGTACCCAGTTTTACTGTGCCAATCACCGTTATTCTTTGTGAATTAGAACCAGACAGGAGAGTTGATTTATATGTGGTTTTTATTTGATTATCAAAATATGTTAGACTTAATTCTAATGTACAAGGTGGAAGTCAATGCAGACTGTCTTGTTTTTGTTTTTGTTTTTCAGCTTATTAAGTGATCTGTGCTTTGTAATATAGTCTTAGAAAGTCATCTGATTAGTCCAGCGAAATGTGTTCAAGTTCATGCAACTATATGTGTGACACATGGCTCATCATGTATTGACAGAAGCTGATGTATCTCCACTTATCTAGATAGTTGCACCCAAGTGCCTTAGAGTTCAGATTTCCACCACCACCACCACCCTTTTTTTTTTTTTTTTGGTGCCTCTTTAAACACATGCCAGTAAAAGCATTTTACACTTAGCTACTTCTGTTGTCGCTATGTTTGGATATTTCTGCAGAAGTCTATTAAAGGCTATTAATGCAGTACAGAAGCTAGTGGGAAAGAAGTGTACAGTGTGGTGTACTGAGGGACCAACAGGACATTACAATAAGTAATTCTATTTGTTCACTTATCAAAAGAATGAATTGTTGATTTGCAACTGTAAGAGTACAAAGCTTTAGATTGCACTGCTATTATTCTTTAGTAATCATGTTACTCACCTTCTTTGCTTTGAATGAAAAAAAGCTCAACATTGAAAATTAAAGTAAAACACACATGTACACACAGACATTTGTCAGAGATTCTACATGGGAAAATTTGCGTGGAAAGATATTTAGCATACTGAAGCAAAAATCAACTTTAAGTTAAGCTTAGTGAATTTTAATAATGCAGAGGTAAAACAGTGTCCTCTTTCTAAAACATCTTTTTCTAGTTTTCTCCATCTCCCCATCTACTCTTTCACTTCATCCCTCCTTTCTCTTCCCTCCACCTTTCTCTAACGTAAAACATTTTCTTTAAAGTACTAGTTTTATACAACATTATCTCACCTCTTCATGACCTATCCAATTGAATTTGAAAACATATTTTCATTGCCTTAATATTGTAATCTTCTGAGAGAATATGTGAATAACATTTTAGATAGAAATTCCTCTATTAACTATCCAAATATCCAATCACTATTCAGTCATGCAGATAACTGAAAGAAGTAATTTTCTACATTTTGAAATTTTGAACTTCATTCCAGTTCAATTCAATTCCAGTAATAAAACAGGATTCCATGAAACACAGTGTGACTGCAGGGAAACACACACACAGGGAAAAAAACCTGCTTTATTTTTCTCTATAAAAACAACAACAACAAAAACAAGAGTTGTGTCTGTTTCTTTTGTGTGTACACACTAGTAGCTTAACCTCTATTTGGAAGGCTGTAGTCTGGGGCTCATTAGGTTGTCACTAGTAGATGTTATATCACAAAAGCAATTTTATTTGAACAAATCTGGGACCCTTGGTACCAAACCAAGAGGTATAATCACCATAAAATTGCACAGGAGCATACACCAAGGACTCCAACTGCCTCCAGAGGCTCATGAACATCTCATTACTCACTGGTCTTGGTCATATTGTAGGAAGAAGATGAACTCTATTTTAAGGTAAGAACTATAAACATAGGCCATTAAAGGTGGGCATTCTCATAAAACTTAGGAGGTTAAAAACGTGTCTGTGCTCCCTGGTGCTTTTATCAAGAGGTTGTTCAGCACAAGCTTTTATGGGGAGAAAATTGAATTCTCTCTTCATTCCATCTGTACCACCATATGCACAAAGCACAGGCAAGTAACTGTCGTTAACGAAGGCCAGGATCTGTCAGCAGGATAGATGAGCTTTCGGTAGAGCCCAGGTGTCTGTTTCACTATGGATCCTGCCAAGACTCTGACCAGCCCCTTCTTGGCCAGGTGTCAGCAACACAGTCTTAGCAGGATTTGTAGATTTCCCCCACCCCATCCCTCATGGAATGCAGTGCCTTATGCTTACCGTTTGATTGTTTCTTCCTGTCGTCTACGTTTCTCGTTCTTCTCCTTCAAGTAAGCCAGGTTTGTCTCATTTCTCAAGCGATCATTCTCTCGAGCAATGTCGGATGCATTTTGAATAACCAGGCCATCATATGCCTTCATTCCCATATCCTCAATATACTGGAAAAAAGTGTCCAAATGGTCTTCTTCAGGATTAGCAGCCATCATCTTGGAAGATATCATGGAGACAGAATGCTTTCTGCAGATAGACAACACATCATACTCTTAGCAATGGTGTTAAGTCTCACCCCTAAGATTATGTCATCTCAAACCTCCAGTGAGTTCCCAGACTTCTTAGGATATATGTAAGAGTGGTTGAGATGGCTCAGTGGGTAAAAGAGCTTGCTGGCAAATCTAATGTCCTGAATTCTAGTCCCAGAATCATCAGGTGGAAGAACATAATTGACTTTCCAAGTTGACCTCGGATCTCTACACATCACCATAGCCCACTTGTGCCCATCTGCATAGAGTTCTACACTCTAAATATATTAATGTATTTAAAATGCATTTAAGTTATTGTGAGTAAGAGCATAAAGTTGTTATAGAAGATCATTAATGAAACTATTAGAATTGAATTTTATATGTCCCATTCATATTATTTTAGACTTCTCTGTTCCCTTGAATGAAGCTTAATTTTACATAAATAATTATGACTTGTACATTTTAAGTTTCCATTGAGGAAAATATCTCATTAGGAAGTACAGGTGCCCAGAGATGAATGGGTGCATGCGTGCATAGATGGATGGGTTGATGGATTGATGGATACATGCATAAATGGATGCATTGATGGTTGGATCCATGCATGCATAGATGGATGGGTTGATGGATGCATGTATGCATGCATAGATGGATGGGTAGATATAGGTAGATACATGCATAGATCGATGTGTAGACAGATGGATGCATGTATGCATACATAGATGGATGGGTAGATGGATGGATGCATGCATGCATAGATGGATGCATGCATGCATGCATAGATGAATGCATGTATGCATGCACAGATGGATTAATAGATGGATGCATGCATGTATAGATGGATGGGTAGATGCATGGGTGCATATATGCATAGATGGATGGGTAGATGGATGCATGCATAGATGAATGGATAGATGGATGGATGCATACATGCATAGGTGGATGAGTAGATGGATTGATGACTCAACAGGAAATTTTAGAAATCACCAGGTCTTGAAGAACTTTCTAAGTATTCAAGATAAGGTAGGAAAACTGCCTTAACAATAATAAAGAACAAAATTGCATAAATTTTTTATCTTCTGTGTCAATAAGACTTCCTTAATTTTATATTCCCTATGGTATATAAAATTGATAGAAGTGTGTATGGCACATGTCTCTCATGTAAACAAACAAAAACCTATGTCCTTTGAAAATCATAGAAATTTTGATCAACCCATCTATTTACTGCAAAAATCCAGAGGTTTCTTTTTTAAGTATACATCATAATCATTTTGAAAGGGAAATCATAATTCATAACCTAGGTTGTAGTTATGAAAATCTCATTTCATATCATAATTTATTAGCCTTTTAGCTACCAGTTAACCCAGATTTGAATCACATGCTAATCTTCCCAGTCTTTGACATTTTATAAACTGAAGGTTGTTTGTTGCCTTTGGATCTTTATGTTAAATTTTTATTATATTTTGTTTGATTTCCAAGCTCCAGTGGGTTAAAGCTGAATAGTCTTTTAATTCCAACTACATAATGTGATTGAATTGTATTTTTACATCAGTCCGTCTGATTACATGCTTAAGTGGTGGGCACGTAGAAGAAAAGTAAGTTACTACTGTGAGTAAACTCCATTATGGTGAGAGGAATGCAGGAAAGTGTCTTTCAGCTCTCTAAAGCATTACCATTGTCAGGAATTCACTTGCATGAAGAACATCCATAGTAAGTACTCCAGGCTAAAAAAAGACCAGCCTAAATTTATGACAATTAATCTTGCCTCAGTTAAGCAAGCCAGCTCAGTGTTATAAACATGCTAGAGGTAATACCTCAGGCTAGAATTCCTCCCACTCTGCCCTACAGCAAAACTGTGTTTCTCCCAGGTGCAAGAAGCATGATTATCCAAAGGGATTTATCTATCTATCTATCTATCTATCTATCTATCTATCTATCTATCTATTTATTTATTTATTTATTTATTTATTTATTTAGCTGAGGTTTTCCACCAATCCTAGTGATTTTTACACAGTCTACATATTACAATTATTAACAAGGTTAGTTGATCAATTCTGAACATCAATTATAATTATTAATGACTTGTCTAATTACATGGAGTTTGACTGTTGTTCTGAGAAAATGTGAAATGATATTATGCTAAATATTTATACATGCAAAGGTATTTTTTTTTAAATCCCATGGATTTCTTTGAGATGAGAATCAACCATATTGTCAACTTAAACTTCATATTATAAAAATGGGTTGCATGTTTATGTGTGTGCCCATACCTCTAGGAAGGTATTTGGTCATATAATCATCCATCTATTTAAGATTCTATTGGGCCCCTGTTACTAGCAAGGCACTGATAAATGTCAAATTGCACCAGAAGAATAGAATGCATAATGCATCTTGTCTAATTCTGGTTCTGTTTATGTCACCAGCTGGCCATGCATCCTTTACTTCCCTATTTTTGGGATAAATAGATAAAACTTCTCAACATTTATACATGTTCTTTAAAAATAAGATTAGCATTCTGTCAATGATCAAGCTCACAGTATCTGGTTTGCTGGCACCCATGGAAATTAGCATATACTGTATTGAGATTCTGAAGAAGTCCTATAGGCACAGGTGAAAGTTTGTCCATGTGCTCTAAAAACCTCAAATAAGTTGTTTCTAGGTCTATGTTTTTGCATTAGCTAATACATTTAAGCTTCATTTTACATTTAAAAATTGATGGATGTTGAAATGGACGATATCATGAAGATCTAGTCTAGAAACTGGATACGTGTTCAATAAGCCTGCTGGTGATACCACTAGTAGAGCCTTCCACCAACTCTTTGAAAATCAAATGGTTTTATTACAGACATGTGTGGAATTTTTTAAAAATTTTATTTATGATGCCACAACATCCATGTGGGGATGAGAGGACACACTGAGGAAATTGGCTGCTCTGCCTCATCACGTGGGTCCTGGATTTCCATGTCACACTGGCAGGCTGGCTATCAAGTCCCTTTACCAGATGAGTCATTTGTCACCAATCTCCTATTAGCGTTTAAATTAAACTTGTTTAGAAAACACTTATTGATTGATATTTTTGTGTGTATGTATGTATGTATGGTTTGTGTGTGTGTGTGTATGTGGGTATGCTTGTGTGACTCCATGTCTGTGTGTGTATTTGTATTCAGGCATGCTTGCCATAGCATGACAGGAGTCAGAGGTCAACTCTTTCTCCAACTACCTGTAGAATCTGATACTGGAACTAGGGTCATAAGGCCACACAAAAGTGCCTTTACCTCTGAGCCATCATGCTGGATCTGCCAATTCTTAACTGTGGAAATTATTATATTTAGCAACATGACTCCTTGATAAACTAATTCTACCTTGAAACAGGTGGGTAGAATATTTAAGGCAATACTACTTCCTTCATCACACATGTTCACATGGGGGCCAAGTTAGGAGTTAATATATTTCTTCACCAACGAAATAATTTGTAGTCAATACACTTATCCATGAGCCCTCTCATGGCACAAATATAAAACACAAGGGCACTGGAATTTATGGATCACAAAGTGCATTCCATCCTAATTCTTCCAACTTGGCCTTTCCAAGATGAAGGATATCTTTCAGATGAATGAGCTATAGCTCTCTCACAATGAACAGAGTCCATAGAAATTTTAACTTTGTGTTGTCTACCTGCCTGGCTTCAACTGTTACCATTTGCTGCAATAAGCATGATAATCTGGTAATTCATAAATGTTTTTTCAGAGTGTACACTTATGGAAAAGATAGATGTTCACCAAGGCATGCTCCATATCTAGCCCATCAAAGACTCATACTTCCTGGCTCTTGAATTACAAATCTGTTTAAACATACAGTAAAATTTAGTTGGTCTCTTAGAACACACTGTTAAAAGGCAACTGGATTTTTGTATTCTATGTACCATCTTTGGTATTTTTTCAATAACTAGCTATCTCCCTTGTTTGGCCTCGAATTAAATATAGAAACAAAAGAATGCATAAAGTTGGAGGAGAATTTCTGCCTTCTTATGGCCAACAATAATTTTTTGCATCCATTGTTTGTTTAAGGCAAATGAGAGACTTTTGCTGCCTACCTTTATTCTTGAAGTATTGTGTCTTCATTCTAAGTGTAGACAAGATTAGGCATGCTTTCTTTGGAAGTCACAGCACTGATCCAAATTCTGAAGTACTATGTATGTGTTTACTGAAATTCATGGCTAAGTTTTCAAATAATATCAGGAATTCTTCTGGATTAGTAGTTAAATAACCAGTGCAGAATCCTATGCAATACACAGGAAAATTAGAGTCTTTACTGTATGCCCTCCTATACTTCTCTGCTCTGCATTTACAGAGATTCTGTTCACTTAATATTTAGATTACTGTGTCTCCAATCATGACTGATCATATCAAAGCTACAGATGGGTTGGGTTAAATATTAAAGTGGATGACTCGTTTTCAACTTTCAATTTATACTATTCTTTCACTGTGTTCACTATGTATAGCCTGTTGGCCACACCCTTCACAAAGACAACAGTTTGTAATGTTGTGACTTTGTGACTTACTGCCTATTGACCACACCCTTCACAATTAGACTGTGTAATATTGTGACTTTGTTACTGATAGCCTGTTGACCACACCCCTCACAAAGACTATAGAGTGTAATATTGTCACTATGTTGCTTATAGCTCATTGACCACACCCTTCACAAAGACTACAGTGTGTAATATTGTCACTATGTTGCTTATAGTTCATTGACCACACCCTTCACAAAGACTACAGTGTGTAATTTTTGGACACTTTCTAAAATCTGAGACTTAACTAAATGTACTAATTAAAATCTTATAATGGCCCAAAGAATTAAACTAAGCATTTAATTTTGTATTGAATTTTCTACATATTTTTTTAACAGAGCCATCATTGTTTCTTACCAGTGCTTAATCTAGATCTGATGGTGATATTAATTATCCACAAATGTTCCTACAGAAATAAAACTCTTATTACCCAAACACACACAGTAAAAATTATGTATGTCCATATGATACTGATAGAAACATAAAATTAGAAAATCTCCATTTTTTCTTTCTTTTTGTAGCTGATACTATCATCAAAGAAACTCAGGCTCCAAACCATTATGTAATACTTAGCATTAAAGAGAAATTTAAATAGTATTTTTAAAAGTAAGTGCATACAAATTTCACCAAGAGCATGTGATTATGTGATATTTTCCATCCACCAATGAAGAAACCCACTGTGTGTAATATTAGTTCAGAGTCTATTTACTATGTTGCCAACTCATGGTGAGATTGAGTTCCTCAAAGACACACACTGGTGTGAGAGAGAAGTCACACAAAGAGATTCAAATGAATATTCAAAATGTCTGGTTCTCTTTCATCTGTGTCTAAGTATCTCTCTTCCCTTTTGTTTAAAATTCTGAACCAATTCTTAAATTGATGTTACCTCCAGAATTACTATATCTACCTCTCCAGCTCTTTAATGTGGGCTTAGCGGAAGCACACACTCTCTTTATAAGATGATAGTTCTCCTTACCCAGAGCAGGGTTTCATATGTACCAGCATCCTCTGAGTAAACCAAGTCCACCAGTTTCTTGGTCAGTAGTGGTTTTTTCACTTTTTTTTTCTTTCTAAATTGTGTACCCCAAATTTCTAAAATGAAGCTCTTCTCTGTATGAGACTAAGCTTTTCCAAGATACAAAGTGATGACAACTTCTTTAATCATAATTTTGCCACCTATACTGAGTGTTTGAGAATGAAAAGCAAATCTGATTTGGGAGTGAATTGTTTCTTCATATTTAAAGTCTCATAAGAATTTCTGTATTTTAGACCCCAGTGAATCCTGCTAGATAACCGTATAACCAAGCGTGAGGTAAAGTTCACTTCATACCATTGTCATAGCATGATTTGTGACCCACTGAAATATCATATGCATAGGAGAGAATAAATGATGAAGGGCTGGATAGTTTACCCTTTTTTTCCTGTTTATGTTTTAGTTTATTTGAGTATCATGCAAGATTCCTAGTTTCTATTCTTCCTATATTTTTGAGGTTTTCAAATGGTACTTGCCTTAATTCTCTATGAAGTTCTTGGAATTTTAGTTATTAAAATTTAATTTTCTTTCTCATTCCAATCATTACATCTTCTCTAAGGTGGAGAATGCTAGGGACTTAGGTCCAATGAAAGTCTTCCCAGATGATTTTGACTATTTTGTTTTTGTTATGTTATTGCATCGTTCAGCAGTATAAAGATCATTTTACATTTTTTGCATGTACTTACACCAATCTAAAACCATACAACACACACTGCATATGAAAATATATGTAGTAATCAGCCTTCCCATGTATATGTTAAACACATATGCAAATTCTTATTTGAAATTTGCTAACTTCAGATTAGGACTTCAAAACTAGATACCAGAGTTAAAACCCATAGTCATGCTAATGATGTCCAGTTTATTTTGCAATAAAAGTCTTAAGGCTATCTAATACTAGTGTCAGATATTTTGATCTGTGCTTGGAATTCTGTCCCCCATCCCACAAATGGTCATGTTCATATTCTCATTCTCAGTGGTCTCAAAATGCAGCTGTTCTGCACAAAATGGGGAATGAAGTTACCACCAAGAAAGCCTGCAGGAATAACTACAAAGGCGTTGATTACTTCTTCCTCAGAAAGCAGATTTCTTTGCAGTGAGTTTTTCTTCTTCATCTCCCTCCCCCAAATTGGAAAGTGGGCATAGACCATACAAGTGCAGTAAAATCATATACCAGCCATTTCCCTAACTTCCAGCCTGTCATGGTGTCTTTTAGCAAAGGTCTTAAAACATTGCATATATCCTCTCTTACATTAGAGGCTCAAGCAAAGAGCCAGTGGCTGAGGGACTTTGTGGAGCCCTGGACCAATTGGTCCCAGATGCTTACAACGCAATATCTGCAAAGCAGTTACAGCGAGTTTAATAAACTGCTGACTGGAGCTAGAGTGGAAGTCATCTAATTGAGTTGGAAGTCTATGACTGAGTGATTTATTTTAAACAATAGGCACCATTCTTTCCCCCGAGATTTTGACACTTCTGCACAACTTCACAAACCATTCAAGTTTCATGACTCTTCTTGTCTTCTGCAAAGTTGCAGTATTTTTCACAGGTCTGTTTTCACAATTTCCTAACTATTAAATGTCCTTCACAGAATTACTTTCTGGCCTGAATTGGACAAAAGTATGTTCTACTTTTCAATGAAAAACAAAACCATTTGTATATGTCTGACTCCTGTTTTTTCTTTAAGTGTTAAGGTGACACTTAGCAATACATCAATAAATTGGAGCATATCCAAAATATGAAAATTTAGGAGATTGATTTTTGTTCTTACTCTCTATTTCATTACTCTATTCTAATTGATTATAAATTCATCAATACTAAATTTATTATAATTATACCCTGTAATCTCTTTCATTAAATGTCATTATATTTTTCACTACAGTTAGAAAAGTAAATGTACTCCTTTAGTAAAAAACAACTTTAGTATTTTTCAGCAAAAATGAACATTTTTAGAAACAATATTTTCCCAGATGTACCTACATTCCAAATATTGAAAAATTAGACTGGAGTTATTTCAATGAAATAAGTACATGTCCCAAGTTAAACAGGCCACCTAAAGTTCTACAGCAGATGTATATTTTAGTAAGACTAAGGAAATCTTCCTGATATTGGCTAGTATTAAAACACATTTTCTGAAAAAAAGAAATGTCTATTTGGAATCAGCCAGAAATAAGCAGTTTCACCTTTGAAGTCTGACTAGCAATTTGGATATGTTTTGGTAGAGTACATATCTTTCTTTCTGAAATGCAAACCTGGGCTCTCACTGATGGCACCAATGAACTGAGCCTGTGGTAAAATATTTATGGTATGGAATTAAGATAAATAGCAGGAAGCCCAACATGAATAGTAATTAATGTCATGGAAATACTTTCAATTCTTTTAATAATTTAACATGGCTTATTTTACTAATGAAAATCCATTTAATATTTCCATGGTAATCACTAAGTGGGTACGGGATTAAAAATAGCCAGGGACTCACTAACAGTGTGGATACCCATGTTGTATCTTTATTTCTGTTCCACCTAATAAAACATGCAAACTTCAGCATTAAGTATCCTAACTAAAATCCATCCCATTTCATAACCAATTGCTTCCTCTCCTTAGTTCAAGATTCAATTAGCATGCTTATAGAATCTGAAAATTGAGATACATACCAAAAATTAAGTTCCCGGGGGAGAACTAAGTGGAATAGTCAGGAGGTGAGTTGGGTCTGTCTGTCAGAGCCCTCTCTCAGGGCTGGTCTCGGGGCAGTTCGGTAGGAGTAATCCAGAACCATAAGAAAGAGACTTGTAGGTTCAGTTCAGTATTTCTTCAATTAAAGTGCATTATATCTGGATGTGAAAAGTGTCGAATCCAAAATTCTTCATCACTAGAGATCAGAGCATTTTCGATGTTCTTTCTATCGGATAAAATGCCTTTTAAAGTTTGCAAGGAAGATGCAGTGGCAGAAGACAGGTGCTTGCTTCCTTAAATCGACATTCGGAGAAAAGAGGGCATAGCTAATGGGTGGGGATGAGTGCGCAGCCCCTCTCTTTCCAGGTCCAGCAGGGAAGAAATTGAATGATTTTACCCACTTTGCTACACAGATGATTACAAGACCCGAAGCAATCACCAAGGTGGCTAAGGTACCTCATTTGATCATGTTCTGTGAAGAAAAAAATAAATGGAAACAAAAAATCAGACACATCTCTCTAAATGTCTCCTTTCAGCCCCAAAGATGCTCTTTCTCCTTGCATACATACAGAAGGTTTGGAGAAGCCTGGCTGGTAGCATCGTCCCTCCCCCATGACAACCAGCTTGCTCTGGCTGGCTCTGGTATGTTTCTCTCTCTCTCTCTCTCTCTCTCTCTCTCTCTCTCTCTCTCTCTCTCTCTCTCTCTCTCCCTCCCTCCCTCCCGACTCCCGACTCCCTCCCTCCCTGCTTCTCTCTTCTCTCCAGCTGCCTTAGTCTGTTGATGCTGCTACTGCTGATTAATCAGGGCTTCTGAAACAAAGAACGTACCTTCTCAAATAAGCGGTAATCTCCTCAGCTTCTGCAATCCGCCTGCATTGAGCAGCAAAGCTGCCAGCATCCTAGCACCTTGGATAGTTCCCACACCATAGGCCCACTGAAAAGGAAGGAACGACTGAAGAAATGGCAAGAGACCCCCAAAGCAGCACCGATTTCAGCTCCCCAGGGGCTCCCATCCTCATTAAAGGCCTCAAGTCCAAACAGCAGAACCTCTCTCTTTTATCTAACTGAGCTAAAAAGTCTGATTTGTCAATAATAAAAGAAAATGAGGATAAAGAAACCTCTTCATTTACACCCACTACGTAGCACTAAATTAGTCTTTTTGGAGAGAAAAATTTAAATCGATCAGAATTATTGTTCTTGTGTGGAGGATATTTAAGTTATAAGGTTTTCACTCTGGTGGGGCTAATAAAAACGAGCAACAACTTAAACGGAACTCTCGGATTTCAGTTTGATGCCCTTATTTGATGTCAATTTTGCCTCCACCCACCCTGCACAGCAGAGCCATGCACACAATTACTGCTGACGTACTTCAGGCTGCTGCTTGCGGAGAGGGGGAGGAGCCTTTTAACCTCATCAAAACAGCTTCATGCCACCTGCTCCCATGGCATAAGAATAAAACTAGCCCACTTGGAAGAACGTGCACAGGGCACGTACACAGAACAAAGGTCTCTCTTGGACTGCAACGTTTTAACCAAATTCAAATGTACAGTGATTATGGCATATGTGCTCCTACCTCCTTCAGACTCACTGCAGAAATGATTTAAAGTCTTTCTATTTCTTGACTTTCCCAAAGAGACTCTGGATTCTTTTCTTAATATTCCACTGAATCTGTGTGTATAGCTTATGTTATGTACTGTGATTGACACATGTGTATATACTTCTGCCCACACATACACAATATATTTATGTACTTGCATGAATGTGTGTGTGTGTGTGTGTGTGTGTGTGTGTGTGTGTGTGTGTGAGACAAATCCAATTTTAAGCTTATTTTTCCTCAGAGTAAATGACAAAAATAGATTTTTTTAAAAATATGTTGCTTAGATATGATGTAACAAAATGATTCCAGGGTCTTATTCTATATTATGATAAGACAAGAAGCAAAAGGAAGTAAAGGAATAAAGAAAGGATGGAAAGAAATTAGAAAATAAAGAAAAAAGGGGAGGAAGAAATAGAGGACTATTTTTGTAATAATAAACCAGTTAGTGAGAAAATAGGTCCATAGTATTTATTGCATGGTGGTCTGTACATTTTTCAGCTCACTTTCCCCCAGTAATTTTTATTGTAAATGGGTTCTGCTTGCAAGTTGCTTTCTTTAGAGTTAAATATCTCAATTCATAAGTAATTCCTTAAGAAAATACCTTTATGCACCAGGAAACCATAAAATCAGTAATCTTCAGTTCAGCTTCCTAATTCTTAAATAAAAAGTAGGACTGTGCAATGATTTTATATACTTAAATAAACTTGGGAAAAATAAAACCAATACATTATATTATTCTATACATCATATATATATAAAATTGTATATTATATTACATATTATGTCATATTATATATTATATATCACATACCATATATCACATATTATATATTATATACATTATATACTATACACAGTCTATATTATAGATTCTATAATATATGTAATATATTATAACATATATAATATATATTGGGGATATATAGAGTAAATATATGTATGCATTTATACACATACACATATATATGTATATATACATACATATATATATGTATATATATATATATATATATATACATATATATATATATGTAACTCAACATTCTCTAACATACATTTTAAAATAGTGGATTTTACAACATGAATTTCCAGGTCTTTATGTATCTAACTTTTGAGTAGAACAAAATTTCCATTTAGTGTAATGAAATTCCTTGAAAGATAGGTAGATGCAAAGGAGGGAGGAAGGCATAGGGGGAGAAGGAGAGAGATCCTATCCTATGTGTCTTTCTCACATAATCTTTCTCCCTCCCTTCCCCAGCCACCCCACCTTGTGGTAAAATCTAAGCACGTTTCAGTAAACAGACTCAAGTACCACTTACAATCTAGCAACAGGCCCCATACTGTGATGGAGAGGCTTACTAATGTATCAATTTTTTTGGGGTGGCAAAGTGCTCTCATAAAAGTAGTCTTTCATCACAGAACCAAAGTTGAAAAGTTTTTTTAAATACAAAATTATATGACAGACATTTTAGGGAGTGGAAATATTTTTTATCATGATTGATAATTTAAGCACATTTAGATGAATTTACTTTGAACTACATGGAAAATGACTAAAAGGGGGGGGATTCCCTTTATGTACATGAGAAAACAGTGCTCAGGTAATGAAATGACTTGCTACACACACCAGATGATCAGGAGGAGAAACCAAGGCACGGTCTCTTCTTGTCATTGTATAGCACAATTCACAAACAGTGAGTAATGGTTGATACAAGGTTGCCAAGTATAAAAGAGACCTGCCAAGGTTGACCACAACATTTCCAAGAGAAAGGGGGAGTTTTAACCTCAAAAGAAGAGACATAAAATATGTATCACAAAATCCTTAAAATTGTACATTTCCAGTTTGGGAAATTGTATGGTATTGGTTGTCCCTTCTCTCTTTCGTTTCTTATCTTCCCATTCTTCTTCTTTCTCTTTCTCTCCCTTTCTTTCTTTCTTCTCTTCTTCACCCTTTCTTTGCTTTCTCCTTTGTTTCCAACATTCATTTACTTTCTTTTTCTTGTTATCCTTCTGCAATACAAACAAAGACCTAGAAATCACGTTCCATCATGCTCATATGCTCAACCCATGGAATATATTCATTACATCCACAGTGTATTATAATTGGACAACTTAATATCTGAAGATATATTAATATCTACAAGCTTGTGATATCTCTGAGGTTTGGTGCCTAGAACTATTTCTACACATGCCAGTGAATAAAACAGAAATGCTCTAATGTTTTTCAAATAATCTTAGAGGCAAATGTAGCCTCATTTCAGAGAGCTATGTCTCAGGAAGAATTAAACTTAAAAATCCTTACAATCAGAATAAAGATATATAAAGAGCCAACAATCTCAATGTTATAGTTATGTGATGCTTTATTTTTTCTATCTTCACAGAGTGGCTAAGTGACTCTGGTATTCCTAGGAGACCATAGATTGGATGTTTCATTGCTCAAAGTTCTTAAGCAGGGAAAAGTCCCCTCTTTTTTGTTGTAGTAATAAAAGGATTTGGTGCTCTGTGGCTTAAGTAGACCTATTCCGTACACACAGGGAGAGAAGAGTGTAAGAGTTCTAGAAGTGTGCTTCATACTATAAACCAACTAGACAGGGGGAATGCCTTTATGAGTAAACAGGACCTAGATGGTAGAATTTATAATTGACAGAACAACCCAGCTGCCTAATTTCAAGATTCACCAGGCACACTCTAAAGTCTTGAACAAAGATTTTTTAACAAAGTCTTTCCAGTATTTTTCTCTGATATGTATTTCTTCTATTATTTATTCCAGTTAGCTTAGGGAAATGAAACCCAGTTATGAAGAAATTATTCTATTAAGTCCAAAATCTAATCTTCTTTACATTCAATAGGATTGTCTAGTACACCCATCATGAGCAGGACAAGAGAGTTTTGATAGAATTAGAACAATTCACCCCTCTTTATTTTGCCTGCACAAACCTAAGTGTTAGCAGAAGGGTCATTAATGACTTCTATCAAAATGGTGCGCTGTGTGTGCTATAAGCATTGCCTGATCTATGTATCTTGTGACTAGATAATGATTCATAATATAATGCTCACCAAACTAAACCTATAGTATCTGGGGACAAACTGACATTTAGTAGGCTTAACATATGGTAAGAAAGGTAAGAAAGATAACACACATAGATACCACTGTTTGTTTGAACCAATGTTATTTTAAATGAAGGTTTCATAGATATAGTTACTGCTATTCTCAAACTTTTTTTTCTAAAAAAAAAATCACTAATAAAAAGGCTCCCATGACCAGTGAACTAGATACCAGTATGCCAACCATCCAAGTTCTCTATTTGAATGGGTATTATCACTCAAGTTTTCTTACCCTCAAAGCCTATCCTAACTCGCTATAGTAAAATGTTGGGCTTGCTTTCAGTTATATGAAACATTTAATGAATGATTAAAATTAAAGTCATGAGTAGCTGAACATAGCTGCTTAATTCTTCACTTGTACTTATGTAAAAGCCCTTAAGGAGGGTGACTTTCCTTTCTTTTCCTAGCATTCCAATACCATGACTACATCCCTCTAAGGTTAGAGATTTCTGAATGGATACAAAACTCCAGGCCTCAATAGACAGTATAATCTTCACTTAAGTAGAGATTTCAAGCTACCTATGTGATGAACATAAAAAGATCATCTTAAACACAAAACATAAATGCATACTTTAAAATAGAAGTATCAAAATAAATCTAGTAATCCAGTCCCGAGACATCACTCTCTCAACATTATCTAAACTTAATTGCCTTACAAAAGCCTGGTTCCCCAATTGCTTTTGGGGATTTAGGCTTCAATATGTGCATTGGGAGGTGTAGTTTAGAATGGAGATATGAAGAAAGTAATGTGGAAATAGAGGTATTTCTTCTGGAATAGATAGAATCAATTTTATAAATAGTTATGACTTTATAAATGTATTAAATCAATGTGACTTAAATTTAAATAAAATTGATAATGGTGGAATTGGATAGCTATTGGCACATATGTCCTGAACTGAGTATTAAAATGTCTTATAAAGCTACATTGATTTACTTGTACAGGATAAGACTGTAAATCAATAAAAGAGGTTAAAACAACTAAGAAAAGCTTGCAGAGAAACCCATACATACTCATATAGAGATGCTTCTTAATTCATGGTGTAAAATGCATCTAGACAGTTGTAACTCAAATAATAGTACAGAAGCTCCATGTGAATATTATTTTGGGTCTTGTTAAATATGCAGAAGTATGAGTTACTTCACAAACTCTTCAGTCAATTTGGGATGCTATAAACAGATCCCATACAATCTATAGCATAGACTGACTGTATTAAACAACAGAGTCATTTTTGCCAGTTTCAGAGGGTGGGAGTTAGATATCAAAATGTCAGCTCAATTGAAGGAACTCTCCATGGTTCTTCACTTGAGAAAAGATATGAATATAGAAAGACAGAGACAAGTAGATAACAGGCAGGTAGGCAGACAGACAGACAGATGACAGATTACAGATAGATGATAGGTAGATGATGGATAAATTCATGATTTATGTATGGTTGATAGATTCATAATTGGTAATTAGATAGGTAGATAGCTGATAGCTGATAGATTCATGATAGCTAGATAAATGATGGAAGAAAGAAAGGGAGGGAGAAGGAAAGAAAGAAAGGAAAGAAGGAAGGAAGGAAGGAAGGAAGGAAGGAAGGAAGGAAGGAAGGAAGGAAGGAAGGAAGGAAGAAAAAGGAGATGGAAGAAATGAAGAAAGTGAAAGAGGAAAGAAGTGAGGGAGGAGCAAGGAAGTAAGGACTAGAAATGATCCGCTTAATGATAACATCAAAGAGAATGAAAATCAATAAAAGAATACAGAAAGGTTCAATACAACCAGTTACCTATGGCTATGATAATTTACAAAAATCTTATATACATGCACTAAATAATCATTGGAGTACTAAACAATAAAATACAAGAGATGAATTATTAAATTAGAAACTAAGATTGAGAATAAGTGGAGGAAATGATTATTAACTTTTGTAGGAATAAAAAGTAAATTCAGTCACAGATGAGTCAGATTTTAATAATTGTCATGTAGGTATATTCAAGGAGAAATGGGCAGTTGTGTGAATATACTCACCTAAAATTCAGGTTAATCTGATAGTGTTTTAATGGACACAGTCAGCGAAACACTACTTCTACTTTAAATATGAAATAAGTGCAAAACTCTATAGTTGAGGTTTTATTGTGTTTAATAATACCAACAATTTGAAAACTCTCTGCTTATTCATCATAGAAGATTTAACATTTAATTGTTATAGCAGCTATAAGTACTTTCATTTCTTTGAATGTAGATATTACAAGGGGACAAGGGCACTGTCTCACTACTGCCACATGCCCGTCCTGCTTGCTGACCCCATCCCTATTACTTGGACAATGCATAAGACATGGAAAACTCCATACCCACCTTTTATTAATCTGAGTAATGGCAATATTAAGAGTATGTAATATGCTTATTACAAGATTTATAAAAATGTCATCCCAGTTTATCATGCACTTTGACCATATTCAACCCCATTACCTTTCCCAGTGCCTTGCCCAAACAGCATCTTCCTGCTTAGCAGGAAGGGAAGGATAGTAGAGGGAGCAGAGGATAGTAGAGGGAGCAGAGGATAGTACAGGGAGCAGAGGATAGTAGAGGGAGCAGAGGATAGTACAGGGCGCAGAGGATAGTACAGGGAGCAGAGGGTAGTACAGGGAGCAGAGGGTAGTAGAGGGAGCAGAGGATAGTACAGGGAGCAGAGGGTAGTACAGGGAGCAGAATTGAAAGCGAGAGTTATTACTAAGTAAGTCCTGGACAAGTTATCTTTGGCTACGTTACAAAATCCAAACACAATTTTTCTTCCAGCATCTCTTTTGAAATACTATTTTACCTCACTTTCCATGACCTCGCTTTCTTGGTTTTCCTCTTATTTCAATGACCTCCATTTTTGATGTCTTTGTCTGCCTTTCTAAAATTTTGAGTTCTAACTATTTGGAAGCCCAGACCTCACTCCCAGTCCTCAGGTCTTCTGATCCTGAATTCTCTTCCTGATTCACTACTCTGAAAAAGAAAACCAATGCAGACTGTCATCATAACAACCACACCAAATTTTCAAAAGTTATTTCAAAAATCCTTCAGAAATGATCACCATTTGTGTATATATTGTTGACTATGAGTTTTAACGATGTTTCCTTTTGCCATATTGTTCTAAGATCAAAGCCTCATGGGAACTGGATCCCTCCATGCATTTGCTTACCTTTGCACCCATTACACACTTCAGTGCCTTATGGATAAGAAACATTGAACTGAGTAATTGGAAATGGCATATAATAATAATAATAATAATAATAATAATAATAATAATAATAATAATGAAATGACATATAATAATAATAGCAATTGTGTACAAGAATAATATTCATGGTAACAGCATTGTCAGCAAATACATGTGCAGTGTTCACTGTGCACTGTGCTCCCATTAAGCCCCCATCCCATAGCCGCACTGATCTCATGAGACAGTCACTCTCATTTTACAAACTGGAATCTTGAGGCAGAGAGAGTTAAATTGATTTGCTTGAGGTTTTTCAACTATTATATGTACAGGGAAATGTCTAGTGCAAAAAAGAGTGGTAAGGGCTAATTTTGTTTATACTGAGTAGTATATTTCTTTAAAAAACAGATATAGGCACTGGTTTATACTCTATCAAATATATGGTATTGCATAATAATTTAATAAGGTGGTTGGAAGTAAAATGCAAAATGCCTTCTTCCCACATTGTCCCCCTGAAACAGGCTCCTTTGGAGCCTATGGTTTCCATTTATTTTTGCAGTGAGAAGGCTGGGTCAGGAGGATTTGTGGGACAGGAAAGTTGCACTGCGTTGGTGAGTTGGCAGTGGATGCAATAAAGATAACTCAAATATGTATGAGCACACTGGTCATACGGGATCTAGGAGAAATTAAAAGGCAGATTGCAAGTGAGAACACAGCATTAGCAAATATTTAAAAATCAGTGCAGTGTGTGTTGTTGGTGTAGAGAGAGGTTGGTTTTCTATATCAGATTTACGTGATATAGAGATATGTCTTAGCCTTTCTTTCAAATTCTATGACTCTCTCACCAAAATGAGCACCTTGTAGTATTACTTATATTCATAGAGAGTAAGTATTGATGCTTCGGTTCTTCTTAGAAGGAGGAACAAAATACTCACGGGAGGAAATACAGAGATAAAGACTGGAGCAGAGACTGAAGGAAAGGCCATCCAGAGACTGCCCTACCTGGGGATCCATCCCATATACAGTCACCAAACCCAGACTCTATTGTGGATGTCAAGAAGTGCTTGCTGACAGGAGTCTGATATAGCTGTCTCCTGAGAGGCTCTGCCAGAGCCTGACAAATACAGAGGCAGATGCTCGCTGCCAACCATTGGACTGAGCATGGGGCTGTAGGAGTTAGAGAAGGGACTGAAGGAGCAAGGGGGTTTGCAGCCCCATGGGGGGAGCAACAGTGTCAACCAACCAGATCCCCCAGAGCTCCCAGGGACTAAAATACCAACCAAAGAGTACACATAGAGGATCCCATAGCTCCAGTTGCATATGTAACAGAGGATGGCCTTGTAGGGAAAGGCCAAGGGAGGAGAAACCCTTGATCTTGGGAGGGCTCTATGCTCCACTGTAGGGAAATTCAATGGCAGGGAGGCGGGAGTGGGTGGGGGAGTGGGGGACATCTTCATAGAAGCAGGGGGAGGGAGGATGGCATAGGCAGTTTCTAGTGGTGGGACCGGGAAAGGGGATAAAATTTGAAATATAAATAAAGAAATTATCCAATAAAAAAATTTAAAAAAAGAAGAAAGGCAAGAGAAAAAAATTAAAATATCCACTGGTAACTAAACCAAATAATGGAAGAACCAATGCACAGCAGTGCCCTCCAACTCCTTTTTTCTTTACCTCATTTAGTTTATCTAATTATAGTTATCTGAGGGGAGCATAAAGTAAATAAAGGAGGCCATGGAGGATTGTTCACTGAAGCAAGACTGGAAACCTCGGCACATACTCACAATATGACTACAAACAGAATAATTTCCTGTTCTCCTAACTGTAGTTTAAAGTTTTACATATGCTTGGACGAAGATTCAAATTCACCAAAATTGCATGCTCACTCAAATCTTTCTCCTCACTCTTGCCTTCACGGTGATTAGTCAGCTGTGATCACCTGTATTTATACTTACAGTGTGGACTTCACCTCTAGAAACTCGAACAAGTTTTTGCCTTCTGTGTGTTTCAACTTCCTCACTGTCAAAGTATCTACCAGATATTGTTGTGAAAACTAAACAAATATAATTGTCACACAACATTACCTCCCATAACCCCAATTTATTATCTCGTATACATTCCATTATACATCATTGACTTATTAATGTGCTTCCTTATTTGTTTCTTTATGTTCTGTATTTGCTGTTATAGTAAAATTCTAGGGAAGAAAGTGACCCTATCCCAGAAGCTATGAACATTAGACATCAGAAAGAGTCATTTACAGAAACAAATTTTAGAAGACGATCTACAGACTTCCTCCTCCTTCCTTCCCTCTGCCTTCTTCCTACCCTCTCCTCTTCCTTCTTCCCGCCCTCTCCTTTCCTTCTCTTCTCTCTTCCATCCTCCTCTGTACATTTTCTGTTGCTGTCAAGCACAGTTTTCAATGGATCTAACAGAATAAGAGAGGGAGGAATTGGAGAAAACAATTTTTGATAGAAGAATCACATACAGACACCTAGGTTTTGAGAGTGGGGTAAATAGAATTCAGAAGGAGACAGCTTTATTTGTATCTTTTGAACTATAAGCAGGTTGCATTTTGAGACCTCTGCTAAACTTCCACTTATATACTGATATTAGGATGAGCAATTTTAATAAACTCAGATTTATAATCCATGATAATAAAATTAGAATTATAAACCCCACTGGTTATACCACAAGACCACAGTCTTATCAAAATAATAGATATATTGTTATAAAAGCATCATATTGCATTAAATTGTGCAGAATGAAACAAACATTTAAGGTTAATTTTAAACATCTGTATTTTATACTAAGTGAACACAGAATATGTGATGTATCAATGATAATTTTGTGGTTAGAATCAATGGTTGGGCTCCTGCATGATACTCTTCCTCCAATCAGGCCCAATGAGGCACCGTGGGAGGGGATCTGACCGGTGTTGGGACTCTTGCTTAGGAAACACTATGATGCGCTGGAATGTATTCTTCCGGAAAAATCACTCAGTGAACAGTTGCTGTAAAGTATATGTGACTGATCTGAGGCCAAATAGATTTTGCGAAATTCTAGTTTTACTCAATCTCTGTTTATTTAGTTATAATCTTAAAATGCTTTCAACTATAGGCTCAGTTAAAAATAAGAAAAATAAGAGAAATATAAAAGTGTACTATGATAGATTCAACTTCGGTAAGTTCTAAACTGCAACCTGTGAAATATATAAATATGCAAATATATATACAGCAAAGCACACATGTGTGAAATAGCCAATCAATCACCATAATTCTAAATACTACCTGTTTGAAAACTTTATCAACTTAAGGTTTCATGAAAAGTAGTTTGATAAAAAATATTTACTTTTAAAATATTATGACTGTATGTCTCTGTATGTGTGTGAGAGAGAGAAAGAGAGGGGGAGGGATATTTGTTGGTACAAGTGCCACAGAATGCTTGTGAAGGCCAGAGACAACTTTGGGGACCAGTTCTTTCTTTTATCCTTCATAGGTGTATCCAGGATAGAACTCAACTTACAAGGATTGATCAGTGAGCACATTTACCCACTGTATATTAATTCTGAATTTTATTTTATTAAATAGACTTTATGTGGACAACACAGTGTAACCATTCCATTAGCAAATTAAAATTACATGGCCTGCGTAATTAAAACTGATATTTACCATATTAGTTATTCTAAGTAGAAAGTGTTATATAAAATACTCAAATGATTATCTCTGAAATAATTTTCTAAACAATTATGAAAGAAAACATACAAATGATATATTTCTATAATAAGTATAAACCAAAGCCCAAGCAAGAGATTAAGAGTATATTAATCTCAAAATCTTTGTGAAATATGAAGGGATCTAACACATTTACAATTTTCAAAAGAGTTGGCTATGTAGCAATCTCAGATTGAATTCACCGTTTTCCAGACATTTGAAATGGTATATATTTCATGGGGTGTGGGTATTTTGCTGCAAGAAATGTATTTAAATATTAATAAATTTGTCCTAATCTGATTATAAGTAATATATTTTCAAAGTCTGGAGACATAGTTCTGCAGTTAAGAGCCCACAATATTCTTGCATGGGACCCAAGTACAGTGAGTGTCTTACAATCACCTAGAATTCTAGCTCCAGAAGATCCAGTGCTTTCTTCTAGTCTCCAAGAGCACAATACTCTTGGGAACAAACCCTGCACACAGACAAGTAAATGCATACATAATTAACATTTAAAATAAAATATTTAAAAAGGACAAAGCAGTAAAATTTTTATATGCAGGTCTAAAGCTGAAATTTGTAACAACTATATTCAACTAATAATTTAAATGGTTTAAATTTTAATTGACTATACTGTTCTATTCTTATAAATATTTGCATCTATATAATATTTTTTAGGTATACTTATGTGTCATTGCATATAGATAAACAGAGAAACAGTGGATTAATTCAAAACCAAATATTCATTTGGTTCTCCTTTGAATTTTCTGCCTAAAACACATTAAAATTCTGGAAATTTTTTTTATCTGTTGGCTTTTGGTTTCAAGGGAGCCTTTCTGTGTCCCCCAAAGTCAGCTATTTTTGTCACAAAATCTACCTTGGTTAATGAATCAGAATTCTTTACAGAATTAAGTCAACTTGAAAACATAAAGCTGAGCTACTGGAATCTATTGTAGATTCATTCAGGGATAAATCATAACTCACATAGCAAATGGAATGAGACAGAGTTTATGCTGGTGTCAAATAGGAATGGCTGTCACTTGGGAGAATAAACTCAGGTTACCTTAAATATTGTATTCTAGTGTGGTAAGATTTTCATGAAGATTTTACAAGAACAGAACAAAGTCAT
This sequence comes from Uromys caudimaculatus, assembly GCA_028551405.1. Taxonomy (NCBI): domain Eukaryota; kingdom Metazoa; phylum Chordata; class Mammalia; order Rodentia; family Muridae; genus Uromys; species Uromys caudimaculatus. The sequence goes on along the minus strand of CM052709.1, from coordinate 71,310,378 downwards.
AATTCAAGATAGATTAAAAATACATCGGTGTGAACATGAGGCAGATAGCAAAGTTGAGACATCTCTAATACAGGCATCAGATGATATTTGATGACATTCTTAGCCTTTAGGTTGGTGCCTGCTAGAAGTGTTAGTAAATTTCATTAAAATATTTTATTTAATATTTATGCACATAATGTGCTTTGAATAAATTTATGCCCTATCCCTTCTGTTCCAGTTCTCATCAATTCCTTTTTCCACTTTCTCTTCCAATATCATATGTTCTTTTTTCAATTAGTCATGATACCTACTGTGACAATTTTTGCTACACATACACACACACGTATGGGTATGTGTGTGCACATGAGTGTGGGACCCTCTACTAGAACATGGAAGCATCTCAGGGCCAGAAACCTGATGAAAACTTACTCATGTTTCAAAAAGACTTATTTATAGTTTCAAAAATAGATGTTATTCAGATATGGAATTGAGAATATCAAAGATAGCCCAAGATACTGTGGCTCCGAACTTGTAACATTCTACCCCTCTCTACTTACTGAAAGCCCTATCAACCCATCAGTTGTGTAGAGCCTTTAAGACATCCAGATCTCTTCTCTGGGAAGCTCATTTCATAATCCCCATATCATCATTCATTGATGACCTGAGCCATCAGTGGTAAGAGCCTGGGGATGGGGGGCACATCATCGAGAGCTAAGTAAAAGACTCAGGTACAGAGCAGAATGCCTTGAGTTCTTGATCACATTCTACCTTCTCCCCATTCCCCATCTTAGCTTTGAGTTCCTTTAAATACAGAGTAAGTATGAAGGTTCTGGCCATAGCAATTTATTTGACTCAGTACCTCTAAACAAACATGGTCATGGGCCTTGCTTCTAAATGGAACTATCCATTGTTTTGAATTCCAGCAAGAAGGGAGAAATAACCTGAAGCTTGCATGAATCATCACCATCCATATCTTACCAGTCAGAATTAGACTCGTGGTCAAATTTAGCTGTGTTAGAGACTTAAAAATGTTGTCTTAACCAGGACAGACATACATTTCAAGAGCCATATAAATTTTAAAGGGCAACTAACTCTAGATAATTACCGCAGTGCAGACAGTTTAGGAATAGTTCTAGTGCTGAGAGATGGCAGTAACTGGAGCAGAAACAGAAGGACTAAAAGTGAGTGGACTTCAAAAAAGACAGGGAACATTAGAAGACATACTGTCAAAAGAAGAAGCTATTTTCTTATTACAAACTAGGCTCTTACTTTCAAATTATTTTGTGTTTAGCTGGATAAGAAAATTGAGACAAAAACCCTTTCAGTTCTGATCTCTTCACTATGCTGTTTTCATTTTAACCCAAGTTAAGCAGGATAGTTTCCAGGAAACCCAAAAGCTTATTTATTATCTTACTTTCAGAGAGAACCTTGTTCCTTCCATTAAAAACAAACACAAACAAACAAACAAACAACCCAAAATCTTGGATCTAGAAATGGACTAGAAGATATGGGCTAAGAGCTAGCTGCATTCACTGCTCTCACAGAGAACCTAAGTTTAGTTTCCAGCATCCAGGTCTTCTGGTTTACATCCACTTGTACTTCTAGTTCCAGGAGCATCCCCTGCCTCTGGCCTACTTGGGGACCTTCAGTCATGTTCACATGAGCCCATCATACCCCCCATAATACACATAATTTAAAAATAACTTCTTTAAAAGCACCTGATGTTTTTTAAAAACTTCTCCTTAATAGACTAAACATAATGTTGTGTAGTGATCCTCACATGGTGAAAAGCAATATATCTAACACAGAATAATATTCTGGAAGAAATGATGAGTGGAAATTCCCATAAAGCTGTACTGACCACTTCCTTTCACAACCTAACTCCTTCGGTCACCCTTAATCTGGTCTTCTTTTCAATTACTGCCTCATTCCACCCATTAGGAGAAAGACGAACTCTTAAGGCTAGGTTTTGGTTGGATTGTCCCATTGTTGTGATAAAACAGTGACTAAAACCAACTCAGAGAGGAAAGGGTTTATTTTGCTTACAACTCACAGTTCACCATTGAAGGAAGCCAGAACAGAAACTCAAGTGGGAACTTGGAGGCAGGAACTGAAGCAGAAAGCATAGCAGAGTAGTGTTTGCTGGCTCACTCAGCTAACTTTCTTATACAACTCCAGACCACCATCCAGGGTTGATGTCAATCAAAGTAGCTTAGGCCTTCCCACTTCAATCATTAATCCAAAACAAAAAACAAAACAAAAACAAAAAACCCTCACTGTTGTCACAGGACAGTCCATTAAGATTCTCTCTCTCACGTAACTCTACTGTGCACCAAGTTGACAAAAACTAGGCACACTACCCTCAAAAATGCATGAGTAGAGATGTTTCCTTGTTGTGATGCCAAAGATACTTTCTTACAGAGACACCTACTTTTTAAAATTATTATTATTATGTCCTCCTAAATATCTTTGCATTTTAAACCTGAAGAACAATCCATGGTATCACCTCCTACCAAAATATCTATTGTATATTTTAACTGGTAGAGGACGGCTGCCGTGTAGCTAAATTGGAAGCATGGGTATTTTTAGTGCTTGGTGAAAAGACTTACATAAAGAACAACTCTATTCACTCTACTGGGATCTTCTTATGTAAAAGGCCTGGCATGAGCATAAGGTATTATTATGACTATAAAAGCTCCTCACTCTGTAATCATAAGAAAGGCAGGACTATGGAGAATACCATGGAGTTGCATGGCAACTGAATCCTTGTGGAGTTAGTTACCATGCAGAGGAGAGCTTGTGAGTGTTTCAAATGAGCCCAGCCAAAAAAGAGCACCCAGACTGCAAGAAGATAAACACCCACTTGTTGTCCAAGGACATTTTCTCCTGGTAATTTCATAGAATTAAAGACCAAGGTGTATCTGCTTCCTGTGTAGATCCTCAGTACTAGTGAAGGGGGCTTTGTTTGACAAATTTTACTTTCTTCACTGTGAAAATGAGAATGTACGCATATGATTGCTTGTCACATTGGGATGTCCATAGCCATGGCATGTGTCAATTCAACATGATTCTGGAAATGAAAATGCATTCTACTGACCTGTAATGTGGGTCAGACATTTCTAGGTCCCTTCTTATAGGAAGACCAAAGTGTGGATGCTTCAGTTCTTCTTAGAAGGGGAAACAAAATACTCGAGGGAGAAAATATAGAGACAAAGTGTGGAGCAGAGACTGAAGGAAAGGCCATCCAGAGACTGCCCCACCTGGGGATCCATCTGATATACAGACATCACCTAACCCAGACACTATTGTGGATGCCAAGAAGTGCTTGCCGAGAGGAGCCTGATATAGCTGTCTCCTGAGAGGTTCTTTCAGAGCCTGACAAATACAGAGGCAGATGCTCACAGCCAATCATTGGGCTGAGCACAGGGTTCCCAATGGAGGAGTTAGAGAAAGGACTGAAAGAGCTGAAGGGGTTTGCAATCTATAAGAAGAACAACAATATCAACCAACTAGATGACCCACCCTCCCCAGAGCTCTCAGGGACTAAACCACCAACCAAAGAGTACATACACATGGAGGGTTTCATGGCTCCAGCCACATATGTGGCAGAGAATGACCTTGTCAGACATCAATGGGAGGGAGGCCCTTGGTCCTGGGAAGGCTTGATGACCATGTGTAGGGGAATGCCAGGGCAGGGAGGCGGGAGTGAGTAGGTGAGTGGGGGTGAGCACCCTCACAGAAGCAGGAGGAGGGAGGATGGGATAGGGGGTTTCTGGAGGGGAAACCAGGAAAGGGGATAACATTTGAAATGTAAATAAATAAAATATCCAATAAAAATGTAAGATTCATGTGTACTTTTAATTAGGTAATTATTATGTTTTACTTGCCCACATTCTTTCTCTCCTTCAAAAGTTAGTAAAAAACTTTATTTAAGGGCACTGTCTGTTCTGTGTTAAGGAAGGGCAGGTAACACACACAGCCAGTTGCTGTATGCTGTTTCCACAGTAGCACCCAAACAGTAGCAGACTTAAGCAAATCATCAAAGAGGGTCCACATAGGCTTCTATCAGAATATCAGGGAGAGAAGACCCTTTCTGCAGCACAGACTTACTTAGCTGGCATCTCACTAAGAGCTGGTGGCTGCCTTTCCTTCTGTAAATAAAACTTCTAAGAGAAAAGCCATAACAGGGGAATACAAGGCAATGAGAAGAAGCATGTTGGCCACCAGTCCATCAAGTGTGACTGTATCATTAAAACATTTGGGCTCCTGGAGGAAAGATCAAATATTCCCAGATGGAACTGAAAAAGCTGTTCAAGAGCCCAGGGTGCGGAGCATGAATCAGAGACAAGCAAGATAGTCAGAACCTTGATAAAGAAGGCCTGACCACGATCAGGCACTGCCTCAGTAGGTACGTGTCCAGCTCACTTTCCAAAACTACTCTGACTGGAAAGAAGTGCAGACAACCCCTGCAGCAGATCTGCCTTGTCCTGAAACAAAAAGCAGCCATGAAAGGAACATCCTCCTCAAAGCCAACCAGGACTAGTCAGCCACAGTCCAAACAACAGAAGAAGATACTCCACCCCAAGATGAGAATATGGAGGATCATGAAGATCAGAGAAAAGGCTCTATTCTCCCACCAGAATATTCTCAACTGACTTAAGCTGCCAGGCCTGGTACTGCAGCTCTGTGATCTCAGCTCCCGGGAAGCTGAAGCAGAGGAATTCCAAGTTCGAGAAGTGCCTGAGAAGATTAACAAGATACTGTCTCATAACTAAAACAAACAACAACAACAAACAAAGAAGAATCATGAGCAGTAGCCATGCCTATAGCTCAATGTTACAGCACTTACACAGTGTGCATGAGGGATAAGGTTCACATGGGGAGAAATAAGGCTTAGATGCCTCTGTATGAAGTAAGAAGAATACACTAGCCTGCAGAAACATGACCCTTTCAGATATAAGACCAGCTATTCCCATTCTATACTCTTAAGGCTTCTAGTACTTAGGCTTTATTCATGCCAGGCAGCCTTTAATAAATTCTGAGGAATTTCTGTTACATGCACCTCTTGGAGCACAGCAAAAACAAACAAACAAAAAAAAAGGGTAGTCCTTTACCAGTTTGAAGGCACAGTGAATGCCATCTTGATTCGAACCAAGCCCCTCATCCTGTTCCCAGGAAGCAAACTCCTTTTGTCTGAGATGACTGGCATCATCGAGGGCCTTTGGGGACACCCTGGGAAGTCTTCTGCATAAGCTTTACTCTACCATGCAAAACTCCTCTGCAGTCATAAAACAGTAGGTGCAAAAAATACCCTTGGAAAAGGAATAATACAAGAGAAAACAGATAAAGTATAAAAAAATCAAATTACTATCTCATTATGTTGTTTCCACAAAATAGCTAATATTCATTGGATTGTCACAACAGCTATGATAACAGGCAAAAATATTTAAAGTCTCTCGGCTAAGGAAGATCTTCCCATTTCAGTCACATTTCAATGCTGCACACACTGCAAAGGAAAATAAACAAACAGTTGCCTTTATTAATGGGTCAGCCACAAACACCTAAATATGCATATCAACTTAGTGGCAACTTGCAAATATAACACACACAACATGAATTAAAGTCTTTTTATTTATTCTAAAATATTCTCAGTAATTAAGTGTTGTGTGAAGACACCAGACACCACCTCAAATTTTTCCCATGAGTTTGCCACAATCCACAGAAGTTCTGCAGTGCCCTTCAGTTTAACCAAATATTCTGTTGTTTCTCCAGGACACCTACAGCTCCATGTGGACAGAGATTTGCATTCATCACATTTTATGATAAGTAACCCATTCAGTTATGTTCGATAATGTGCTAGTTTTAGCCAGAACAGAGGAAAACAGTTGATATGAATTAGAATCTCCAATGCCCTACTACTCTTACACCCACTACTCTCCAATAACTAAAATAGGGGGGCGGGGAGATGTGTTCATATATTATGTGGTCTTGATAGTAACATTTTTTCTAGATCTTTAGACCACTTGTATAATCGCTAATAAACACTGGTTTCTACACTTGAAAGAATATGCATCATTTGCCTTTCTGTGTCTGGCTCATTACACTTAACATGGTATATACAAGTTTTGTCCATTTTGCTGCAAATGATGGGTTTTAACATAATTGAATATTATTCAGTCTAAAAATGTATCTTAAAAAATAAGTCTTGTTGCTGTTGGAGAACTTTCACAATGAAATTAGTATGAAAAAGCTATGTCTGTTGCAGGGTGAAAATAGACAACTACAATAAACATAAATAAGCCTTGTGTCCCTTGAAAGTTTATATTCCTTCGAAACTGTCACTTCCAGAATCCATTGCTCCAGCAACATAAGACTTCACGTTCTCAGTTGCCTGATATTCTGCTCTAATGCAACCTCAGATGGCTTTCTTTTCCTTCTTCTTTATTTCTAATTTTGCTTCTTGTTTTTACTCTCTGGGGGAAGTTTGATATTTCTAACAGAGAGACTATGCTTCCAACTCAAATGACTCCTTCTCCACAATTACAAACCCAGGATGTACATAGCTGTCGGAAAGTTTTGGTTGAACAATGAGCTTGAACCTGGGCAGCTCCTATCGAGTGTTCCAATAGAAGCATATGTGACTTCAGTTCCAAATTCTGTCAAAGAAGCTGAGCTGAGTGGACAGGGCAGGGGTAGAGTAAAGGAATGTGCCAAGATCACCTTCAATGGCAGAGCAAGTTGCTTCAAAGATGGAATTGGCTCAGTTACAATCACACACACCATAAAAGTGCTTAATGATACATTTTCACAAGCCTTACCCATGAAAAGCCCCATGTGTCTGATCTTACACTGGCAATGCTAACGGACCAGCATTTGGAGAGTGATTTATTACAAAATTAACATGGAAATAGTCACATACCAATGATGCTTATAATATATTGAGCATGTATAACGAGCTGAGAGGCATATGAAACGTTTTACAGATCTGCTCATCTCTCAAATAACTCGGGCATGTAGATAGGAGCAACTCCAGATTCACAGACAGGAATGTCAGTTTTAAAGCTTCACACCATTATCCTAGAGATAAGGGCAAATAAGTCCACATAAGGCTCTGTAAAAACTGGTGGTCAGCGGGACTTTCATCGAGCACAAACACAAATAAAAGAATCATTTCCAAAAATGTTTGTGCAGTGGCTTTGTTATATGTTACCAAGAGACTTCAAATATTTGGATCCTAAGAAAACAGTGATTGTTTTTTGAAAATAGTGCTGGTTAATATTGTTCTTTGACATTTTCATATGTGTATATATTATATCCCAGGTACTCTTCTCTGATAAAACTTCTCTTTCTTCCTCCCACCCTTTTCAAGCTCCCCTTTTCCCCATGGCCCCTTCTTAGGACTCACTGCTCTGTCTTGTCTTGTGCCTCTTTGGTTTAACCAGACCATGTGTATGGACATTAGATTGGGACTTCCCATTGGATTGGAAGATCGCATTGCAGCCTGGTGGGATTAGTGCAATGGAGGCAATGACAGTACCTTACTCTAAATTTTTGGAGAGCGAATAGTTTATCAATGTGGGGTATGAACCCTGAGCTCACTACCATCCATGACTGAGGTCAGGTCTATCTTGGGATGCATTTGAAGCTACTACGAGTTTGTAATTGCAATGAATGTATATCACAGTTGTCAACTTCATCAACCTGGAATCAACTAAAATACAAGCTGGTGGGCACTCCCATGAATGATTTTCATGGTCAGATTATTTGAAGGAGGAAGGTTCAACCTAAACTTATGTGGCACCTTCTGGTGGCAGCCTAGGTGAAAAGACACGGAAGAAGTCAATTTTGCTTTCTGCCTGCTTGCTCTCACTTTCCCTGGTAAGTTCATCTATTCTGTTGCTTCAGGATGTTTTTGATATTATAGTCAATTTCTTTGGGTTTTTAGAATAGTCTGAAGATCAACACCTCTTTAAGAATATTCCAGATCTTGAATGTATTAGTACTGCTGAGAAATGCAGCATCATGGACAAAAATATCAGCTGGACTCTTGACTTCTACAGTGTGTGATAGCAATATTATATACATAAACCACATGCTATAAGTCAATCATATGTACATTATTATATATGTGTCTATATGTATATATACATATATACACACACACATATATTATCAATTTCGTCTTTGTAGAGAATCCTGTTAATATAAATATATATTGCTTCTTCTACAATTTTAAGCCACTATGTTCATAATGACCTTGTTTGTGATAGCCAGAAGCTGGAAAAACCCAGATGTCCTGTAACAGAAGAATGGATACAGAAAATGTAGTTTATTTACACAATGGAATATTACTCAGCTATTAAGAAGAAGGACATCCTGAGTTTTGCAGGCAAATAGATGGAACTAGAAAATATCATCCTGAGTGATGACATTTTCACTATATTTTCATATAAAAGAACATGCATGGTATGTACTCACTAATATGTGGATATTTGCCTCAAAAAAGTACAGAATAGCCAAGATAGAGTCCACAGAACTCAAAAAGGTTAACAAGCTGAAGGGTCCAAGTGAGGACGCCTCAATCCCACTTTAGAGGGAGAAGAAAGCAATCACAGGAGGGGTGAGAGAGGGACAAACCTGGGTGGGAAAGGGGACAAGAAGAGGAAGAGGGGAACATGATCAGGTATTGGGTAGGGGAAAAGGACTGAAGGCATGAGGGCCAGCAGAAATAATGGAAACAGGCAACCTGGGGAGGTAGGGGAACCCTCCAGAATGTGCCAGAGACCTGGGAGGTGAGAGACTCTGAGGACTCAAAGGGAGGGACCTTAGATGAAATGCCCTACAGTGGGGAGAGGGAGCTTGTAGAACCCACCTCCAGCAGAAAGACAGGACATCAAGTGAGAGAGGGGGTTGCCATTCCACAGTCAAAACTCTGACTCATAATTGTTCCTGTCTGAAAGAACTGCAGAGACAAAAATGGAGAAGAGCCTGGGGAAAAGGAGGTCCGGTGACAGGCCCAAATTGAGATCCAGCTCAAGGGGAGACCCCAAGGCCTGACACTTTTACTGAGTCTATGGTGCACTCACAAAAAGGGATCTAACATGACGGCCCTCTGAAAGACCCAACAAGCAACTGAAAGAGTCAGATGCAGATATTTACACCCAACCAATGGACAGAAGCTGCTGACCCCTGTGGTTGAATTACGAAGAAGCTGGAAGAAGCTGAGGAGGAGGGCGACCCTGTAGGAGGACCAGCAGTCTCAATTAACTTGAACCCCTGAGATCTCTCAGACACTGAACCACCAATCAGGCAGCATATACTAGCTGATATGAGGCCTCTAACACATATACAGCAGAGGACTGCCAGGTCTGGGTTCAGAGAAGATGCACCTAACTCCGAGAGACTGGAGGCCCCAGAAAGTGGAGATGTCTGGTGGGGTGGGGTATAGCAGTGTTGGGACATCCTCATGGAGACAAGGGAGGGAGAAGGTAGGGAATGTGGAACAGTCAGAGGGTGGACTGGGAGGGGCATAAAATCTGGAGTGCAAAAACAAAAAAAAGATTAAATAAAATTAAAAAAAAAATCTTTCTTCCCTATTCCACAGTGTTCTCTGAGCCTTAGAAGCTATGATATAAATACCTTAATTAGAAAGAAGCACTTGTGTCCCTTAGTAAAGAATTTAATACTATATTATAGCTAAACTGATACAGTAACAAGCTGCCTGCTAAATCTAATGTTTATATTCATAGACAATTACTCTTAGCTTTTAAAAACATATTATTTTCTTCATAACGCCCAATACCAGATGATCAGCAACACCCAGTCTTATAGGAGAAGCTTTCCTATAAGACTTTGCTTGTTTGTTTTGTTTTTGTCTTTAGTTTTCTTGTTTATGTTTGTTTGTTTGTTTGTTTAAACAGAGTTTCTGGATCTCTGTCCTGGAACTCACTCTGTAAACCAGGCTGGCCTCAAATTCATAGAAATCTGCCTGCCTCTGGCTCCTGAGTCCTGAGGCATGGACCACCACACTTGGCTCAAACATTGTCTTTTGAAGCCATGTTATACATATCTGCTTTACTGGTGTTTTAGATTTAAAGTATAAAATCAACTAAATATAGAAAATAAATGAAGGTTTTCATTACCATTTTGGAGAAAATATTTTTTGAGAAATACATTGATTCTAAACTGCCATACACTGGAAAACATTTGGGGCAAAGATCTACCAGCATTTCCACTGGCCTTTTGTCAAGCTCCTATTGATGTACCTACATTCCTAAAAATCAAGATAATTTTCTAATAAGTCTGGTTTATACTACAAAATGTCTGGCAAACACTGAAGAGAGATAAACAATAACCTACCCAGTGAGGAAGGTGTAGTATAATAAATACTGATGCATATAAATATTTCGTACCTATACACCAGAAGTTTTTGTTTGTTTGTTTGTGGTTTACCATTTGTGTCTATTATCTAACTTCTAATTGAACATAACTTCAAGCTGGCTTACCCAGGGCCTTGAGTGTATTTGGTTTTCTGCCTTTCCATGTAGAGATGGTTTAGTTTGGTTCTCTGTTTTTCTGTTTTTCTATTGGCACTTCATGGTGCCTCATGGCTCATGTCTCTGATGATTAGTGCTATAAATACCTGTATGTTGGTAGTGGACCCTGCATCTCTGATGCTTTCATATAGATTAGATGGGATTCTGCAGCCAAATTGGTTCTACAGTATATTCTAATACAGCTGAAACTGTGGAGGCCTGGCCAGTGCTATTGGTCCATTGGATGACTATTGATGGTAGATTCACTTAATCAGCCTTGTTGCAAATATGACAAAATATGACACCATTTCAGAGGACATATAGAGTCTACCTCCAAACTTTCATCCTATGAAAAATGTGGACGCCATCAGAACCTCAAAATAGTCTTTATGTTCTCTTACTCTCTTTCCTTTACTAATACAAGAAGAGGCCCTTAATGAGCTTCTCACCCTAACTATCTGCCATATTTTCTAAATTTACCCAAAAAACTCATTGCTCTTTAATATCACAGGCAAGAAATATCAAGAGAGGATCACAGATGGAATGACACTCAAAAGAGTAACTTGCTCTCAAGCAGTGAAAATTGCATCAAGAGCCAAAGCTCTTTCTTTATAACATAGTTGAACATAGGGGCACGAATAAGGTTGTAAATTTTTGGATATAGAAGGGATCACAGTGGGCCATGAAAAAAACATGGTCCATTAAGGTGATGAAAGAACAAGGGGGACTTTGGGCAGGGAAGCAGGGAATCAATGGAAGAGAGATAGGAAAAGACAGTACAATGGTGGAATATAACCAAAGTTATGTAAGTGATATTGTGAAATAATAAATAATTTTTAAAATATATTTTGGTTTTGTGCATGTGTATGTTTGAGTATGTGTGTGCATGTGCGTGTGCATGCGTGCGTGCGTGCGTGTGTGTGTGTGTGTGTGTGTGTGTGTTTTTAGGTGCCCTCAGAGGCCAGAAGAAGGCATTCTATTATTCCTTGGAACTTAAGGTACAGGCAATTGTGAGTCACTTGACTTCAGTTCTCGGACCCAAAAAAATTCTAGTCTTCTGCTGCACATCAAGCAATCTTTTTTTTTTTTTTGGTTTTTTTGAGACAGGGTTTCTCTGTGTAGCCCTGGCTGTCCTGGAACTCACTCTGTAGACCAGGCTGGCCTCGAACTCAGAAATCTGCCTGCCTCTGCCTCCCAAGTGCTGGGATTAAAGGCGTGCGCCACCACTGCCCAGCTGCATCAAGCAATCTTAACCACTAAGCCATCTCTCCACCCTTAAAAGCAAATATTGGTCTATAATGATTGTTTTCAGTTTCAGCTCTAGATAAGGACATAAAATATATTTTATAATGAAACTCTAAATGCTGTTGTAAAGTACCACAGCTTCAGAATGGCGATTTTTATAGTTCCTTGAAATACACTGACTTAGAGTCTTGTAACCTTTGTGTACATTGTATTATTTGCAACTTTTGTTAACAATAAAGCTTTAATAAAACATTAAAAAAGAATTTGAAAAGAGGTTATTAGTTAATTAAATTGATCTGGTTGAACCAGAAAAATTTCCCCTTATTTATTTGATTTATGCTTTAAAAAATATATGAGAACTACAAGATTGAGAAAATATTCTAGATAATATTTTAGTCTACACATTTCATCTTTTTTTTCAATCTAGTCAAATACAAGCCCATCTCCTTACTAGGGAAATAGAAAACATCACATATGCATACAAAGCTCTTTGTTATTCAGTGCTCATATTATTGTCATTAAACCTGGGTGTTGGATTCATTAAAATTTATATATTCATCATGCTTAGCAGTTTGTATTCATTAAAAGTAAATAGCCCATGCTCAGTGACAAAGCTCACAAAATCTTTTTTCTTACCCAAGAAAATAGAGAACAATGTTGAAAGCTACACCTGTAATTTTCATAAGATATTTTCCCGTGATGATCATTTGACTTTGATTCATAGTTCCATATACCATGTAGCAAGCTAACTTTTACATAGGAATCGGGTTCTTGAAAGCTTTATTTAATTTCCCATGGAAATAAAAATTGTTCAGCTCAGAAGCCAGTTTGAAAAGGCAACTTCATTGATAAACAAAGTTGCTATTGATTCAGACATTATGGCAGACAAGTACTCATTTTAGCAAGAAAGTTGAAATTACATCGTCTATGATGGTCTTCTCTGATTCTTTCATTTTATCCTTATCCCTCAATTTCTCCCTATTATAGGGACAACCTGTGTAAAAGAAATTAAGACTCCTTTCAATTTCTTTGTTGAATCTCTTCTCATATGTTAGTCTAAAGCATGAGAAGAAAAAAGCTATGGAAGCCACCATGCAATGCAAGGTAGATAGGTAAGAGGCATTTATGACCACACTCCGAAGACAAGAAAATATATCTACTTTTGCCATCATTGAGTGTCTTTGTTACTTTTATGTTGCTCTGATAAAAACACCATGACCAGTACAATTTATAAATGAAAGCATTTAATTGAAAGATGATTGTTCCAGAGCATAAGAATCTATGACCATCATAGTGGGTGCCACAGCAACAGGCATGCTACTGGAACAGTAGCTGATTGCTTACATCTTGTTAACAGGCACAAGGCAGAGAGAATTAACAGAGAATAGTGTGGGCTTTTGACAACTATTAGAAACCCAGTGACATACCTCCTAATCCTTTACAAACATTTCCAACAACTAAGAGCCATGCACTCAAATATTTGAGTCTATGAGGGCCATTCTCATCCAAACCACTACAATGAGTAAAGCACACAGACCATTTCACACAGCACACAGTGGATTTGGAGTAAGCAACTATGTGTGAGTTTCTCCCCATGACATTGACCTATGAGATCTTCCCATGTAGATTAGCAGGATGAGTTTTGTGTGAAAATATCAACTTGAATCAGCTTAAGTGACACCAAGACTTACCACATCTCTGTGGGAAGACAACCCTCAGTATAATCAAGGTAAACTCCAGACATGATTCCACGGTTCTCGCTTCAATCCTATTATGACTTTGAAATGACTGCAAATGTCTTAGACAAAACCTCAAGATCTGATAAAAACTTAAGAAAAAAAGAGAGAAGATGTGCATTTCTTTTGTTTCAGAGTCTAAAAGTTTTTATAAGGTGACAAGCCTTATTTCCTGTTGGCCAGTACTAAGTAAAATACCCATTCATAAGCAAAAATGAACACAGTAGAAAGATCATTGATCAACATGAGAAGCAGTCATTTCTTATTACCTGTGAAGCAACAGAGAGAGTTGTTAAAAACTGTCAAGTGAGCTAGTTTAGAAGAACCATGTGACTGGTGTTTAGCAACAGAGACAACAGTCCTTTGAGGAGTGTGGTTACTATTAATTATGAACCTGACAGGATATCGTATGACATAGATACAAGCCCCAATGTCTACCTTTCGATTAGATTAACTGTATAGTCCAGTCCATTGCTTCTTTAAATTGATTTTGTCAGTGCATTTTATCACCCCAACAGAAAATTGACTAAGACAAGAAGTAAATGCACTCTCTGTAGATAAATGTTGTGGCATATATTTTTAAAGTAAGTTTTAAACATCATTTAAGATGGAATAAATTAATAATGAATATCTGCCTCTCCTTATGCTCACTACCTAAAACACAAAATATAAATTGGCCTACCTTATGATACAAGTGTATAGATTCTTGAAACTACCATTTCCTAAAGTTGAAACTAGTATATAGTTTCTTGAACTATCATTTCCTATAAAGAGACAGGTATTTATGGAAGTCTAGATGTGGTATTTAATGGGTAGTTTAATGACAAAGGAGTTAAATGTAAATACTTCAAAAACTTTACACTAGTGCCCAGTAATATCCTCAGACTAATATTTTGTTTTCAAATGGATATATTCATTTATCCAGCTCAAAACATGAGTGGCCATGTAAAAGTTAAGTGATTAAGATGAAAGGTTATAGGATAGTGCTTGCCTTGCTTTGAATCCTTATTATACAACTTTTATAGGATCAGTAATTTTCAAATAAACTTCATATTGCTGTCTTAGCTGTAGTCTACATTTTCAAATCTGCATGCCTTGTAAGACTGAAGAGCAAATAGTCAAACATTATTCTGCATGTTTATGAGATTTTTCTGGATGAGATTAATATTTTGATAAGCAAGCTGCAACAAAATTACCCTTTCTATGAGAGAAGGCCTAAGCTAATCAAGGAGACGTGAATCAAACAGAAAGGCTAGGTCAAAGGACAGTTAAAAAAAGAGGCCATGACTTTGAAAGAGAATAAGAAGGGGTGTGTGAGGGGTGGAAAAAAGGAAAGGAAGAGAGAAATGTTGTACTTATTGTCTCAAAAACAAAAATGTGTATTTTAAGATTTAAAAAGGGAAATCACATTTTCGTGCCTCACTAAGCTCAGGCTTTGATCTTTTCCAACCATCACATTCAAAGGCAAGCATGAACTTTTTCTAGGAATCCAGCCACTTGAATTTTGGGCATCCTGGAGTTCAGACTTTTGTACTCAGGTTAAAACCTTTTGAAACCTAAACAGTTTTTCCTGTACACCTTCTATTTACTAACTGCAGTTCTTGGGACTTCCTCAAGCACATAATTGCCTGACACAATTTCTAATAAGAATTAGAGAGAAGAAAAAAGAGAGAAAAGGGGAGGAGGAGGAGGAGGAGGAGGAGGAGGAGGAGGAGGAGGAGGAGGAGGAGGAGGAGGAGAAGAAGAAGAAGAAGAAGAAGAAGAAGAAGAAGAAGAAGAAGAAGAAGAAGAAGAAGAAGAAGAAGAAGAAGAAGAAGAAGAAGAAGAAGACACTAAATAGTTGTTAGCAATGTTAGAGCAGCTACCCACCCCCATTAGTCATAAGTAGGTGCCTTCTGCAATCTGCATGGACTTGTGGTTGAGAATCACAGAAGATTCTCAGATGAGGAAAATACATGAAGGAAAGAGGCATTATTGATTTGGGGCAAGATCAAATATTAGGTTTTTTATAACTGAGACAAAAAACATGACTTGCACAAATTTGGAATCTGCAAAGTTATTTATGAGAAAGTAAAGGGTGGTTTTCTTTGATTTCATGTCTACCCATTGGACATTATGTATTCTATGCTGCAGTATGAAATACTTCTTAATCCACAATCACTTCATTCACAATTCCTCTGCCCACACCCAGTCTTTAGTATCTGATGCATGCTCTCTCTAGGAGTGGCTGAAGAGTCCCAATAGAGAAGCTCCTATTCTCTTCTCAGTTGACTATAGTATAATCTTGCCATAGAACTTCTCTGTTTCTTCTTCACAGTCAAACAGCATCCTTCCATATGTATGTTGTTCAGCCTTCCATGGGATGTTGCTCACTCTCTATGTTTATCCAACTACAAAGGTGTACCTCTCTTATTAAATTCTAGGGTGCATAAATCTATTGGAGCCCTATTAACCTTCAAGCCTAAGGGCTTAAGACTATAAAAACTACTAAAATATGCTTAATCTGGCACTGAAAAGAATTGCTGATTTAAAAACAAAAATCAAATGGTAAGAGGTTAGTGAAAAACAAAGGAAATCATGAATCTCAAGTCCATGAGTATCACCTACTTTTCTCCCGCTGAGATAAAACACTACAAATCAAGACAAGTTATAGAAGAAAGAGTTTATTTAGGCTAATAGCTCCAGATGATAAGAATCCAGTGTGGCAGAATGAAGACATGGTAGCTGGCTCAGGAAACTGAAGGCTCACATCTTGAACCACAAGCAAAAAGTAGAGAGAGCAATCCAGTGGTAGACAGGACTTTTAGTCTCAAAACCTGCCTTCAGTCACTTACATCCTCCAACACATAGCCATTCTCCCTAAAACTTCCCAAACTATGCCACCAGCTGCAGACCAAATATTCCGATTCCCAAGACTATGGGGGACATTTCAGTCAATCACCACACCAGAAAATAACTGAAATATGAATGAACATAATTGAGATGCTGCAAACATGTTCATGAGAAAACTTTAATTCATCAGTATTCCTAGGTTATTAAGACTACAGTGCTAACAAAGGGTGTGTTGGTGAATCCAGTTCAAAATGTCATAAGCATAGGACATTTTGGTAATGTTGATAACAAAATTGTGCCAAAGGCTGATCAGAGCTCAGTCTAAGAGAATCAGAGCTCCCACACCCCACACCAGCTACCCACTCCTCCGCCACCACCCCAGCTCTCTGTTGCACTCAATTCTCTGTTAGATTTGTTCTTGGGTGATCCTTTCAATGTGCTGATCTCTCAGTTCCACAATGTCATGTGGCTCTACTAGCAACCATCGTGGAAGATCCCTCCCTTTTCCTTATGAAGTCTAGAAGAGCCAATCTCGGCACCATTATAGACCACTCTGTTTATAGGATGGGGCGTGTACGGTGTATGATATTGCACATGTCCAGATTTAGGTCATGTGTGGTTCATAGCGCTAGGCTAGGCTTAGTCTTGTCTGAGAGCTGGCTAATGATGCTCTGAAAGAGCACTTGGGGGCTCTTGTTAGCAGATGGGGATATAACAAATATACAACAAATATATCTCCTCTGAATTCTTTCCCACAGTGTTACCTCTCTGTTTCAATATGAAGAGATATGTGGTTTATTGGACTTGCAACTATTCTGTGGTAGAAATTATTGTGTGAATGATTCTTTCATTGATTTTTAGTTTTGACTATTTTTATTTTATTGAAAATTACTTTGAAATGGTATAAAATATGGACTACATATTGAATTTAACTATAGAAGGTAACAAATATAATTTTTTATGAAATATATGTTTCAAATAATATTTCTATAAATAAGGCTAGTATTTGAAGAAATAAAGCTCCAAATACACTCCTGTTGGAATTCAAAAATTTAGTATGAAAGAGTGTTCTTAGTAGAAACTGATGTAACTATAACTTGGAAAATTCAGAGTTATAGCTTGTTGAATGATTCTATTCACATCTCAGAATATCTTAGGATGTAATTGTCTTAATCTCCCCTTTGAAAACTGGCATTAGTGAATGGCATTTCAAAATATTCACTTGCTTAATTGTGGAGAACTTTGTGAGGCTTTTATTCTATGGAATTTTTGAGTCAGATTGAGTGGAGAAATTCATGAATCAGTAAATAACTCAAAATGATGCCTGAATAGCTCCAAATGAGGCAGTGTTTGTAGTGAAAAGAATAATAGAGTCACACAGTGCAGGTTGTGTTTCTGTGTTTGACGCCAGATCTGTGTCACCACAGGCAGGTCACTTTAATTCACTGGGATTCTCTGACCTGAAAAAGAGGATAGATGTGGTGATTTGAAGACCCTCATTTAAAAGAGAAGTCTGTAAAACTGAATTGATTTAAAACTTTATATTCCTGAATACATGGTTACTCTAACTTGAGAATTATTAATATCAATATATTTTATATTTTAGTATGGACAGATCTAATAAAAGTATAGAGTTCAAGCCTAAGCTTATAGAGATGAGTACATTGCCAATACAGCAATTATAAAAGTAACCTTTTGAGACCTAGTAAAATCAAATAGTAGATTATGATGAATTATCCCAGAAAACTGCCCACCACCAAAATGACTATATTCAAAAGTAAGATGTCAAGTTTTAGCTCACTGATAACCTACTAAGAGTTTAATACAAAGGGGATCTTTCCACAGAACTCATTCTTTACACCATGACAGATTGTCTGAATAATAATTTAACGTCTTTCTCCTTGTCTCTGTCTCTGTAACACTTATCTAATGAAATGGTGTTTTAAAAAATACTGTTTAGTCTTGCCCAAAATCTTTAATAAAATCTGCTTGAAATTTTGAGAAATGTTTTGTTTGGCTTTATAAAATATTTATGTTCTAAAATTTCTGCTAAAGGACCACTCAAGTTTTTCCAGAGAGAGAAACAAAAACAAAACAAACAAAAGAACAAAAACAAACAAAAAGACCAACAAAAACACTTTCTGGGAAGTCTAAATATAAATATAAATAAATAAATATAAAATTCAGTGAGTATCTATATATTTTCCTATAATACTTAAATTACTCTTAACACTCTGAAATCAGTTGTTTATATTATTCTGTCTCCTTTTAGATTGGGCTCCATGGGAACTGAATTTTATGCAGTATCTCTTAGCAGAGAACACTAAGGCTTAGAACAAGAGGATGTATACAGAAAAGTATATGCTGAATTTAACATTTATAAGTTTCGGAGAATTTTGGTTTTTTGTTAAAAAAAAAAAAAACCCTGTTCTTCCATGTTTTAATATACTGATAAGTAAATGCAGATAATTGAATTACTACAGTGGTATTTGATGATAAAGTAGTGTTCATACACTTATGTTATTACACAAAGATCAATTCTTTAAAATGCTGTTTTACTTGCTGACTTAACAAGCAGTTGAGAATAAAAGTTGCCCTCAAATGCAGCAAAGTAGCTTCCTTACTACAATGGCACCAGGATGACCTATAAAGACTCAAGACCCATTTTTCTCACATAAAGGAAAAATATATATATAAATACCTTTGGAGTGACATCAAAGTGACATAGTCCTGTGCAAGTTACTGGGTTCAGATTTTGGGGGATTTGGATAAAAGAAAAAAAAATGGCAAGGAGCAATCCTGGGAGATAGAAGGGTCTCAGGTTCCCACCAAAACAAACCCTCACGATTCACAGTGCTGAATTCTTTGTTTGGGAAAGTTTTCTAAGCATTTACATTTTACAGGATAGGATTTTTTAATTCGATCTTTTGCAAACTTTCCTTCAGTCTATAATAAAAATGGCAGCCAGGTTAGAGACCCTTGATTGTACAGTACAAGTGTGTTGTGTAATCAGACATTCCTGCTAACTGCAGTCCAGTCTTACACTCACTTGGGCAGCTAATAATTCTGAAACTTGTTTCCTGACGTGTTAATCTGACATAAAGACAGAGATAGAGTGATTGCTTAACATTGATTTTTCTCCCATAACATCAACTATGCTTAAATGTAAATAACTGAGCCTCATAGCGTTGCAGTTAGGCGTGACATGGCAATTTAAACAAAGCAACAGACATAACCAAAAGAGTTTGGTACCTCTTGACATGAAGTTGGAGCGGCATGGGAAGGATGGTGTGGTTGCCATGGTCTCAAAAGAACTAATTCCTTGATATCCTTGCTAGATGTGAAATTCTCATTTATAGCTCTGTAAAATGAATAGATTTTTCTTATGCTACATTTGGAAAGAAATTACTTGGGTACAGATAAGTTAATATCTGTATATAACTGAAACCTATTGAGAGGATGGAATAAGACTGCTTTTGACTCACTAATATGCCCCACAGATGGAGATGTATACCCCTAAATCCCTAAAGAGATAGAAAGAATTCATGTGCTCAAAGCCATTGTAGTAACTCTTGGCTAGGATTATAAAAGAGTAGTGAGATGGGCTTTTATAAAAACCACTTATTTTATTAATAAAGATTTATTTCTTTTGAATTCATGCTGTAATACTTGTTAATAGTATTTCTGAAAATACCTATTATAAATATATGGTCATACCATTAGCAGGAAGTAAAGAAAAACATTAATTGAAAAACAAACATCTGAAAGAAAGTGGATGATTAAAGCATAAAATATTTAAAACATAAAATATAAGATCTAAATAGTCCTTAAGCAATTGAAACTCTCTGTGTCTCTATTAGGCTAAATGATGTATTATCAGACATATAAACAGCTACTTTTGCCTCAGGAAAGAGAAAATGATGAGTTATAAATTCTTAGGCTAGCCGCACTGTAAAACTCTGCCTATCTAGTAGTAGCCTACACTGCATCCCCACGGGCAACTGTGCTCTCAACACACTGTCCGGATACTATAATTGTATCTCATTCTACATGGCACTTTTACTGAAACATCCATTGAGAATGTCTAGCCTCCAGCACGTTTCCTAGGACATTCTCACCTCAGATGTGACCTCTTCAAGTAGGCCACCCAAGATATGTAGGAATCTCTTCAATCTAGAATTCTGTTTTGCAATTAAACCATACGCATCTTGAATTCCAGGCCTCAGCATTGCCTTATGAGCTTATTCTCTATCTAAATAAGAAAAACATGAAGAGAGGGGCAAACTTTTCTATTTTAAATATTTAAATGTTTTTGTTACTTTCATAGTTATATACATTTTGATCATATCTGCCAAAGACCAGATTTGACAGTAGAGGGTAAACTAAGGCAAACAGCCTATGGGAAGCAATATTGAGAGTGGCTGATAGGGTAGGTCCAGATACTGACAGGGGCTGCTGCCAATGGCAGCCTGCAATTAGAGAAATTACTCAGCAGACTTCTCTGAGGGAACAAAGCTTAATTTACTGGGGCTAACACTCCCTGTGGCCAGTGAAAAACTCTGAACTCTTTTTATTCCTTGAGGCCAGCAGAAAGAGATGAAAGACACAAAATTCACACACACATACACACACACACACACACACACACACACACACACACACACTGAGTAGGCAAAACAAAAGGTAGAGTCCAATAACTTCATACATCCATACATGCATACTTTCATACATGCATATGTGCATATATGCATATATACATGCACACAGAACTACAGACATATATACACATTGATACATTGAATGGTTAGGTAAAAGCTCTAGCAAGCAGGTTCCAAGTATTTCACACATACGTGTGTGTATGTGTGTGTGTGTGTGTGTGTGTGTGTGTGTGTGTGTATACACTCATAATTGGTAGATGGAGCAAGCTCTAACACATACCCAGACAATC
>CM052709.1:71274640-71289003 GCA_028551405.1 Uromys caudimaculatus | reverse complement strand
CAAACCTTATGTTGTGGATGGCTCTGTGCTGCCTGCATTTTGATGTTAATTTTTTCTCTTCTGGGAGGAGCTGTGGACAAGGAGTGAGTCATGTACTCAGGTGACTTGTGAACCAATCCCCTAATGAATAAAGGAGCCAATCACTAGGCAAGTAGGAGCGACTTCCGGGTTTGATAGGGGAAGAAAGGAGGAGGAGAGAGAGAGGGCCCTTTTGAAATAGGAACAGCATGAGGGTAAAATGTAGCCGTTAGAGTTTCCCAGTATAATGGCAATCTGCAAGGATTCACCAAAGGAGGAATCAGACTTCAATAAGACTTACAAGATTAGGTTTTAGTTGTTGCACCCAGAAATTGAGAGACCATTGTTTCTGAGATAAATTTGTGTGGTGTTTTTCTTCTCGCGGCAGCTAGTCTGGGTTCAAGAGAGAAAGGTACAGTGGCAAAGTGTGGGTTTGCCTGATGTGCACCACAGAGGCCGTGGGGGATTGAAACTCAGGGCTGCTGTGGTAGAGACCCGCCAGTGGGAACCTAGTGAGCTGGGTGGAGAGACTTTTGGAGCTCTGAGTCAGAGTCTCCACAAGATAAAACAGGTCGGCCATTGCCTGCCAGCCAGTGCCAGCCTGCCAGCCAGGGCCAGCCTGCCAGGGCAGAGAGTAGCAGGGCACTAGCATAGGAAATTGCCGTTCATCTTTAATATTTCCCACAACAACCTTACACATATCCATACATACACATGCTGATGGTTGGAAGGAACAATGTTTCAAACCTCACTCTTTATTTTTTTTCTTCCATGCCTTATATATCCCAGCAATTTTTTCAAGCAGTATAAAATTACAATGTTAATTACGTTTTAGGTTTCTTCTTGTAAATGATTATGAAAAAAAAAAATGTGTTCCAAATACCTTTACAAGAAATGGCATTATGTAATACAGATAAAGAAAACAAATTATTACCAGGAGCCCACATACATTTGTAACTAAGCATTTTGTTATAGATTAACAAAGCAAGCAAGCAAGGCAGTTTTCGTATCAGTTTCTTTTATTGGCAGGCAGAAATTTGTGATTACAATGAAAGGAGTAGTTAATTTATTTATCTTTTTTGCATGTTTATCTATTCATTTATTTTGTGTTTGTGTGCTGGCTAGTTTTTATTTAATCTCAGGAATGCATATTTAATTGAATTCATATTACATTAATCAATAGCTGCATTTTTATTGGATTTTTATTTATTTACATTTTAAATGTTATCCCCTTTTCCAGTTTCCTCTATGGAAACCCCCTATCCTATGACCCCTTCCCCTGCTTTTATGAAGGTGCTCCCCACCCACCCACTCCCACCTCCCTTCCCTTTCATACCCCTACACTGGGGAATCGAGCCTTCACAGAACCAAGGGTCTCTCCTCCCACTGATGCCCAACAGACCATCCTCTGTTACATATGTGGCTGGAGTCATAGGACCCTCCATGTGTACACTTTGGTTGTTGGTTTAGTCCCTGGGAGCTCTGGGGGGTCTGGTTGGCTGATATTGTTGCTCTTCCTATGGGGTTGCAAACCTCTTCAGCTCCTTCAGTCCTTCATCTATCCTTAAAAGTAATCTTGTAAGAATCTTAAAAGAATCGCAATTCTAAACTTTTATGCAAAAATTAGTCAGATCCTTAGAATGCATATCTACTCATCAGCAATTAAATAATATCAGGAAGCTGAGGGCAAAATGGATATAAGAAATCCATCATCACCAGTCCAGCCTCAGTGAGAGTCATGTCAGCCAGTGCTGACATTGTTCTTGGTCCCTGACTATAAAGGATCCCTAGCTTAACTAATAAGAGTGAATGTGCCTCTCTGAACATCAAATTATTCCCTAAGATTTTCAATATCAGAGCCAGTAGTAAAAACATCTTAACCTAGCTTCCCTAACAATTTTATTTTCCCCAAATGTTTTCTAAGGAGGTCACTGCTGACAATCTATACCTCTAAATTCTTTCCAACGGTGGTGATTGAATCATTAATCTGCTCCAGCAACAGTGCCTGAAAGAGATCAAGCATTATTATTGTAAGTACCAGAGATACTGTCCAGTGAGGAGGGACAGGAAGCCCCCTTAAAGTTTCCATATAATTCTTAGATTAAGAGGGATGTGAGGGCAGTAAGCAGAGCAGAATTCCATAGCAGTGTGAAGTCTTCAGGACACAGTGCTCATGGTTGTACCACACCGAGGCTCAGCCATGTGGCTGTGATAACTGGTGGCCTGCATTTCATGAGTTCTAAGGCCATTTGTCATTCCTCCTGCATGGCCCTAGGAACATATCCACTTCCCAACCCACTCTTCCAATTCCTCCTGGACCCCCATTCACACTTCCTCATCAACTTTATGTCCTCTTTCCTGTTTTAAAAATTACCATTTATTTTTTATGTCTCAGAGTCTAATCAGTGTTGCCAACAAGTACGTGGCTGTGGGACGATCCAGTGGAACACGAACAACAATGTCAACCGATTCAAACTCAGTACAAAACAAAGATGCTACCCTAGTTACCTTCCTATTGTTGTGATAAAACACCACGACCAAAGACAAACGTGGGGAAGGAAGGGGTTTATTTCAGATTACAACTCCAAGTTCACACTCCATTACTGAGGGAAATCACGGCAGAAACTCAAAGAACCCGGAAACAGAAATCCAAGCAGAATCAGTGAAAGAATGCTGCTTACTGACTTGCTCCTTATGATTGCTCAGCCTATTTTATTTTATAACTACCAAGACTACCTGCTCAAGGATGGTACCATCCACAATGAAATGGACTATCCCAGATCAATCACTAATTAAAAAAATACCCCCACAGACTTAACTATAAGTTAATCTTATATGCATTTCCTTAATTGTGGTTCCCTGTTCTCAGATAACTCTATTTTGTATCAAGTTAAAAAAAATGAGGACAGTTGACCCTCTGTTAATCAGATGCATAAACATGTCACTAAAACCATAAATTCCCCTTTCTTGCTGTCCCTACAATGTCATGTTAATATTAATATGAAACTATGAAACAATCAAACATTTTAAACTTAACAAAACAAAATATAATGAGATAAAACAAAAACATCACATTGAAGTTGGACAAGGCGAACCAGTAGAAGGGAAAAGAACCCAAGAGAAAATACAAGATCAGAGACTCACCCATTCATACATTTAGCAGTCCCGTAAAATTATTAAACTGAGGGCTAGAGAGATGGCTCAGTGGTTAAGAGTACTGACTGCTCTTCCAGAGGTCCTGAGTTCAATTCCCAGCAACCACATGGTGACTCACAGCCATCTGTAGTGGGATTTAATGCTCTCTTCTGGTATGTCTGAAGATAACTATAGTGCACTCATATACATAAAATAAACAATTAAAAAAAATACTCTATTGAAAGCTATAACATATAAACAGAGGACCTGGCGCAGACCTCTGAAAGCCATGTGCTTGCTGCTTCAGATCAAAGGTTCTGCGGCTGGGTTGGAGTTTATATTTCTCTTTTGGGGGCCTGCAATCCAACTTTTAAAAGTCTTTGAAAATTCAAACTTTTTAAAAGTTCAGTCTTATTAAAGCGCCCAAAGTATCTATCGAAGTTCATAGTTTATTTAAAATTTCTGAAATATCTAAAATATCTATCTCTCTAAACTTCTAAAATTCCAACTTTTCTTAACTGTGGGAATATATAAAATAAAAAAATAAGTTACATGCTATATTATTCCAAGAGGAAAAATTCAGAACATAGTCACAAATCAAATCAAAATTAAGTTACAATGGTGTAAAAATGTCAGTGTCAGACATACAAGACTCACCCATAATCTTCTAGGCTCCAAACAACCTGAACATCTATCCACAGTATTCATAGATTGTCTTGTAGGTACAGGCTAGCACCACTATGCTGCTGCTGCTGTTCTTGAGGGTCACCCCATGGTAAGGGTGTCTCTAAAATGATGGGGCCTCCAGTACAACTGGACTGCACCTAAACCATTAGCCTCTCCTGGGCTCTTTTCAGGGATTCTGACCCTGCTACAAGGTGCCTATCTTCAGCTAAGCCCCTATAATCTTCATGTCTTCAAAACCAGTACTACTTGGGAAACTCTTACATATTATCAAGTTCAGTTGCTGGGTCAAAGTACAGCCTTCCTTGGTAATCTCTCTACCTCAGATTCTGTTTGCTGGCTCTGAGGAAATAGTTTCCAGAGGATTTTGCCTCAATGATTCTGATTTTATATTAATCACAGCTGATTCTTCGGCCTTTGCTGACCAGTATCAATTGTCCCAGCAAAACAAAAGTCTTACATTAATAGCTTTTAACTAAAAATATCACAAAAATTGCTTTCATAGAATTCTTTGCTTTCCTCTGAAATTTCCCAAGCCAGGCCTCCGTCATCTGCACTATCCTCAGAATTATCTTTTAACGTCTCAGGATAATAGCCCATTAAACTCTGGTCACTCAATGGCTTGTTTAGGACAAAGTTCCAAAGCCCTTACACAATCCTCCTAAAACCATGGACAGGTTTGTCATAGTACTATCCTAAAAACCTGGAACCAATTTCTGTCTTTGTTAGATTTTTCTATTGCTGTAATAGAATGCAATGCCCTAAGACAACTTTTGAAGAAAAAGGATTTATTTCAGGTTATAGCTCTCAGGCCATGGTCCATCAATAATGGAAGTCAGGGTAGGAACCTGAAGGAAGGAGTTGATGTAGGGGCTGTGGAGGAAGGCTTCTCCTGGCTCGCTCCTCATAGCTTTTTTGGCCTGTTTTCTTATATAGTTCAATACCAAATGATGTGGATGGTAGCACCTATAATAGACTGAGGGCTTCCAAATCAATTACTAAACAATAAACTACCCTAAAGGCTTGCCTACAGCTCAATCTTTTTTTGGAGTTAAGTAAAAATTTATCATATCTTTTAGCGCACTAAAAACATACTTGTGGAGGCAGCATGCAAAGTGACATGTTTGTTTGTATTTTCACATTTTTCCAGTTATTTATTTTTTTATTCACTTTACATATCAATTGTAGTCCCCCTCACAGCCTCTCATGCCATTCTCCCCTCCCCTTCATTTCTGAGAAGGAAGAGAGGTCCCCCCAATCTTACTGAGGCATGTTCTCAATTGTGGTGCCCTCTTCTCAGATAACTCTAGCTTATGTCAAGTTGACAAAAAAAAACAACCAGGAAACATGCCCATAACCATTAATCGTCGTTATAGAGTCTAAGAAATTATATATTATAAGATTATTTATTAAACTATTATAGGCTTTTTGTTATATATTATAGGAAATTAGATATTATAAGATCAGTTATATAGGATCCTTCCTGACTCATAGGAGTGTATTGCCAAGGATGTGACTTTGAAGTCTATGCTTTGGTTCCAACTTATTCATATTACTTGGCTCAATGCTTTCTAGAATCTTCAGCACCATCACTGACCTGGAAATGATGAAGCAAGATGGACATAGAGTATAACCCTTGAAACTGTAAGCCACAGTAATGACTTCCTCCTTTAGATGAGCTGACTTGGGTATTTGATCACTGTTACATAAAACTGACTAACACAGATGGTAAGAGTTTTATAATTTCTAACACAATTGGCATCTGTACAATATGATGCAGAATTAATTAAATGAACTAACACACACACACACACACACACACACACACACACACACACACACACACACTTGTATTCTTCTTGGATGAAATCTCCAAGCCAATTTCATAGAAAGCCAAAGTGTTTCCTTGTATAACTCATTGATTAACTGAGTACATGTTCTGAATAAGAGCATACAAGCATATCCTATACCTCAAACCTAATATTTTCTTCATGACCTTGTCTTCTAGTCTATGTCAAATAACGTGGCAACTTAAAAGTAATCCAGCAGCAAGTTAGATGAGGTAAATTAAGCCATGGGAATGCTGAAATTCAATTAGATTTTAGGAAAAGCTGTTGCTTCTGTTGAAATAGAGTGTGGAGTAATGGAAGGAGTGAACCAGGCAAATGTGCAGTTACAATTAAGGGCTATATTTAAACTCAATCTTAGTAATTATCTGTTACAAGTAAGACCCCATAGCTCTTCTAGTGACCTTGAACAAATTGTATAACTCTTTATAAGTTTTCCCAGTCGGTAAACCAGACAGTGTTTTCCAATTACTAGTCCAAACAATGATAGGTAATAATCTTCATTATGTGTTCTAGGGTCTTTTTTTTTTTTTTTGTATGAGTACAAACTATTATTACTTTGATAAAGTCTAGTCATAGCTTTGTATTTGTATAGCAACTCAAATAAGTAGAGAGTTATCCCTTGCATTAACATGGAGAATACATGCATTTCTGCTGAATTTCTCCCATGGATTCTGGTTTGCATTGATCCAATGTATGACTCTTATCCTCTAACCATATCTGCTTCTTCAAACCTTTATATAGTCTCTTCTTGTCCTTAATTTCAATCCCAAAAGATCCAATAAATTATAAGAAGAAATTCTTATAAATGTATTTCTTTCAGATTATTAGCAACAGTATCAATTAAAAACTCTAGGTGCTGTTATTATGAAGATAAGATTAAGATAATTGTGGGTACCTATGCAAGAGGAAACGTGAGAAGTTTCCATATAAAGTACATTTAATAAAGAGATAGCTAAGAAGTTAAGTTCAAGTACCACTATTGTAGAGTCACCAGGTTCAGTTTCCAGAACCTACCTCAGGTACCTCACAACAACCTGTAAATTCTAGTTCCAGAAGATCCAAACCCCTCTGGCATCTGTGGGTACCTGCATGCACTTGGTGCTCATAAACTCACACAGGCATACACACACAGACACACAGACACACACACAGACACACACACACACACAGAGTATATATAATTAGACATATAGTCTTTTTTAAAAAGATTTATTTAGTTTATTTATGTGCATACATTGTAGTTGTCTTCAGACACACCAGAAGAAGGCATTGGATCCCATTACAGATGGTTGTGAGCCACCATGTGGTTGCTGGGAATTGAACCCAGGACCTCTGGAAGAGCAGTCAGTGCTCTTAACTGCTGAGCTATCTCTCCAGCCCATAAAACCTTTAAAAAAGTGTTTTTAGGAGAGTAAGACATAGCAAGTAGAGAGGAAATAGGACAGATCATATTTACTTTTATAATTCATGTAAAGACTGAGGAATTTAGCCAGAGTATTAGAAGCAATGAAGTTAAAGAATACATTATTCCTTAGGTTCCTTTAGATCAACCTAGGGGATAAGACTATATTATTTAGGCAAGCTCTCTGAGTTTTTTGCGCCTTGGGATTCAGTAGGTGACTGAAAATTAATAATGGCAGTCACTAATGTGTATCAAAGAAAAATCTGAGGGTCAGTGTGATTTATTCTATGGAGCATACATTCTTTGGAGAAGACAGAAGTATAATTAATAATTGAAATGAGAAATGCAAACAGGCTATGGAATGCAAACCACAGATTGAGCATATTGACTTTGAAAGTACCTAGAAGTGTTAATGACACATACATGGAGGGTTTGAGTATCTGTGTGTCTGTGTGTCTGGGTGTGACCTTTGAATGTGTGCCCGTGAGAATGGGTGCTCATCTTAGCAGGCACACCTAGAGACCAGAGGTTGACAGGATATCAGGAAGTCTTTTTCAGTGGCTTTTTTTCACTCTTTATTTTAATTTGGAGTCTCTCACTGAACCTGAAACGTGTAATATTGACAGGACTTGGCAACAACTGAGACTCATGGTCACCTGTCTCTACCTCCTTAGCACTGGAATTACATGTGTGTCCAATGAGCATTTTTCCCCCATGAACTCAGGTCTTCACAGTCAACACAACAAACATTTGCCCCTTAAGCTACCTCTTGAGTTTCTGACTAGGCAAACTTTGTCAAGTAGAGAGATCCACATGAATGCTGAAGTTTTGTTAATACAGCATGTTTCTGTGCTAGTCTGGCTGTACTGGGATGCTTTGGTAGTGTGGGTAGGAGGAAGTAGCACGATGAAGCTAAGAAGCATGTGCTTGGCTAGTCTATGCCTTGAGACGTTCTGAGGTTGTTCCTCACTAGGCGATAATGCCGAGATTTTTAGTATCATGAATTTATAGGTGGGAATTCTAGGATCAGGATACACCACTGTTTTGTTAACTAAATTGCTGTGATAATAGCAACAACAAATTCCTCCCCAGAGTCTTCGTCTATCAGACAGTTTTGATAGTGCTACACACTGCACCTGCAATAGAGGACATATAAGAAAACCTCTCCTCAAGATGATGTGGACCTTAGTTTGGCTATTGACTTCTCCCACATCTCTGAGAAGCCTATTATTAAGATATCATGTCTTCTTTAAAGTAATAACATATGAAGTATTTTGTACAGTAAAGACATTACTAACTGCAAAATCATGATAATATTTTTACTTCTTCCTACTTTAGAATTAACTAGCATTTTTATAAGTATTGCTATTAAATACATTATTTCTAAATATAATGTTATATATAAATATACATATATAAAACATATTTCCATAATTTCCCATTAATTTAAACAATAATTAATCATGCCTTGTGTTTTAATTTATGCAGTCAACGAAACATTTTAAAACCACATCAATATAGTTTTCTACATAGTTAAGATGATTACTGTATTAGTGCTGCAATGAAATTTTGTGGTAAGATTAATAAACCAAATATCAAATTAAAATATCAAGTTTTGTTGAAATAACTTCAAGATATTATGAAAACATTTAAAACTACTTAGTATACTATATTAAAACTATAGATCTGCTTAATTTTATTCCTAAGTAGTCCAAAAAGCTTATTAATAAGATATTAAAATAATAATGCCAAGTAACTTGGCATGTGTGTGTTTGTGTGTGTGTGTGTGTGTGTGTGTGTGTGTGTGTGTGTGTGTGTGTAGATAGATGTAGATATATTCAATAAATGAGTGGATCTTTACTACCATTGTAAATTGATTAAATATATGGCCATTATCCATTTTATATACAGCTGTTCTCTACTTCTGTGAGGCTTACAATAGGCTGTTTTCAATATTTATTGAACATTCTAAAAGATGTAGGCACTGAAAATATCTGGTGTATTAGGGATCCTTTCTCCAGAGTTTTGCCTTCTGACAGGACATCACCTTTCATAGTAAATGCATCACGCTAATACATTGTCTATTCCATTATTGGACTCAATCAGCCATTTTTCCTAGTTTTTATTTGTGTGCTTGAAGTGATTCTAAGTACTTCACACGTGTATATATAGCAAAAATAGGGAAGAAAAAAATGAGACTCTGTGAACTTTGCCTTCGTGGAAATTAGAGTCTACTTAGAGGAGCTCATTAAACAGGTAATTACTAATGTAAGTGGTGAAATTCGAAAAATAAAAGTGGTGCGGATTTAAGGTGTAGGCATGAGGTTAGTTTAGGGAGTTAAATAAAGACCTGGTGACTTTCAGTTTGCTTAGTTTTCCCCCAGTTACTTATTTTGGTGGCTTAGTGCTGAGAGCCTCTGTATTCATTTATTCATCTCACCAAAGTCTATCAGTTTGATAGCAGAGCTATAATGACAATACTCAGAATAACCATCAAAGTGACTGGAAATATTTCTTTTGTTGCAATGACATTGGATTGGTAGAGTGGGGTTTTTAACTAAAACTTTATATTTAAACCACTATAGAAACGATCTATTTTATAAGTAAATGTAACAAGCTACCTGGGCAACTTTTCTGTTCCATTCCCAAGCATGATTCATCTTAATATTTTGCATCTAGTTTCATATACAGTGTTTCAACAATTAAGCCAGTTTGGAAATGAAAAACATAACAGTTCCTCGTTTTAACACAAATCTAAGGAGCAAAGTTCATGTGGCTACTTTATCAATCAAAGTTTTGAGCATGACTGTTAACACCTAGACTTTAGGACCTACAGGATATGATGTAGGAGGTGAGGGGCATTTCTGCTACAAAATAAAATAAAATGAAGGTAATACTATCTATTAATCCTTATCTGCTACACTTTGGTATTCGTCTGCCTCATGTTATTTCCCAACCATATTAATCATTCCTCTTGGATGTCTCTGATGTTTAACAATGACCTAATTATAGTTACTCAAAATATAACAGAGGACAAAATGATTATACAGGATATTTCACTTCCTCATGTTGGCCATAAAATAAGTTTTGTCTCAATGCTTACTATAATTATGTCCTCAGATCTTTATCAATGCATTGTCAAAAATGTTTGGCAGTTTGCCTCTAGCAATGAAATTAGATTTATTTATTTTACATGTTGGAGTATTTTGACCTAATGTGTTTATATGTATCACTTACCTGCCTGGTGCCATCAGAGCTTAAAAAAGAGCATTGGATCACTTTTAACTGAAATTACAAGAAGGCTGTTAGCTACCATGTAGTTTCTGAGAACCAAACCTACATCCTCTGCAAGAACAGTAAGTGCTTTTAAGCACCAAACCATCTCTCTAGCCTTATTGTCCCCGATGAAGTACAGGATAGTCCTGGCTGGCCAAATTTGGACTTGAATTACTGATTGCCTCTAACTCCAGAGTGCAGGATTATAAATTTATACTAGCAAGCCCGTTTTGTGTAGTTTCAGGGGTGAATCCCAGGACTTTAAACCCGCAAACATTCTAACAATCAAGCAACAACATCCTAGCCCTGCTGATTATACACAATGGCTGTGAGTGTACTGGACCTTCCCCACTTGTCATTACCAGCAAACTCTCTATTTCTCTTTTCTTGTTGTGATCCATGTCTAATCATAGCAGATGAAGGCTAAACTCAGAGGAAATAACAGAAGCTACCCTCCTTTCTGCTCTCTTCTTATTACTGAGGAATCTACACACTAAAACACTTTGCAAGTCTCTCAATGTGGACATCCAAGGCCTGGCAGCCAGGCAGGAAGTCAGTGTATGTACATGCAGAGCTCTGGACACTCTCAGATTATCATGAAGGCACAAAGGTTCCTAGAGAAACTCTACCACCAGCGTCCCTTAGAGCCAAAGACAGTGATCAACTCCTGAATAAACCCACGACTTTACAAAGGAGATCCATGCTACCTAGAGATTTCTCGATGATCTAGGCTCTTCAACCTCTGGGTTCACATTCTGATTATATCATATTACAATGTATCTGCTGGCTCACTCCCATCCATAGAAGGCAGCCATTCCATGTAGAAAGTAAAATGGCTGCTCAGACTGAAAATATATCACCATAAACTCTGTAGAAATATTATTTCAATATCGACAATTATATGTTACATAATGACACATTTAAGACCATTTTGTCTTCAGCAATTAACTCCATTTCATACTTCATTGAGGTCCACAGGAGAAACATTTACTATTCAATTGTAGGCTATATTTGGTATTCTCAATTGTGAGGTACTGGTGGGTTATGGATAGTGACTAGGGAACATCTTTGAGATGTGTCATAGTCAGCTTTTACTATCAACTACACAGCCTAGAGTCACCTGGAAAGGGAGCTCCAATTAAGCAATTACTCAGATAAGATTGGCTTGTGGCCATGTCTGTGGAGCATTGTCTTGATTATTACTGGTATAGCAGGGCACGGGCCATTGTGGGCAGGCCCATTTCCTGGATGAGTGGGCCTTGCTATATAAGAAAGCTAGGTAAGAGTGAGTCTGTGAACCACAGGCAGCATTCCTCCATGGCTTTTAGTTCCGGGTTATGCTTGTGTCCCTTCCCTGACTTGCTACAATATCCTTCCACTGTATCCTGTAGGCTGAAAATAAACCCTTTCTCTCTTAAATTGTTTTAAGTCGGTGTTTACAACAGCAACAGAATGAAATTAGAGCAAGGTGTTTAAAATAGTCTAAACTAGGTAATAATACAACCCACTAAACATCATGTGATCCATTGAATAACACCCTTTCAAGTGGTGAGTTATGACAGGAATATCTCAAGGAAGCTGATAAAATAATATTCTATTGCCATGAGTTTTCACCAGATAATAGCTACAGTAGCACAGTCCTCTCTTGATTAATCATATTTGACTGTTTACAAAATTCAGTTTACTTATTTATCTTAGCCAGGATAAAAGAAGGGGGAAAAAAGGCTTTGCAAGCTGCGCTTTCAAAAGCCTGTGTCGGATGATACCTAGCACGCATGCTTTAATGAAAGACATT
Organism: Uromys caudimaculatus; assembly: GCA_028551405.1. Lineage (NCBI taxonomy): Eukaryota > Metazoa > Chordata > Mammalia > Rodentia > Muridae > Uromys > Uromys caudimaculatus. The sequence continues at coordinate 71,276,843 of CM052709.1, read as the reverse complement.
TTTAATTACACACCTGCATTCAATTATCCAAAATGCAAACAAAACACACATTTGCTCCTCTGTCCTCTGCCTTAGCGATGCTCTACTCTGTAGTACTTTCCCCTAGTCCGTGCATGTTGGTGCCTCAGGACTCGATATCCTCCCTCACCTTTGCATCAAATAGCTCTGAAACCAACTACACTTTTACTCAAACAATAAGGTTGGAGAGGGCAACCAGAACACTTCACTAAGGAACACTTGAAAAATCCTTCTTTCCTTTTGTACAATCTTAAGAACATAAATGATACTTTAAATGTATTGTTATGTTATTTTTAAGTAACTCCTAGAAAATGTGGTCATTTATGGTTTGCTTGCCTTTGTCTGTTTCAAAAATGACCAAAACAAAGAAAAGATAGACCATAAGAGAGGATTATAAAGATCTAACAATATAGAAACAACTTTTTTTAAGCTTTATTTCATTTTCTTTTTTTTTTCTTGGATATTTTCTTTAGTTACATTTCAACTGTTAACCCCTTTCCCAATTTCCCCCCCCAGAAACACCCTATCTCATCCCCCCTCCTCCTGCCTCTGTGAGGGTGTGCCCTCACCCACCCACTCCGGCCTCTGGGGCACCCTCGAATTCCCCTACTCTGGGGCATCGAGCCTTCACAGGACTAATGGCCTCTTCTCCCATCGATGCCTATAAGGCCATCCTCTGCTACATATGTGACGAGAGCCCTTCAACTCCATCAGTCCTTTCTCTAACTTAAAGCAAATAAAATCATGTAATAATTGTAGCAGCAGAAATAAAATAAAATCTGAAGTTGGGAGAAATGGCAAGATAGCCAGTGTATGAGGGCTATTTAGCAATCACAGCTGCAAAAGAATATCTAACCCTGGCCTTCTTTTTCCCAGATCACCTTTCTTTCTTTGTCTCTCTCTTTCTTTCTTTCTTTCTTTTTCTTTCTTTCTTTCTTTCTTTCTTTCTTTCTTTCTTTCTTTCTTTCTTTCTTTCTTTTTGATACTTTATTTACATTTCAAATGTTTTCCCCTTTCCAGGTCTCCCCTTTGGAAACCCCCTATCCCATTCCCCCTCCCCCTGCCTCAGTGAGGGTATTCCCCCACCCACCCACCCACTCCCAACTTCCCTCGCTGGCATTCCTCTATGTTGGGGCATCTAACAATCGAGGACCCAAGGGCCTCTCCTCCCACTGATGGCCAACGAGGCCCTTTTCTGACACATATGTGGCCAGCACCACGGGTCCCTCCATATGCATTCTTTGGGTGGTGGTCCAGTCTCTGGGAGCACCGGGAGGCCTGACCAGTTGACACTGTTGCTCCCTGCCCATGGGGCTGCAAACTCCCTCAGCTCCTTCAGTCTCTTCTCTAACTCCATCTAGGACACCACGCTCAGCCCAACAGCTGCTGTGAATTGAATCATGGGTGTTCCGAACTGTTGGCCTAATATCCGCTTATCAGTGAGTACATACCGGGTTTGTTCTTTTGTGACTGAGTTACCTCACTCAGAATGATATTTTAAAGTTCCATCCATTTGCCTGCAAATTTCATGAAGTCATTGTTTTTAATAGCTGAGTAGTATTCCATTGTGTAAATGTACCACATTTTGTGTATCCATTCCTCTGTTGAGAGACATCTGGGTTGTTTCCAGCTTCTGGCTATTATAAATATGGCTGCTGTGAACATAGTGGAGCATGTATTCTTATTATATGTTGGAGCATCTTCTGGGTATATGCCCAGGAGTGGTATAGCTGGGTCCTCAGGTAGTATTATGTCCAATTTTCTGAGAGTCTGACAAACTGATTTGAGAGTGGTTGTACCAGCTTGCAGTCCCACCAGCAATGGAGGAGTGTTCCTCTTTCTCCACATCCTCGCCAGCATCTGCTGTCACCTGAGTTTTTGATCTTAGCCATTCTGACTGATGTGAGGTAGAATCTCAGGGTTGTTTTGATTTGCATTTCCCTGATGACTAAGGGTGTTAAACATTTCTTTTTTTTTTTTTTTTTTCTCATTAAAAAAGATTTTAATTATTTCTTTAAGAATTTCATAAAACGTATCTTGTACATACTCACCATCAGCTTCTCACCCTGACTCTTCCTTGATCCACCTCCATCTCCCTATTCTTCCCAACATCATGTCTTTTAATGATCCATCAACTCTAATAGAAGCTGCTCATATATTCCTGGGTATAGGGCCACCCATTGGG
>CM052709.1:71218714-71274140 GCA_028551405.1 Uromys caudimaculatus | reverse complement strand
ACCAGCTTGCAATCCCACCAACAGTGGAGAAGTGTTCCTCTTTCACCGCATCCTCGCCAGCATCTGCTGTCGCCTGAGTTTTTGATCTTGGCCATTCTGACTGGTGTGAGGTGGAATCTCAGACTTGTTTTGATTTGCATTTCCCTGATGACTAGGGATGTTGAGCATTTCTTTAGGTGCTTCTCAGCCCTGCGAATTTTAGCCGGTTGTGGTGGCGCACGCCGGTAGGATTTGCTGAAGGAGGCAGAGGCAGGAGGATCACGAGTTCGAGGCCAGCCTGGGTGTTAAACATTTCTTTAGGTGCTTCTCAGCCCTATGAGTTTCCTCAGTTGAGAATTCTCTGTTTAGCTCTGTTCCCCATTTTTTGATAAGGTTGTTTGGTACTCTGGAGTCTAACTTCTTGAGTTCTTTGTATATATTGGATATTAACCCTCTATAGGATGTAGGATTGGTAAAGATCTTTTCCCAATCTGTTGGTTGTTGTTTTGTCCTATTGACAGTGTCTTTTGCCCTACAAAAGCTTTGCAATTTTATGAGGTCCCATTTGTCGATTCTTGATCCTAGAGCATAAGTCACTGGTGTTCTGTTCAGGAACTTTTCCCCTGTGCCCATGTGTTCGAGAATTTCCCCCATTTTCTGTTCTATTAGTTTCAGTGTATCTGGTTTTATGTGGAGGTCCTTGATCCACTTGGGCTTGAGCTTTGTACAGGGAGATAAGAATGGATCAATTTGTATTCTCCTACATGTTGACCTCCAGTTGAGCCAGCACCATTTGTTGAAAATGCTGTCTTTTTTCCACTGGATGGTTTTGTTCATTTCTAGGTCTTCAGTTCTATTCCATTGATCTACCTGCCTGTCACTGTAACAATACCTTGCTGTTTTTATCACTACTGCTCTGTAGTACAGCTTGAGGTCAAGGATGCTGATTCCCCCAGGAGTTCTATTATTGTTGAGAATAGTTTTTGCTATCCCAGGCTTTTTGTTTTTCCAAATGAATTTGAGAATTGCTCTTTCTAAGTCTATGAAGAAATGAGTTGGAATTTTGATGGGGATTGCATTGAATCTGTAGATTGCTTTCTTTCGGCAAGATAGCTATTTTTAATATGTTAATCCTGCCAATCCATGAGCATGGGAGTTCTTTCCATCTTCTGAGGTCTTCTTTGATTTCTTTCTTCAGAGACTTGAAGTTCTTGTCATACAGATCTTTCACTTGTTTGGTTAGAGTCACACCAAGATACTTTATATTGTTTGTGACAATTGTGAAGGGTGTCATTTCCCTAATTTCTTTCTCAGTCTGTTTATCCTTCGAGTATAGGAAGGCTACTGATTTGTTTGAGTTAATTTTATATCCAGCCACTTTGCTGAAGTTGTTTATCCTCTGCAGCAGTTCTCTGGTAGAGGTTTTCGGGTCACTTAAGTATATGATCATATCATCTGCAAAGAGTGATAATTTGATTTCTTCCTTTCCAATTTGTATCCCTTTGACCTCCTTTTGTTGTCTAATTGCTATAGCTAGAATATCAAGAACTATTGAATAGATAGGGAGAGAGTGGACAGCCTTTTCTAGGTCCTTATTTAAGTGGGAATGCTTCAAGTTTCTCTCCATTTAGTTTCATGTTGGCTACTGGTTTGCTGTATATTGCTTTTACTATGTTTAGGTATGAGCCTTGAATTCCTGATCTTTCCAAGACTTTTATCATGAAGGGATGTTGAATTTTGTCAAATGCTTTTTCAGCATCTAATGAAATGAACATGCAGTTTTTTTCTTTGAGTTTGTTTATGTAGTGGATTACATTGGTGGATTTCCGGGTATTGAACCATCCCTGCATCCCTGGGATGAAGCCTACTTGATCATGATAAATGATCGTTTTGATGTGTTCTTGGATTCGATTTGCGAGAATTTTATTGAGTATTTTTGCAACAATATTCATAAGGGAAATTAGTCTGAAGTTTTCTTTCTTTGTTGGGTCTTTGTGAGGTTTTGGTATCAGTGTAACTGTGGCCTCATAGAAGGAATTGGGTAGTGTTCCTTCTGTTTCTATTTTGTGGAATAGATTGAAGAGTATTGGTATTAGGTCTTCTTTGAAGGTCTGATAGAATTCTGCAGTGAACCTATCTGGACCTGGGCTTTTTTTGATTGGGAGACTTTTAATGACTACTTCTATTTCTTTGGGGGTTATGGGACTGTTTAGATGGTTTATCTGATCCTAACTTAATTTTGGTATTTGGTATCTGTCTAGAAAAGTGTCCATTTCATCCAGATTTTCCAATTTTGTTGAGTATAGGCTTTTGTAGTAGGATCTGATGATTTTTTTTAATTTCCTCAGATTCTGTTGTTATATCTCCATTTTCATTTCTGATTTTGTTAATTTGGATACTGTCTCTGTGCCCTCTGCATAGTCTGGCTGTTTATCTATCTTGTTGATTTTCTTTGAGAAAGAAAGAAAATTTTTGTTGATTCTTTGTACAGTTCTTTTTGTTTCTACTTGGTTGATTTCAGCCCTGACTTTGATTATTTCTTGCCTTCTACTCCTCTTGGGTGTATTAGCTTCTTTTTGTTCTAGAGATTTCAGGTGTGCTGTTAAGCTGCTAGTGTATGCTCTCTCCATTTTCTTTTTGGAGGCATTCAGGCTATGAGTTTTCCTCTTAACACTGCTTTCATTGTGTCCCATAAGTATGGGTTTGTTGTAGTTTCATTTTCATTAAATTCTAGAACATCTTTAATTTCCTTCTTTATTTCTTCCTTGACCAAGATATCATTGAATAGAGCGTTGTTCAGCTTCAGCTTCCATGTGTATGTGGGCTTTCTGGGTTTTTTTTTTTTTTTTTTTGGTTTTTGGGGGTTTTTTTTGTTTTTTTGGTTTTTTTTTTTTTTTTTTTTGCCATTGAAGACAAGTCTTAATCCATAGTGATCTGATAGGAGGCATGGGATTATTTCAATCTTCTTATATCTGTTGAGATTTGTCTTGTGACCAATTATGTGGTCAATTTTGGAGAAGGTACCATGAGGTGCTGAGAAGAAGGTATATTCTTTTGATTTAGGATGAAATGTTCTATAGATATCTGTTAAATCCATTTGGTCCATAACATCTGTTAGTTTCACTGTGTCTCTGTTTAGTTTGTGTTTCCAAGATCTGTCCATTGATGAGAGTGGGGTGTTGGAGTCTCCCACTATTACTTGGGAGGTGCAATGTGTGCTTTTAGCTTTAGTAAAGTTTCTTTTGTGAATGTGGATGCCCTTGCATTTGGAGCATAGATGTTCAGAATTGAGAGTTCTTCATGGTAGATTTTTCCTTTGATGAGGATGAAGTGTCCTTCCTTATCTTTTTTGATGAATTTTGGTTAAAAGTCAATTTTATACGATATTAGAATGACTACTCCTGCCTGTTTCTTGGGACCATTTACCTGGAAAATTGTTTTCCAGCCCTTTACTCTGAGGTAGTGTTTGTCTTTGACACTGTGGTGTGTTTCCTGTATGCAGCAAAATGCTGGGTCCTGTTTATGTCTCCAGCCTGTTAGCCTATATCCTTTTATTGGAGAATTGAGTCTATTGATGTTAAGAGATATTAAGGAATAGTGATTGTTGCTTCCTGTTATCTTGGATGTTAGTTTTATGTTTGTGTGGCTATCTTCTTTCGGGTTTGTTGAAAGATTACTTTCTTGCTTTTTCTGGGGTGTAGTTTCCCTCCTTGTGTTGGCATTTTCCATCTATTATCCTTTGAAGGGCTGGGTTTGTGGAAAGATATTGTGTAAATTTGGTTTTGTCATGGAATATCTTGGTTTCATCATCTATGGTAATTGAGAGTTTTGCTGGGTATAGCAGACTGGACTGGCATTTGTGTTCTCTTAGCATCTGTGTGAGATCTGCCCAAAATCTTCTAGCTTTCATAGTCTCTGGTGAGAAGTCTGGTGTAATTCTGATAGGTCTGCCTTTATATGTAACTTGACCTTTTTCCCTTAGTGCTTTTAATATTCTTTCCTTGTTTTGTGCATTTGGTGTTTTGACTATTATGTGATGGGAGGAATTTCATTTCTGGTCCAAGCTATTTGGAGTTCTGTAGGCTTCTTGAGTGTTTAAGTTCATCTCTTTCTTTAGGTTAGGGAAGTTTTCTTCTATAATTTTGTTGAAGATATTTACTGGTCCTTTAAGTTGGGAATCTTCACTCTCTTCTATACCTATTATCCTTAGGTTTGATCTTCTCCTTGTGTCCTGGATTTCCTGGATGTTTTGGGTTAGGAGCTTTTTGTATTTGCATTTTCTTTGACTGTTGTGTCAATGTTTTCTATGGTATCTTCTGCACCTGAGATTCTCTCTTCTATCTCTTGTATTCTGTTGGTGATGCTTGCATCTATGACTCCTGTCTCTTTCCTAGGGTTTCTATCTCCAGAGTTGTCTCCCTTTGTGATTTCTATATTCTTTCTATTTCCATTTTTAGATCTTGAATGGTTTTGTTCATTTGCTTTGCCTGTTTGATTGTGTTTTCCTGTATTTCCTCTTTAAGGGCTTCTAGCTGTTTACCTGTGTTCTCTTGTATTTCTTTAAGGGAGTTATTTATTTCCTTCTTAAAGTCTTCTACCCATCATCATGAGAATGATTTTAAATCTGAGTCTTGCTTTTCTGGTGTGTTGTGGTATCCAGGGCTCACTGTAGTGTGGGAACTGGGTTCTGATGATGCCAAGTTGCCTTGGTTTCTGTTCCTTATGTTCTTGCCCTTGCCTTTAGCCATCTGGTTATCTCTGGTGTTTAGCTGGTCTTGCTCTCTCTAACTGTGGCTTATCCCTCCTGCAAGCCTCTGCATCTGTACTCCTTGGAGATCAGCTCTCTCTGAGATGAATTTGAGTTTGGAGAGCTGTGGTACAGGGTCAGCTCTGGGGTGCAGACAGAAACCAGAAGGATCCTGTCCTTAGCTGTTCCTTGGTTCCTGTGTCCTGATGGCTCTGCTGCTTGTGTGTCCCTGTGTCCTGGTGGTTCCGGGAGGGTCCCTCTGAGCAGAGGTTCTGGCCTTACCCCCACTCACAGGCTTATCCACACTCCTGTGAGGGTAGCTCTTTCCCTTTGCTACTTGGGTATGGAGTTGAGTGGCACAGACCACAGGCTTAAACCCCAGATCACCTTTCTTAAATTGATTCCATTCTAATCCTAACTCCAAGAGGTTAAGAACATGTGTGTTGACATTTTTTAACTTCATTATAATTTCTATTAATCCTTAGTTTGAAAAACTCCTATAATCCAAATTGATTCCTAATTGAAAGTTAAAGTTAATTAAAAGAAATTAATAAATAAAAGAAATGGTAAATGATGTAGGGAATACCCAAATGAGGATATTCACATTGGCCTACTGCCCTTTGAATCCTGGAAGCTCAACTTTTTAAAATGTAGTACTAACATAACATTAGTCTGATCACTCAGTCTAGTAGAGATTCCCAAGAACTGAAGTCTCAATGTTGCCATCTCATGCCCTGGTAACACAGCCATTGGCTTATTTCTCTCCAACTTGCTTTCCTGACTTATCATTTGTCCCTCTCGAGGCTTCTTCAAAGCTCTTTATTACCCTTCACATTTTCTACATTACATCACGGAACAAAGGGACAGTTTTGTGGGAATCCCAACTACTCAGCAATAGCTTAGATCCCGTACTGAAGTTTCAAGACTCCTAATAATGTTGGTCAGATCCTTTGATTTCATCACCTACATTTCTTTTATTCACTTCAGCTTTTTATTTGATCCCGGAGTTAAATAGGATTTAGGGTTCTTCAACTAGTAACTGATAACGTTTAGAATAAATTTAGGAATCGAAATGGCCCGTGTTCTTGCAATCTCAGCACTTGAATTAGAACTATATCAATTTAAGACAGGAGTAGGAAGGTGACACATCAGTTTAAAGCTATACTTTCCATCCCTCCATTCTCCCTGAATCCCCACTATCTTAACTCTTGTTCTATACCAGATGCTGTTAAGATTTCCTGACATAAAAGTGCAAGTCATAGGAAGACCAACAGTGTCAACTAACCTGGACCCCAGGAGCTCCCAGAGACTAAGCCACCAACCAAAGAGCATACAGGGGCTATTCCAAGGTCCCTAGCACATATATAGCAGAGGACTGCCTTGTTGGCTGGTCCTAGTGGGAGAGAATGTACCTAATCCTGTAGAGACTTGACGCCCCAGAGAAAAAGATTCCCCTCGGGGACACTCTCTCAGAGATGAATGGGAGGGGAGAGTGGTAAAGAACAATGGGAGGGGGTGATAGAGCAATATTTGCGATATAAATAAAATAATTTAAAAAGAAAAATGCAAGTCATAGTTTCACAGTATTTTTCTTCTTCATTTTTTTTAATCCAAATAGTTTTTAATGATTTTCCATTTCAATTCCCCCATATATTATTTTCTGGCTTCTGAAAACTTCAACTATTGTCCATTTTTAAATTACTAGAGAATCCAGAGTTTATGTCAGCTAGGTTATTACTTAATTTCACAAAGCTCTTTTAATTTCTATTTTCTCTTGAATATGAAATGTAGTCTTTGGGAATAGAAATGAAGTGATGTGTAGTTTACACAATCATTCAGGCATGACATCCACAAGACATTCAGAGGATTATGACATTGCAGCCTTGCCTGTCATAACATAAGCCTATCATTTCTAGAAGGAAAGAAAGACAAAAGCCTAGCTGGCTCAGTGGAATTGGAAGATAAGCTCATCTAAGGAGAAATTGTAAACTGGAATACAATCTTTCTCCCTTACATTCCCTTTTCAGGCTATTATATATCAGGAAAAGAAATGGAACTCAGGCAATAGAAATGATAGAGAACACCCCTCCTTGGCCTCTCGGGTTTTAAAAATTAAAAATAAATAAATCTGAGCTTTCAAGATGTCTCAGTGAATAGAATCACCTGCAACACAAGCATAATAACCTGGGTATAGTAATCCCAAGAACACACTATGGAAGGAGAGTGCAAGTTATTGAAAAATGTCCTCTAAGTTCTACATACACTCATACACATGCATGCAAATTGTACTAGCTGGTTTTGTGTGTCAGCTTGACACAAGCAGCAGTATCACAGAGAAAGGAGCCTCCCTTGAGGAAATGTCTCCATAAATTCCAGCTGTAAGGCATTTTCTCAATAAGTGATCAAGGGTAGGAGGGCCCATTGTAGGTGGTACCATCCCTGGTCTGGTAGTCCTAGGTTCTATAAGAAAGCAAGCTGAGCAAGCCAGGGGAAGCAAGCCAGTAAGCAGCATTCCTCTATGGCTTCTGCGTCTATTCCTGCCTCCAAATCCCTACTCTAAGAGAGTTCCTGTCCTGACTTCCTTTGGTAATGAACAGCAAAGTGGAAGTGTAGGCTGAATAAACCCTTCCATCCACAACTTGCTTCTTAGTCATGTTGTTTTGTGTAGGAATAGAAACCCTGATTAAGACAAATTGGTACCAGCATAGCAGGGTATTCCTGTGACAACCTGACCATGTTTTGGGGAGGACATTGGAAGGACTTTAGAACTTTGGGCTAGAAGAGCCATTCGGTGTTAAGAGCTCTGTGGGATGTTGTGTAGGAGCTTGGAAGATACTGTTGGGAAAGGTGCAAAAGATGGAGGCCTGGGTTGTGAAATTTCAGAGGGAAGATTAAAGACTCTTATCAGGGCTGTTGCTGTTTTGAGTGTGAAGATTCTGTGGTTTTGGTTAGTTGGTGCTGAAGAATCAACTGTGATTAACAAGATACCAGAACTACTAAAACAAAACCTTTGTATTACTGGGACTACTGAGGCTGGTTAGCTGGGACTAAGAAATTAGTGGTGATTAAGAAGAGACCAGTATCATTGATGCAAAATCTTCTGGGAAGTGTTTTCTGAGAACACAAAGAGGCTGTGCTCCAGAGATAGCCATGGTTGTACCTCGTGCTGTGGCTGGACTTGGTACTATGTAAGAGTTACCTAGGTGGTACTACGGCTTCATGAAGGGGTCATGAAGAGCAGCTGAGTCTAGGCATTGTAAGACGCCATGGAAAGCCATTGGTGAAGGTGCAGCCTCAGTTGAAATTGATGGTCCAGGACTGAAGGGTCATGCAAAGGAGTTGAGGTTTGGCACCATGCAGAGAGCCTATGAGAGGCTATTGGTGATGCCTAGTTACAGCAGAAGGCAGCAGTGTTTTGGAGATGTCAGTACCATGAGAGGACCACCAAGAACAGCAGCAGTGGAGTACAGGCAGCTGGAGCCTAGAAGACAAGGGGCAGAACTGGAGAAGTGACCCAAGTTCTTGGAGTGGATCCCAGACACTGGATAGTTAGAGTTTGATTTTGATTTTGATTGTGACTGTGCCCTGATACTTTTTCCTCTTGAAGGGAGAAAGTATTTTAGTGGAGCCCACAGTTAAGAGACTTTGAATTGTAAAAAGACCTTGAATTTCAAAAGAAATTGGATATTTTAAAGGGATTGGGATTTTAATATGTAAGAATTTGTAAAGGCTGTGGGACTTTTAAAGTTATTTAGATTTTGGGCATGAATAAGAAAGTAAGGGTTGGGGTTTAATAGTCATATGTTTGTGTGTCAAGTTGACAAGGGATCAATTGTACTGGCTGGTTTTGTGTGTCAAGTTGATACAAGCTGGAGTTATCACAGAGAAAGAAGCCTCCCTTGGGAAATGCCTCCATGAGATCCATCTGTAAAGCATTTTCTCAATTAGTGATCAAGGGTGGGAAGTGGTGCCATCCTTGGTCTGGTAGTCCTGGGTTCTATAAGAAAGCAAGCTGAGCAAGCCAGAGGAAGCAAGTCAGTAAGCAGCATTCCTCCATGGGCATCTATTCCTGCCTCCAAGTTCCTACTCTGTGTGAGTTCCTGTCCTGACTTCCTTTGGTGATGAACAGCAAAGTGGAATGGTAGGCTGAAAAAACCCTTTCCTCCCCAACTTGCTTCTTGGTCGTGATGTTTGTGCAGGAATAGAAACCCTAGCTGAGATGTATGTGTGTGTGTGCGTGCATGCGTGCACACACACACACACACCCCATATACACATACATATGCACAAATATGCACATGAACTCACACAAACACACAAATATGCACATACACTATAATGATAAATGAAATAAACTTCAAATCTAAGAGAATATCCCTTTTGCTATGTTTGCTTGGGCTTTACTTTCTCACGACTGAAATATAAGAATCCAGAATTACAAGATGGCAGCTTCCTTTGGGAATATAATCATAGTAGTGGGATGAGCATTGCTCCACAGAAATGCAGATCAAATACTTGAATATTGTATACTTCAAAGAGCTTCTGGAAAAAATCGGCTACATTAGTTACATTATCAAACTTCAAAAATAAAATGAAAGAGCCATAAGACCGAAGATCCAAGAGCTGGAAGCCTAGGAGGATTTGCCTTCTTACCGTAGCACAGAGACCGGAAACATAACTCTTACAAATCAACTGTTCCATAAACTGAAATAAAATAGTTGTATTAGTCAGTTCTCTAGAGCCGCAGACCTTGTAGGTAGTCTCTATATAAGGGAATTTGTTGATGACTTACAGTCTGTAGTCAAACTCTCCAACAATGGTCAGCAATAGCTGTGAATGAAAACTCGAGGATCTAGCAGTCGCTTAGTCCCACAAGGCTCGCAGGTGAAGAAGATTGAACCTTCCTCCTTCCAATGTCCTTATGTAGATCTCCAGCAGCAGGTGTGGCCCAGATTAGAGGTGTGCGTACCACCACACCTGAAACTTGTGTCTTACAGACTCAAGATCTAGATCACAAGTGAGCCTTCTAATTCTGGATTGTAATTCACTCCAGATATAGTCAAGTTGACAATCAGAAATAGCCACTACAGTAGTCCTTTCCAAAGTTGCACCTCTACACTTGTTCCTTGCCTTTGGTTCAGCTTGCACCATATGTACAAGGCACCTAAGCCACCTGTCATATATAACACAGTTCTAGGCCCTCTGTTCACATCACTGTGTGCGATTGGAACTCCCCAGAATACAGATCAGGAGTGAGAACTGCTAGAGCTGGACAAGGTAATGACCTCTAAATGTATCCAGCAATTCATGCAAGAAAAATTAGGTGACTAATTTTCTAGTGTTTGTCATGTCCAGATGGTAGGAATCTTAGTTTGCTTCATGTGCCTTTTCATGAGCAATGGTTATAAGATCATGTGGTTTCATTCCCCTTTGCTGTACTTACTTGACATATTTCAGAGTTTTTCCTTATTAAAGAGGGTTCCCATTGTCTTCACAAGGAAAGTGTTATATGTGTCCTGGAGTTGCAGGCAGAGCTCTTCCTCTACACAGCACTCATTGCACGATGGAAAGCCTAAGTCTGTCTTGGATTCAATCATCTTGAGAGACAAAACTATTGTAAAGGAGATTGTACCTGTGAGCCACTGCTCCTGTCAAGTGCTCTACTCTGTGGATGTCTAGAATTATTGTTTTTCTTGGAGTTTTTAATATAATGGTTCCAGTTTGTATATCTTCCTGGGAATATTTTAAATAGAAATTTTAAAGAATTTTGGAAAAATAACTATGACCTTGAATTAATACCCACATTAATATGAAACAACAAATAATTATATCACTTAGACATTGAATCTTACCAGATTCTAGCCAGTTTCTACCTGTCTACTCAGAGGAAACTGGTGAAGTGTGTGTGTGTGTGTGTGTGTGTGTGTGTGTGTGTGTGTGTGTGTGTGTGTGAGAGAGAGAGAGAGAGAGAGAGAGAGTTTGCGAGTTTGCATGTGTGTAGGCACACACACAACCACTTGCACACAAGCATGCATATATGTATACTTGTAAGTGTGTACATGTGCACGTGTGTGTGCACACATGTGTAAGCAAGACCACTTGTGAATACATTTGTGCATGTGCCTATGCCCGCATATTCACCACACTATTCAATTAGTTATGAAATGTCATATAAATATAATTCAAACCATTTTGTCTGTAGCATATTTTGTTCATCACAATGAACTAAGGATCCATTGAAGATATTTTTATATCTACACTTACATTCTAGTAGTTGTTGGGTATTATTCCTTTGAATGATTATACAGCAATTTGTGTATCCATTCTTGTATAGATGGATACTTGGGGCATTTCCAGTTTTTGACTCTCATGAATACAGCTGCTGTGAACAATCTTGCATAAAGCTTTTGCAGACATGTTATTTCATTCCTCTTGATTAAAGACTGAGGGTTGCGATTTCTCTTTCACAAGCGAGCATCTGTATGGGTTCATCACACAGCAGAAATGCTTAGCCATTTGCAAAGTCGCATATTACCTTAGAGCCCTGTGAATCTAAGCTGCTTAGAAATCTCTCTGGTACTGGGGACTGCCAGTATTTTTACTTTAAGGTTTTCTGATAAGAATGCTGATATTTTATTTTGCTTTCAACATTCTGTTGACCAAATTAATTACCTGGACATGTGCTTATTGGCCAGTTATCAATATCTTTAGGAAGTTATTAATATTTTTTGCCTGTGTTTTATAGATTGATTTATTGTCTTCTGAACAGCAGTAATTATTTCTGCATTTTTACAATCACCCCTTTGAGAAAATACATGCTTTTGTAAATATTCTCTCTCATCTGTAACTGCTTATTAATTTAAAGGTCTGTCTGAAGTTTAATTAACTAATTTTATGCTTAAGGTAATTATTTTGTTCTCTAAGAATTTTTGTGTAGTGAGAAAAGGCAGTTTTCTTAGAGAAGAAAAAGTAATACTTCAGATTTACTATAGACATGTATGGGTTTAGCATGAAATTTAAGTTTATGATCAGATTAATGTCTCTTAATTATCCGTATATGACTGTTTTGCCTCATCCATCACATTTATTCGTGTGTGCTCTATTTTTTCATGCTCTAGTCAGTAAAAATCTGCCCAAACTTCTTTTTCACGTTATTTACTGCTGGTGTAGCGAGTGCACTAATTTGGGTTAACTGGCTTTATTTACTGCAGTGAATGGACTCATTTAATCGTCCTAATTATGTATATTGGTATAGTCCTTGGAATTTTTTCTGGGAAGATCATATCAGATGCACTTAGGGAGTGGTTTGCTCTTGTTTGCCTAGTTGAATGCTTTTCATTTCTCATTGCTTAATGGTCACAGCTAGAATCTTCAGTACAAAAATACAATAGTCATTAGAAATGGAGAGACCATACACATCCATCCTTGTCTTGTTCCTGATCTTAGAAGGAAGGAATTCATTCTTTCACTAGATTTATTAATAGGGCTGTTTCCATCACTGTCAGTAAATCTCTTTAACATAAGACCTTAGGATAGAAGGTATTTCCTTCCAGAAAAATCCATAGAAACAAACAAAAGTCCAGGCAAGGTGCAGCTGTCATGCCAGGAGTGGGGAGGCAGAGACAGTAGCATCTCTGAAAACTGTTGGATGGCCACCCTAGCCAATGCAGGGAGTCCTGAGTCTAAATGAGAAAAGCCTGTCTCCAGTGGTAAAGTGAAGAGGAATGACATGGTTGATCTCCAGACAGCATATACGCGTGCTTATACACACAGGTACACACGTGAGCTGAAGCCATGTGCACCAGGACTCTTATTTGTGGGAATAATTTCAACTTCTTTCCTTATAAATTTTTAGAGATTGAAGATAAAATGTTGTTGATTTACTGTTTGGAAGTTTGTATATTTCTCTCTGGGCAGTGTATCAATACAACTAACTTACTGAATCAATTGAAATGATTGGTATACATTTAATCATAAGACATTTTACTTCCGTTAGGTCAGGTAGTGATGCTCCCTCCTCCACACCAAGGTTCACTAATTTTAGTTGACTTCTGCCCTTTTAATGTGAAAATGTTGCATCTTCTGTTAATCTTTTCAAAAGAACAGTTTTCATATAATTTTAGATTCTATATCTGATTTATTTGCATGATCAAACTTCAAAATTATTTTTCATGGTGTGTGTTTGTATGTGCATGGGTGCATATGCACATGTTTGTTTAATTTGGTCATCTTGACTAATTTGTGAAGTTTGAAATTTACTGATTTAAATTTTTTTAAGCTGTAACTATAGCTCCATTCAAGGTTTCATTATCTGTGTCACATACAGTAATTTTTTTAATCTTTAGGTTTTGTTCATCTACTAATATTTCCAAACATTCTTAGAATAATTATTCTTGTACATATTGATTATTACAAGTATATTGTTGAATCTTCATATTTTTCATTATTTCCTACAATCTTATTATTTATTGATTGATTCTTAATTTAGATTTTAGAGGAGATATTTTACCTTATTCCATTAATTATAATTTGGCTTATTCTACAGACTGAAATGTAGTCCATCCCAGAGTACATGAGGAGGAGGTGATTTCTAAAGTCTGACCTATTCGATTTAGAAGGCTTTCAGTGTCTCCCATTTCCTTGCAGGTCTATCTAGATGTTCTATCCATTATGAGATCCATCCTCTGTGTTTTAAAGCATATCTGAATTGCATATAAAGGTTGTTACTTCACAGATTTCTTTATTGTTCTTTAAGGGTTATCTGTTACCTTTTGGCTTTTGTTGCTTTAGATTAAAAGTGTATGTGATTATTCCTGCTCATACAGCTGAAGTGCTGAATACTGCCAAGGTTTTTCTTCTTACCACTGCTTTAATTATCTTGAAAGCAATGTGTCAAGTGTGGCTTTATGTATTTTACTGTTTTGTTTTCTAAGCCACAAGCATTTGTTTATGTGTTCCAGAAAATGTTGAAATTTTAGGAATTATTCCTCCACACTTACTGCTTTCTATGTATCTCCTCTGAAGCTCCCATTACAGGTACTTTAGTTTATGTGATAATATGGAATAAATATTTGAAAGTCTATTAAATTTTGTCTCTTTGTTTTAACTTTGTGTGTTCAAGAACATTTCCCTTTGTCTGTCTTAGATCACATATTGCATAGATGTAGTTCATTTACTCTTTATCTGGATGTCTCCGATATAATTTTAGGTCCATTTGGTACATTTTACTCTTTCACTTAGGGGATTTTTAAATTTTTTTTATGGTTCTTATTTCACTGCTAGGATTATCTTTGATTTTGTTATTTTTTCTTTTAAATTTTTGAATTTATTTATAACTGATGCCTTTTCTGATATTAAAGTAATATTCTAAGAGTTGAAGTTAGAAGCCAGGTAGTGGTGGCACATGCCTATAACCCCAGCACTTGGGAGGCAGAGGCAGGTGGATTTCTGAGTTCGAGGCCAGCTACAGAGTGAGTTCCAGGACAACCAGGGCTACACAGAGAAACCCTGTCTCAGAAAAAAAAAAAAAAAAAAAGGGTTGAAGTTAGGTCTTGAAAACAAAAAACAATGAATGAAAGATCTCAGATTATATTCAGAACTGAGATGAAATGCTGTGAGAAAAATAATTATTTTAGTCAGTATTTGATTGCAATGAAGAGACACCATGACCACAGCAACTCTTATTTTAAAAAAAATTTTTTTAAACATTATATTGGGATTAACTTACAGTGTCAGAGGTTCAGTCTATTATTATTATAGCAGGGAGCTTAGTAGTAGCATGTAAGCAGACATGGTGCTGGTGATGTTTGAGAATTCTGTATCCAGATTTGCAGACAGCAAAAAGAGAGAGAGCCACTGGCTTGAGACCTTGAGACCTCAAAGTCCACCCCCTAGTGGCACAGTTCCTCCAACAAGGCCACACCTATTCCAACCAGACCACACCTATTCCAACCAGACCACACCTATTCCAACCAGGCCACACCTATTCCAACCTGACCACATCTCCTAATCTATATCATCCCTGATGATTAAGCAATCAAATATATAAATCTATAGGGGCCATTCATATTCAAACAACCACAATCTTTGTAGATAGAGATATTAAAATTTGAACTCCAGCAAAAGATTAAATAATAATGTAATCTCAGTGTTATGTTTCCTGGATATTGTATGGTTCTGTGGTTCTGTAACAGCAAGTGTTTGTTCTTAGCCTACAAGGATTATATTACACATTTGCTATTTGCTCTCTAATATTTTGAGAAACAATTATTAATAGATGAAAAAATAGATGGTAGACAGATATATGATAGATGATAGAAAGATAGATATAGAGAATGATAGATAGATGATAGACATATAGACAGACAGACAGACAGAGAGATAGGTAATACATGATAGAGATAGAGGCAACAATTCAGAATTCCATAAAACTTTTAGATTTTCTAAACTTATTTAAAGAACATGTGGGGTCTTTATATGATTGTTTTGAGCGTATTATTTTCTGTTTATTTATTTGTGTGTGTGTCTGTGTGTTCCTGCCATGGCATATATGTGGAGGTCAGAGACAACTTTTGGAGTCCCTTATCTCCTTCCACCATGTGGGTCCCAGGGATCAAACTCACATCCTCTGGACTGGCCACAAGATTTTTTATTCACTGAACCATTTTGCCAGCCCTTTTATGTGATTTGTGAAACTTTCCTTTTTATAAGTTTGAAATCATATGAGGTTATAAAAATATTAGTTTTACTGTACATAAAAGGATATAATGATTTTCTTGTTTATTCTCTTAGAGTCAGAGAAGTTAAGTTCATTCTTTGAGAAGTTCATATACGTATGTAGTATATCCTGGTTCTGCTTCCCACACACCCTCTCTCATCTCACTTCACTCCAGTCAAATCCCCATCCCTACCAATCTTTGTTCCAGAGTCATGACTTCTGGTTCTGTCTTCTGACTTGTTTAATTTAAAAGGGTTATGTATGTGACCCTTAGACTGGAACTATCTCACTGTGGGTATACAACTGAAGACGGTGACTCTACCTCTCCCTGAATCTATCAGTAGGGAATAGTTTAACAAGGGATAGGTCCTCCTGAGTCCCTCCTCCATCCATGCCTGCTGTTGATAAGTTGACTTGTGTGAAGACCCGCTACAGGCATCTGAAATTACTGTGAGTTTCTGATTGCAATGGCTGGGTCTTGTCCCCATATCTAACACCCCATAGTGTGTCTCCCTGTATTTGGACTCTTACATACTTTATATACCTGTTTCTTCAATGTTCCTTTGTCTTTACATTGGATAGTATACATATCTTATTTAAGGCTGAAACCTCATCAGTCATTTACTTTAGCTACTTATATAGTCACAACACTATGCACTTTCTGCCAAGAGATAAGAAATGGAAACAGCCTAGGTGACCACAGAGGTTGGGTGGTGTCTTAGTCAGGGTTTCTATTCCTGCACAAACATCATAACCAAGAAGCAAGTTGGGGAGGAAAGGGTTTATTCGGCTTATACTTCCAATTGCTGTTCATCACAAAAGGAAGTCAGAACTGGAACTCAAGCAGGTCAAGGAGCAGGAGCTGATGCAGAGGCCATGGAAGAATGCTGCTTACTGGTTTGCTTCCTCCTGACTTGCTCAGCTTGCTCTCTTATAGAGCCCAAGACTACCAGTCCAGGGATGGTACCACTCACAAGGGGCCCTCCCCCCTTGATCACTAATTGAGAAAATGCCTTACAGCTGGATCTCATGGAGGCATTTTCTCAAGGGAGCCTCCTTTCTCTGTGATAATGCCAGCTTGTGTCAAGCTGACACACAAAACCAGCCAGTACAGGTGGGTAATGTGATGCATATACACAAAGGAATTTTGTCCTTATGAAAATAAGCATGAACCTTAGAGGTAAAGGGAAGGTATTTCAGAAAGTATGAATGAGATAGCACATGCAGAAGGGTGGAAATACCGAGGCATTGCCTCCCTCATGTGAGGCCTTGAATCTCTAATTCCATATGTTCACCTTTAAGTTCCTGTAGAAGCCAGGAAACTAAACAAGGGCCGTTAGAAGGGGAATTTCTTAAAAGATGTGGGGGAGTCGAGCGTAGGTAATGTGAATGGACACACAGAAGGAGACTACCAGGGAGATAAAGACTTAAGCAAGGTAGATGATAGGGGAGAGAAAGCTTTGGTGGATAGAATTAACTCAAATGGAGGCATATCAAAAACACATATGGAAATGTTTAATCTTGAAACTCAAGTAAACTGTAATTTATAAGAGAATAAAACCCTTGCCAGTCAGGCTAAAGGTTCTACTAGACACAGTGCATTGTTAAGCAATACCCCAGTACCAGAAGTGGATTACCTCTTGATCGGTTGTTGGTCAGAGAGACTGCCCCCTAATGATGCTGAATTGTGCCATCCTTTTTTTCAAACAGAACTAAATTAAAAGACGCTCTTTCTAAAATCATCATCACATATCTTGACTGCATGATACAGAGAAATGAAGCTTGAGTCGAGCTGAGTGCTTCTTCTCTGTCAGGTAGCATTCAGAGTTTGGCAAGGTACTCTGAAGACTGCTAAAGGAAAAACGACAGAAATGGCATGACCTCCCTTTGAACCTTACAAACTGTGAGAGCTACTGTCTAGATGATGCGTGTCCAACATGTGCAATATTGGCTCTATCTGAATGGGAGTAACTAACAGCTCTCTGATTTACTACTAAAAGAGTACTCCACAGGAAATCATTTATTCTTGGTGTTATAAGTTTGGTCAGAACCCATAAAAAGGAAAATGACAGGTCCTATTGGGCAACTAGACACTTCAGTTTAGCTCAATTGGCATCACTTAATCTTTTAAAAATTTATTTTAACACAGCAGTAAAATAAATAAGAGACTATGAAGAAGGCATTATTGGACGTGATATATTTGACCTGGCTGAAGTTTTACAATAATAGAATAACACTGAAATAAGTTTTTGCTGTAATAAAACCTGTATTTAAATGATTTCAGTATTCTACTCAGAAGAAAATTAAGTAAACAAATGTCACAGACATGTTTTCCCAGCTACAACATTTCCTCTCACTATTCACGATTTTTGAGGCCTAAATTATTCAGCCCCTTCATTTAGTTCTGATGTGAGAATGAAAGAATCATACAGACTATTTTATTTAGCCCTTGGTTCTTATTCAACAACTTGACGCCATCATTTTTATCCTTTTCCCCATTAAGCACCGGAATAGAAAGAACATGCATTGTGCTTTGGTTCTGAATTCTTAAAATCCATTCTATAATTTTCTTTCCTTAGAAAAATTCACAACATTTTTTTTCTCTCATCTACCAGGTTATGTGGGTGAGGTAAGGCTTATCAATGAGGGTGTATTGCTCCTCAAAAATACTATCAAAAAGAAATATGCTTTTAAACTTCAAAACCTCAGAAGATAGAGTGCCACAATTGCACATTTCTTTTCTAACTCTTCTTTAAATATTTTAGCACATATACATAAGAATGAGTTTATTTTTAAACATGTATTTTTGAGAGATTTTTACATGCACACATTATTTACACCATTTCCACCCCTCATTGTCCACCTCCAATTTCTCCTGTGTCATAACCCAATTCCCCATTATCCCTCTTTCAAATTTATGACCTCTAATTATTAGTGTTACACATTATGCAACCTTCTATACTCACTTAATGCTTCTTACCATGATTTGAGCAACGTTAGTGAGCATCAGTTCTAAATCTGTTAGTTGCCTATAGTTCTTCCTCTTTGGATAGGGCCTGGTGAGATTTTTCCCTGTGGTCATTTGCATGTCAACTGGTAGTGTCATCAGGCAGGTATTGTTGAGGAAACCATATTGTTCAGATTGTATGGGTGCCATTTCTCCATTTCACAAAAAATGTCCTTATCCTCTAGCTCCTACAATTCTACTGTCCCCTCTTCTGCAATGCTCCTTGACACTTAGATGTAGGAGCTGTGCAGTAGATGTATCAGCTGGGGTTGGGCATCCCATGATCTGTTGGCCATTTGTAGATTTCTGTAATATTCTTTCAGCTTCAAAATGAAATTACGCAGGTGAGGGTGAGAGCTAGGCTTGCCTGTGGATATAAGGGTGTTTTTAGAATGCACTTGGAAATTGTATTGGCTTAGGAAATTAGCAAAACTGGGCTCCTCTCTCACGGTCCAGGAGTTTTGCTAGCAAATCATCTATTCAGTTTAAACTACCAGGCATGATTTTCTTCCTACTGAGTGAGTGGTCTTCAGTCCCATGAGAAGCTGTTGCTGAACCCTGAGGAGTATCACTAATGCACCATTGGGTATATGTATATATATATATATATATATATATATATAGTATAGTCATTGCTATGGGTCAGAGGGTTTACACTAGAAAGGAATTTACTGAGTATGGTAACCCAGACCCAGAAAGACAAATATCACATGTTCCCTCTTGTTTGTAGATCCCAGCTCCAAATCTTTAGATATGAGTGTATAACCAGCTTTAACTGCGGAAACCAGGAAACTTAAATGGGACTATAGGGGGAGCAAGCTCTGGAGAGGGGAAAAATGGAGCACAGTAGCTATGAAGGTGGACATGTGACATTCATAATATATAGGAGTGTGTGTGTATACCTACAGAGAGAGTTTAAACAAAGTTGTACCACTTGGGGTGATATTTCTAACAAAAGCTCCAGAGACAGGCCTGTGAATCCTCCCTTTGAGTTGTTGGTCTCGGGAGTCTAGCAGACTCCCAAAACAATAGAGGTGATTACAGTTGCCCTTGTCCGATTCCCAGAATCAATCTGGGAATGATTGCTTGCAGGTAAGATCCTATTGCTGAATAGACCACACACTTTAAACACTGGACTGGGAGGAATCAAACTGGAACCAACCTGGAAGTCCCCCTTCCTGAAGGCTATCTCTCCTACTACCTTTATCCCTTTTTATTAAATAATAATATCTTATACATAAATGAACCTACATTAAAGTGACTAAAAACCAAACAAATAACTCTACCCACTATTCCATTACCTAATTAAACCAACCTCTTTATTCTCAATTGCTCTTAGATTACTACACATGCAAGTTATATTTTTACATGTGTAATTTCATACTATAGACCGAATGCAAAATTAGAATATTTTGACAATTGATTCCTATATATAAGTATATTACTTATAATTCTTGCAATATAAATTTACTGGGTTTTTTTTTTATGTTTTTGTGTAAATTTTGCCATAATTTCAGTTTGGTTTGGCTTCCCTAGAGGGAAACTAAACTATGAGGCTATTTGTGAAGCATTTCAATACAGTATTCTTTCAGATATGGGTAATCCTCCAGCCTTGTCACAATTTTTGTGGTCCATGTCCAAGTCTGAAGACTATGCTTGTGGCTTTTGGCTACATGATATCTCCAAGGTTTTAAATTTTGTTTTAAATGGAAGCAATAACTTTTTCTTATTCAAAATATTTATTATGCATTTATGCTTTTATTACATGTTGCAATTGCAAAACTAAATGACACAAGGTCATTGACAACAAAACAATGGAATGTATAACTGGATGATGACAGACACTTAGCTGGGTAGAGTCCCGGGTGGTGGCCCCGTTTCAGGAGCAACCAGAGTGCCTCTTGCATCTATTATAGAGGGAACAGAGAACACAGAAGAATTTGGTGAGTCAGATAAACACCCGATAGTCAGAAACAACCCTGCGTTTGTGTGTTTTAAGATCATTTCTTTTGTCCAGATGTAATTGTCAAATACATGCTAGTGTAGGTGTGGGTGTATGATCAGGGTCTCAGAATGAGGGATCACAACTTATGTTTACTCTTGGCAAGATTTCAGTTGGGAAAAATCCTACCGTTCTGTGAAGGGAATATAGGTTTTGGTGGTATAAATGTTTTCATTATGGAATATCTCCCTCAAACCCCATGATTTTGTTAAAGGCAGACTTTCAAAAGGATGCTACCAGTCTATTTGTCAAGCCAGTATGTGTCTTCTCCGACGAATTTATTTAAAAACAATTTCATCCCAGGAGATTGCCACATATAGTCTTAGAAGTATGTCTTAGAAGGTAGGACTAAGCAGATCAAGGGAGAAGTCATACGTCTGTGACACATGTACGCAGAGGTATAAGCCCTCTCCTTGCCCTATTGTTTGGATACTTCACAAGCAAACTTCAGTGGTCCTTACGCCTGCATGTGGAATGTCCTACATTAGGAACAGCTTACTATTTTTCTATGAATTCTTTCACTATGAGCATTTATTACTTTGTACGGAGATAGTTTGGGAAAATATATGAAGCATTTAACTATACAAAATGTTGATATGGTGCACATTGAAATACAATTTTCATTTCTCAAAAATCAGGAAAATATTGCAACACAGGAAATGGGTCTGGTTTTAATTTCTCATGATAAAATAAGTTCCTAGTATTTTGTAGCTCTTGTAGGACAGTGGGTCCTGACTTATCAACATGTCCTGTGTCATCATTAATCCATTGTTAATCAACCATTTATGCAGATGTAAGAATGACAAATAACACAGAAATCTTCCATGACCGCCAAGTTACAGGTCTCCTTTTTAAAGCCCCCAATCACATGCTACATAGTCTAAATCAGGTACTGTACATTTAATAACATCTGATTGCTGAATCTGCAAGATGTGCTCAGTGTACTCCATCACTCAGGAGCCTTGAGGTAGTAACACAAGAGCCGAACTCTTGATATCAGTATCTTTGACCTGCTGTGGAAGCTTGAAATACTCAGAAATGTGCAGCTTGTCTTTGCTGTATTTTTTTCCTCATTTTAAATATTCCTACTCTACTATGTGTAAGTAATGGATACAAGCTAATAAAAGGTTTTGGATGTAAAGAGATCATTTGGCTTATTTTTTTAAATTACATTTGTAGTTGTTCACATTTTGTGTGCATGAGAGATGAGTAAGCATATGTGATGGTGTATGTGTGTGGATGTCAGGGGACAACTTGTAAAAGCTGGCTTTTTCCTTCCATCTTTTGTCGACTGAGAAGAAAACTCAGGCTTGGTGGCAAGCCCTTTGACCGTTGAGCCATCTCAACAGAACCTTTACACATTTTATAACAAAAGTAATATTCCTTTCATGTCTGGCTTTTACAGTCTATAGTAACACAGAGATTTTATTAAGGATATTATCTGTATTTCCTTCACCTTCAAACACCCCCTTGGAATCCAGGACAATGATGAAGCAAGTATTCTTCAGGTTTTCATTAATTGTGTTTTGTATAAGTCTTGCACTGTGTACATGTATAATGACTGCGTACTAAACAATAGATGCATTGAACATTTTGTTATTGTCCATTGTATTATGCTAAATGTTGATAATAGGAATCAACACAAATCTTCATCCTTAAATTCCTGAGTTAACTAAGATGAAATTATGTTTCTCCTTTTATTAATCCACCAACAAAGAAAATTTATGTCATAATTTTTGTGACCCAGAATCCTGTTGTCTTTGAGCAATTTTAAAATTCAGTATTGCTGCCCAAACTCTTAAGCATCTCATCTTTAGGAGACAGTGAAGGAAAGTAGAGAAGTAAGATGTTGTTTGCAGGAAAGGCTTCACCACATTTGTTTTTTGTCAATTTATTTATTTATTTATTTATTCACTTTATATTCTAATCCCAACCCACTCCACCCCCGTCTTCCCATCTTCCCAGTCCCCCTCACATAGTCCTGACACCTCTCCCCTTCTCTAAAAAGAGGAAATCCCAGGCTGACACTGTCACTGCAGGACTAGGCACATCCTCTCCCACTGAGACTAGACAAAGCAATCCAGTTAGAGGACTGCTGGCACTCAACTTCTGAGTTTCAAGAGTAAATAAATCTGACTGTCTGCATCTGAAGTCAGTCATGGGGAAATAGCAAGTATTTATAACGGTCTTCCTCCACTGCCCTGTCTCTTTTGCATTTGCCTTAAACAATCACTTCACATAGTTATGAATCCTTACCCCATAGAATAAACTCAATTATCATTCATGAGGGGATTAGTTTAGTTATATACTTGCTTAGATAGAAACCTTGTGACTTTCCATTGTCCTAAAACACAGGGGAGAGAAAAAAGACATACACTGAAGGATTTCCAGTTTTTAACATAATTCTATTTACTGTCAATATGAAATAATAGTCCAGTTTACCCCTAGTACATAATATCAATCACTTACAAGCACAAGAACCCTCCTTGCCTGGTGATTCAGAGATAGAAGCAGTCCAAAGTGGTCAGCCAACAATCACAGCTTCCTATACAGTGGACTCATGGCTGTGTTTCATGGGAGGAACATTTTTCTCTCTGTAATGAAAGCTTCATGACCAGCAGAGCAAATGATCATGGGAGCTAGAAGTGCATATTTGCTACTGACTTGGTAGGGATTCTAGCTAATCATGACACTGATTTCTACCCCCTTGATTTCTAAACAATAGATCTGCCACCTGAGAGAAACAGCACTAAAAAGTGTCTAACCTTGAAAGATATTCCGATTCAGGCAACGTTGTGTCATTGCCTTTTGAAGACTCAGTCAGTTCTTTGATCAGACATTATATAGGATAAAACAGTCTTCAAGTCTTTATGTGCTAGTTTGGGCAGAAGCATTGAGTTCAGAGAAGGCAAATCTATTTATATAAATGTCTATCTCAGCAACAACAAATCACAGCCTCTCCCATAATTCACACAATCCAATATGGCCAAATTTTTTCCAGATTTCTGGCTGATCAATTTGAGAAATACCAAGAACTCTTATGTTAGTATTTGGGAACTTAATAGTGGTCATAGCCAAGACAACTTTGGTAAATAAAATTCCATATACTGGTCAAATGACTTCTATATGGAGTGAAAAAACAAGCCCATATGTTTAAGTACTAACTTCTGGAAAGATTTCCTTTCACCACCATTTTTCAGTTCAGGGACGTTCCACTTCATGCTATAAGATGAAGCTACATATACTTCCTGATGAAGAATTATCTATAACTCAGCATCAAGCTTTTACCGCCATCTTTTTCTTTTTGTGTAATGAAAGAGGCAGTTCCTACCTGGATATAGATGAAGGCTGGAGAGGAAGGCCAGGTAGAATTGCGGACTCCAGGCACTGGTTTACTACCTTGTATAGTTTATTAGTGTCTTTGGAGGCTTTCTTGGACCTGTCTAATATACATGTTACTTCTATTTCATGATGGAGTGCTACTGGGCCTGCAGCTCACCTTGCATTATATCTTTATGGCTTACTTACTTTAGAATTCAGTATCTTAAAGGATGGTAGTCCTTTAGTTGTCTTCAGGTATAACTCACTCTACAGACTCAACACCCCCACTAAACTATTTGCCAGCTGAAAACTCTATCTCACATGGTGGCTATAATGGCCCTTTGTAAAATCTGGCTTATACAGTATACAAACTAAATATTTGACTTACAGTGGTAAATGTAAAACAAAATTATTTAAAATTAATAAGAAACTGCTTTGGCAATGAGCGCTAACATCAATTTTCAAATAATCTGAAGTATTTCCAGTCATAAACTTCCTGTAAATCAAAATTCAAATGTGAGTTTTCTTATATAAGGAAACTAATTATACAAATATATATTCTAGAATATCAATTAACTATCAAGAAAATATGATTAAAGCCAAATATACTAAAGTATATTTGAAGGATGTGTGCAACTTTTATGAGACATAAAAATTCAGTGTTTGTAAATGTTATGTTACTTTCAAATAATTTTATTTTCCTTTTAATCAGTAATTCCAAACATGAAGACAATTAGAGAAAAGGAGAAAATATATAATAAATCATCACAATATGATAAGCAGACATGAATTTGATCAAAATTACACTTTTTTAAGACACAAAATTAGCCACTATACTTTTATTATTCACTTTTATAATACATGTTGTTGACATTGAAAATATGTGCAAAGCTAAACAGGTCTGCTCTTTTCTGATGAGGAATAGGAGGGAGACTAGGTCTGGGGAGGAGGAGATCTGGTGGTAGAGAGCTGGGAGAAGTAACTCAGAGGCAGGAAAAACTCTGGTCAGGTTATATTGTAAGAGAAAATAATCTATTGTCAATAAAAAAATTAAAAATAAAGAAAATATGTGCAAAGTTCTTTAACATCCAACAATGCATTGTAAAATCATCTTATAAAGCTAAAGTAAAAATTTAGTTGACAAATATTTTACTACACAATACTTTAAAATTTTTCCAGGAGTGACAGTTCTCATCTGTAATGCTAGCACTCAAGAAGATAAGGCAGGAAAATCACAGCAAAGCTGGTACAGGCTGCCTTGTGAATTCAAGGTCAACCTGGGATACAAATCAAACTCCTATATCAGAACAAACACCACATAAAATTAGTATGATTGTACTGGCTGGTTTTGTGTGTCAACTTGACACAAGCTGGAGTTATCACAGAGAAAGGAGCTTCAGTTGAGGAAATGGTTCCATGAGATCCAATTGTAAGGCATTTTCTCACTTAGTGATGAGGGGGGGACGGGCCCATTGTAGGTGGTACCATCCCTGGTCTGGTAATCATGGGTGCTATAAGAAAGCAAGCTAATTGGGTTGTTTGGTTTTTTGGTAGTTAGCTTCTTGAGTTCTTTATATATTTTGGATATTAGCCCTCTATGGGATGTGGGGTTAGTGAAGATTTTTTCCCAGTCTGTACCAGAGAAACATGAGGCTCCCAAAATCCAATGGGAATGACTTTAGCCATAATGCACAGAGAAGGGGGAGATAGAACCTGTGGTGAGCACCTCCAGTAGATAGGCAAGGCCCCTGGTGGAGGAATGGAGCTACCCACCCATCTCAAAGATTTTTTTTTAACCCAGAAATGTTCCTGTCCAAAAGAACAAAGACAAAAAATGGAACAGAGACCAAAGGAAGGACCAACCAGGGAATGGCCCCACCTGGGGATACATCATGTCTGCAGACACCATTCCCAACACTGTTGCCCTGGTCAACACAAATATTTATAATTCAAATGATTAAGCTTTAATAGTTATTTTTAAAATTAGCTTATCAGCCATGTGGCATGGATCTCTTGTGAAAATGCCAGACCTGTTCAAGCCACATATGTAGAAAACCATATACATTAAGTTTATCCTATACAAACTTGGGAAGAAGACTTCTTAGTTTCTCTAATGAAAATGTCAGACACTATGCATTATTTGGCTGGTACACCCAGGGGTAAGGAAACAGACATAGTTTTAATTCATGCTTCTAAAGTGCCAGATTACAACCATTCATTGAATCCAGTCCAGGCTCAAAACATAATTGATGGCAGCTCAAATTCTCAGCTAAAAACCAACAACATTCACTGAATCTGTTGCTGGGTTTTTTTGGGGGGATGGGGGGTGTTTCAGGTGCAGGGCCCCTGCTAAATGGAATCCTAAAGGGAGAGCTTTTGTTATGGTGCTGGTGTGGGTGCTGGTGTGTGTGTGTGTGTGGGGGGGGTGTATCTGTGTGTGTGTGTGCCGCACATGCACGTATATGTTCTAATATTACAAATCCCCTTCCATTGGAAGGCAAACAATGAAAATGGAATGTAGTTATTGCTGAGAACCACTACAGACCACTAGCTGTGGGGCTATTAAAATTACCTAGCACATCAGACAAATAGAGGTTTCTATCCAGGACATTGTTTCATGAGTGAACACTTTATTTACCCTTGGCACCTTATTTTCTTTTCACCACCAAATGGTTGTGCATTTATAATTAATGAGTTGGCATTGTATTATTAATACAGAATTCAAGACAGTTTGCAACAGAGCAGTATACTTTCAGGAAGTTTTATACCGAAAATGATTTTTGAATCATCATTGCCTATGAATGTTCAGCATTTTTAATGTATGTGAAACATATTTTAGTTCAAGAAGTCACACCCATTCAGATTAAATTGTAATGAATGAAGGATTGAAAAAGTGAGTGAATACAGAAGCATTGAATGACTATAAAAAATACAGATTTCTATGATTAATACTAAATTTAATAGATTTGAAAGCTTCCACACTTCCGTTACTTGTTTATGTTATTAAAACTCTAGTTTCTCGACAGGCAGTGGAAGCACACGCCTTTAATCCCAGAACTCTGGAGGCAGAGGCAGGCAGATTTCTGAGTTCAAGGCCAGCCTGGTCTACAGAGTGAGTTCCAGGACAGCCAGGGCTATACAGAGAAACCCTGTTTCAAAAAACCAAAAAATAAAAAAATAAAAAATCCTCTAGTTTCTCAGTTGCCGTTATCACTAGCAAGCTAGAAAAGCCTCATGATAAACAGCCAATCTCTATACTCAAGAACAAAAAGTTTTCATGCCTAGTAGGAATTCACTGGAAGGGGCAGTAAGTACTCTAGTCACCACATGATTATTAAACAGTATTAGTTTAATATTGAACTAATTAAAAGCCCCCATAAGAAGTGCTTCGAGCTATCACTGATAAGACTGATAAGAGGAGAACCAGTCTTCTACAGGAGGAAATCACCTGATAGGCTGTCTAATCACAAATAGTTAGCCCTTTAAACCTGTGTACATAAAAGCAACATTAAATGGACTCAGCTGGTTACATATAAGTTACATACTTGTGTGTGTGTAATAATTATAGCAGTGGTTAGGAAACTGAGAGAGAGTAGGGGGATGGGACACTAGAGAGAATTGAGGGTGGAACACCAGGAGTGTTGGACCTAAAAGAGGGAGGGGTTGAATGTAAACATAGTACTCATATATGAAATTCTCAAAAAAAAAAAATGTTTACAAAGAAAGAAAAATCCAAAGAGAAAATAAATCCTAATAAAGGAAGCCAATCTCAGTGTAATTTTGAAGAGTGAATAGATATATTTTTACATAGAAAAAAAAAACTAGATCTTGAGAAGTATTCCAGGAAAGATTCATAATAGGAAGAAAACCAGAAATGAGAAGGAACAGGCTGGGTTACCCATAATGATGCACTCCCAGAGAACAGTCAGATAATTCAATTGACAGGCTTTCTAAGAAACTGGTTTCCAGACATTTTCAGACTTGCTGTCATCAAAAAGTGTTTTCATTCAAAGCTAAAGTTATAGGCAACTCTCTGCAAACCATTGATGGTATCCAATTAGCTTCTAATCGTTAGAACATTATAGTAATCTCATTAGGACTCCTCCACTTTGATCTTTTTTTTGCATGAGAAAATATTGCAGTTTTCTTTTGGAGAAAATACATCTAACTAAAAATATTTTAATAGAGAGTAATATGCTTTCACATCCTTAAATAAATCACTGGAGAAACGTAATTCTATAGAACCCCACATAATACGTTTTCAGAGCAATAATTTAGTTTACAATTGTGATCATTATTATTTAATCTAAGCATACTATAAGAAGATGCAAAAATCCTAGAAATACATACTCTCACTTGCATCAACACTTTTCCTATAATTGATACTGTATTTATAACATAATTAACAACACAACCCAATACAAACACATTAGCTAATAAGAAATTACAGTAAAGCAAGTTAGGCGTTATGTTGTCTTTGTGAGGTAGCTTTTTAGAATGGTATATTTTTCCAAGAGAATAACAGGAGGTTTCTTGTCAGTAGTGTACATTACCAAGAGTTCAAAAACTAAATATAATTATTCATTTTATATCTGCTAGATTCATCTGTGCCATATTCTTCTACTGGACCCTTCTGCATCAAGTAATTTAAAAGCCCAAGGGAATAGGATGTGGCTGAGCCAATAAGCAGTTTCTGGGGTTCAACTAGATTGAGCTGAATCCCTGATAAATAGCAGGGCTTCCCAATGGGTTTATCTGAGCACTTCTCCAGCAGTTACCAAGAACAAGGTTTGAAATATATCACCTTATAAACCGGTTGAGTGTGTGGGTGGGTACTCTGACTAATTGATCTTTTTGTGTGATAGTTACAGGTAAAAGATTTTAACTGGTTTTCAAAACATTGTTCCATCAGTACATAACAGACTCTTCAGTGTATTTCATTAAATGCTTCTTTAAAAGGTCAGTCAGGGCTGACCAATTTCTCCTGTGGGATATTGAATTTGACCTTTGGATTGCTGTTTCCCCTTCTTGCTAATCCTGCCTCCTGGATACAGTTTTTTCCATGTGTTTCAATGGAACATGGCTGGTGGCCACACAAATGAATGGCTTTTTGGTGATTTATGAAGTGTCCTAGAGGCCTGATGAAGTATTTTCAGCACAAGGGTAATCATATGTACTTCTTATCTACTTTACCTCATTATAAATCCATTTCTTTGAAGTACTATTTACAAATCATAGCTTCCAACTGGAATAATCCTGGTAGACCCCCTCTCCCCTTTTTGTGCCACGCCCCTGTCCTATCTCGAGTAATTAGAACTAAACCTGACTTTAGGACCCAGATCTCCGCACTGGTTAAGAGCTACCCAGGAGAGTGTGATAATTAGCCAAGATTGAGAACTACTGTGGGAGAACCTGTTATCTTATCAAATTCATTCCTAAAGGATCCAAGCAGTTATATGATGTTTTCCAATCTCTGGTTCTTTGTTGGAAGTTAAAGTGGATCAGTGTCCCTTGCATCTCACACTAAACATGTTTTCTGATATTTGGGTTCAATCTAGCATTTGCTCTAATTATCTCACTTAGCTTTCTGTCTTGTACTCCAGAGAGTGAGAGAGCAGAGGACTTTGTGAATAGGAAGTCACTGTCAGTTTTTACTCAGTGTACAGTAGAGTTCTCAACACAGACTAAACCAAGGAAAATATCCAATTTACAGCATCATATAACAGAAATATTTAGGCATAGAGTTGGACAAGGGTGGTTTTATCTCACCATCTAAATTATGGCCATAGGTTTTCCCGTCCTCCACTTCATGTCTCTGTATTCTGTTGTCTTGGCTTTGTTCTCAGGTCTCATATTTAGGCCCCTTTGAGTTTCAGGCTAATACTTCTCTAACTGCAAGTTAAACAGCAGACTGTGTTTTCCTGGGTAGGTTGTACTGACACTTTAGCAGTTATTTTGGTTGGCTTATCCTGTATTCCTGAAGTCACTCCTCAGACAATTATGATACACAGGAATATTGGAGGTTTACAGTTAGGTCAGCGTTTCTCAAGCTCTCTTGCTGCAGTCAGAAATGAGTTCTTATCTGAAGTACACTACTTGAAATTGGAGTAGTTTATACCAAAATCCATGCTACTGAAGTGTGAGGGATGAATTCTTATCTGAAGCACACTACCTGAGTGGGAATAGTTTATACCAAAATCTATGCTGCTGCTGACTAAATAGAAACCATCAAAACTGGGCTTCCAATGACACTCAAACAGACTTCCGATGTGGGGCAACTGAGTCTTTGCAGTGTGAGCTTTTATGACGAAGAAGCAAAGGACAAATAAAAGGTATCAGAACGCCTCAGCCATAGCCAGCTCCTTATCAGCATCAAGGCACAGAAATCAGTGCAGAATTGTTAATACTAACATGGCTTCCTTAGTGAAATGCTAAGTTGTAAAAACAGCCACTTAAGGAAGAAAGGAGACTAAATGACATTTTAGGGAAGAGAATGAGAAAGCACAGTTCTTTTGTTTTTACTTACATCTTTATCACCTAAAAAGAATAAAAGACCCTTGAGAAGTGGCACCCATGCTTCATGAGCCCATACATTCTTGACAAGATGATGCTGTGAATACCAAATGTATTAACATCAAAAAGCCCTCTCCCTATCCTTGTGAAAAAGATACAACTTAAATATTACCAGAATTTTGACAATAGTGGCCCTTTGACTTTTAACTCCTTGTGATGTTTGGTTGAGATCTCAAACCTCTCCAAGACTATTTGATTAATTGTTATGGTTTGGATGGAAAATTTCTCCCTCGGGCTCAAGTGTGTACTCTTGGTCTGTCCACAACAGGCACATCGTTCTGGGACATTGTAGAACTTCTTGGAAGTGAGCCTTAGCTATCAAAAGTAGGTCACCTGAGGAGGATGTTTGAAGGTTCCATGCAATTCCAGTTCTGGCCTGTGCTCTCTGTGAGTGAGAGCTCTGAGATATTCTCCTGCCACTACAGATGAAACTACACCAACTGCCATGCTTTCTGCTGTGACTGACTGAACTCTAATCTACTAAATGCTGAAATCTTCTTTCATTACATTTTTGCTGCCTAATGTCTTAGTTGCAGCAATTTAACAGTGACTAACACACTGTCCAGGGTAGGTACCTAATAACAGTTCTTACTTAGAATGGGATAAAGTGAATCTACCTCCCTCTTCACCCCCTCCTTCATTTTATCATGGATACAATTATTAATATTTGGCAATTAGTTTTAATTCCTATTTTTCTTTAGATGCATTAGTTTGAGTTTTAACCTTTTGCCTGTTATATTTCTAGTCTACTTACAAACCTTGCTTCCAAAAATGTTACTCTTTGTAGAAAAAGTTTGGGAAAAGAAACAATGACCTCTAATTATACCATTTAAATTCAAAATCTATTATACTTTGGTAGTTTTCAAGTATTTTCTTCAGTGTAGTTTTCTTGTACATAGCTCATGCTTTTTTCTTACGTCCTTGATATTCTCCCCTTCACCTGATCATGGTACCAACTTACCAAACAAATCTCCTTAGAGTATCCATCTGTCCCTTTCATCACCTTATTTAATATCTATCTTTCTTGTCTTCTCCCTGGAGGTTTCCAATGCTTTTCCCAATTCCTTGTGTCTAATGCTATTTATTCTCCATGCTAGGGCCAGCATGATTTGTTTAAGTCTATGTATTTGATCATCTAATTATTCTGCTTTAAAATAAAGGAATGCAAGTGGTGGGAAGGATAGCTCCATCAATAAAGAGTTTGTCACTCAAGCATGAGGGCCTGAGATAGACTCCATGAATTCATGGAGAAAAGATTATTGCTGTGATGGTGCAGTTTTGTAATCCCAGCACTGGGAACTTGTAGATGGGAAGATCTTTGGAGCTGCCTGGACAACCAGCCTAGTTGAATTAGAGAGTCTCAAGCCTCAGTGAAAAGTACAATAATAAACAAACAAATGAAGAAAGCTCCCCCCCCAAAAAAAGCAAGTTAGATAACTTTAGGTCAATCCAAAGTTGACCTCTGACTCTTACACACATGTTCTAATACACATGCACTTGCACACATGAACATATATACAAAGGTGAGCATATAAATAGATCGCCATTGTTTCTTGCCATGATAACCCAAGAAACAAACTCTGGGCCTGATACAGAGACCTCTGTACAATGCACTATTTCTCTGATCTCAGGATGCCATCTCAGCCAGCCTCCCTCCCTCCCACCTCAGCTTTGTTTTCTAGAAACCCACATCGTCCCATCAATGTTCAATGTTCAGGATGCATAGGATGAGAACCTGAGAAGAACATTTCTGTGCATATAACCATAACTGTTTTGGTATTGCCTAGCTTAAAGCATTTATCCTTCTCTGGTGTAGAATTTCCTACAACACATTCTATTTTTGAAAGATTTAGTTTATTTTCAGTTATGTGTTTGCATATGGCTATGTGCCCATGAGTGAAGGTTCCTGAGGAATCCAAAGCATCAAATCAGCCTGGATCTGGTTACAGGCAGTTTTAAGTTACCTAACTTGTATACTAGGAACCGAGGTCATCTGCAAGAGCAGGAAGTGCTCTTAACCTCTAAGCTGTTGCTATAGTCCAATACTTCATCTAAAAAGTAGACAAATCCAATACTTTGTCTAAAAAGTGTTCCCCATTTGGGGTTCAAAGCTTAGTTCAGGCAGTAGATCTTCTCCAAGCTTCTCAAAACAGAAGAATGACCTACCATGTGGCATCGGAAGACCTGTCTAAGCAAACCCTGAATCTCTGGGAAGGACTCAGAAGAAAAACGCTTTGGGAAGGACACAGTGAATGGCAGCGTAGGGCGCTCACATTGGAGATTCGCTGGTATAAGCAGCCTGCAGTTTCCGTTCTGTGCTTCGTGAATATGAGGATGATATAGATGTTGATGCACTGCCAACTTGTGCATTAGCAGTGCTTCATGGCCTCTCTTATACAAGTCGTACATTAATTCTCCTGTTGTAAATCTGCCTGTCAGGCTAAAACAGTGCTGTAAGCCCTTCATAACATCCTGTTCCTCTCTCTTCCATGCCCTTGGCAGAGAACTGACTTCATATAGGAAACTCGGAAAGTGTAGGGTGAAGGTGGACAGTTATGAATGGCATAGTGATTTCCCATCATAATGTAACTTTAGAATCTTTTCTCTGAACTTCATTAAGAATCAGGCTGAAAACTGGGAACGTTTTATTATCTATAACCAAAGACTCTATCTGTCAATAATGTGTGTGAGTATTCAGATTGTAATACTTTAAACAAATAGGTAGTTTTAATACACTTAGTTAATCAGTTCAGGTAAGTACCAAAATTTGTTTCTGTAAAAGATGTTTTCACAGATAATCCACTTCACTCTTGGTAATACATAAAGTACTCATGGTGTATCAAAAATATAAATATTTTTTAAAATATTCTTGAAGTTTAGATAATTTAACTGATAATAGTAATTGTAATATTAATATTTTAAGAAAGTACATAATGGTTAGTACTATCAACTCAACAGAATATAGACTCATCTAGGAGACAAGCCTCTAAGTATAGCTATTGGGAATTAAAATGATTACATAAATTGTGGCAAGAAGGCAGCACACTGTGAGTGGGATCGTCCCCTAGCTAGGATCTTCAATTGTATAAATGGAATGGGAGCCACAATCAGCAGGATTTCGTCATCACTGCTTCCTGATTGTGGATGTGTTGTGAGCAGATGTTACATGTTCCTGCTGCCTTGACTTCCTTGCTATGAAAGAAAGTCATGCAGAAGAAAGTAGATACACGCCAGGCAGTGGTGGTGCACGCCTTTAATCCCAGTACTTGGGAGGCAGAGGCAGGTGGATTTCTGAGTTCGAGACCAGCCTGGTCTACAGAGTGAGTTCCAGGACAGCCAGGGCTACACAGAGAAACCCTGTCTCGAAAAAAAAAAAAAAGAAAGAAAGAAAGAAAGAAAGAAAGAAAGAAAGAAAGAAAGAAAGAAAGAAAGAAGATAGGCAAGAAACACATACATACATACATACATACATACACTCATACATACACACACATACATAAACATACATACATGCATACATAAAAAGTCATACACAAGAAACACATACATACATATATACATAATACACATAAACACACATACATACATGCATACATGATACATACATGCATACATACACAAGAACGCATACATATATACATAATACACATATACACACATTCATACATGCATGCATACATACATACATACATACACACATATACAAGGGAGTTATACACAATGGTGCTTGTGTGGTGCCTTTGGGTTGTGAGCCAAAGCAAACTCTTTTTCCCTTGATTTTCTTTTCTCAGAATGTTTTATCACAGCAATAACAGTTACTGAGACATGCCACTGACTCCTTTGTCAAGTCAAAGCAGACCCCACAGAGGCAGTGCTGACATTCTGCACAGAAACCTAAGAGCCAGGGCTGTAATGCTTTGTTCAAAATTTGAGGGAGAAAAAAATGACAGAGAGCCTTACTGCCTTCGTACATCAAATGGAATAATGCACAGGGGTGGGGGGCAGAGGGCATTTTCGCATGTTAATTTTCTTGCTAACCTAACTATGACATTGATGGCTGAGTTTCTCTACATCAAAATGCTGCATTATTGTGGAATTCTCTCATGTAATTCTCAGAGATAAACTTCATCAAGATCTGGTCTTTGTTCCCTACAGATTCAGACCCTCACTAAGGCTCAGCATACTTTCATGGTTTACCAAATTAAGCAAACAACAAAGGTTCCAGCATAA
Organism: Uromys caudimaculatus; assembly: GCA_028551405.1. Lineage (NCBI taxonomy): Eukaryota > Metazoa > Chordata > Mammalia > Rodentia > Muridae > Uromys > Uromys caudimaculatus. The sequence goes on along the minus strand of CM052709.1, from coordinate 71,239,564 downwards.
TCTGACCTTTCCATAATTTACCTGATATGCACAACCTGAAAATTATCTCTATAGCCTCTTGATTTTATAATTATAATTTTAGCTTAGTTCTTTCAAGCATGAAAGTTTTTTTTTAAGTGTCCCTTAGAATTATAGGCATTTCTAGAATTTAATCTTCACAATGTTTCAATTTACAGCATGCAATTACTGCGGAGATGAAACCAATGTAAAGTACCTTATCTAGTCCACAGCTCATAAATACTCAGTAAACTGATGATGATGGTGATGATGATGATGATGATGATGATGATGATGATGATGATGATGATGATGATGTTGGCTCAATGTAACCTAATCACAATTCAGTGATTCAATAAGAAACTGCCTCAAAATGAAAAAAATGACAAGGAAGACCATGGTGGCAGAGCCTGATCCTCACCCCCTCTAATACAAACCTTCTTAGAGATTGCTAGAAGGAGTTTTGCAAATATTACTGTGATAACCCTGGCATTTGTGTTTTTAAAATGTGAGGGCAATCAAGGTGTTTTTCTCTCGGTTGAGGCTGGTACAGTGTCTCGCCCCATAAAACAGCAGCAGCAGCAGTAAGATCTCATCAGGGTGGAGACTCTCGGGAAGCTCCCAGGCCTGGCTGAATTGCAATCCGCATTCGACTGTGTGTTCAGTGGCTCCTAATTTTATCAAAGGTGGAGCAGCGATGTTACACCCCATCGAGAAGGAAACTGAGGATCAGGGAGCTGGGCTGTGCAGAGAAGCCCGCCTTCCACAGTTCTCCTCTGTTCATTAGCTGTGAGACTCCGGACAGAGTCTGGAATGCACTGGAGCACTTTAAAGACCACCTCAGTTTGGTTTGCCTATCAATTCTAATGCTGAAAACAGGACAAGAAAGCAGCATTAGGAAGAGTGTTTTACATGACAGGTGTGAGTGCACGTAGGCACCTATTTAAAAGTTTCATCTGTCAAGTACAATGAGGATAAAGGAAGAGAAATTTTATAGGGAAACCATGAATCAGTTAAGTTTCACTTTTCATAATTACCTGTATTAGCATGTAATTATGAATATAGCTGTATATATGATTTGTTATTTATACTATTACATTTTGGCAGCTGTTTATACTCTGATAGAGATAATATTTATACAAGGGAAAGAAACCTGACAGAAGAGAGTATTTTGGACTGTGTCTATTTCACATGGCTAAGTCTTTAACCATCTTCACTCATTATTTAAGACCAGCTTAATTTATCAAAACTCAGGCTGTATAGAAGGGACATCTCATTTTGTTAACCCTCAGTATTCTGTACCACTGAGATCTTGATGAGATGACTCCTTTCCTGGAGTATTAAAACCAACCTGGCTAAATAAAAATTAAACAAATCCAAACCGGTTTCTATGGCCTTTGTATCAGTAAGCACCACGGCCTCATTTTGAACTTCAAAATATGATTGGCCGAAATGGCTTCTCGAGCAAAAAACAAACAAAAACAAACACCTAAATGTTAAGTAGGAAAAAATAATAGAATGTCCTTCACGTGAGGAGAGATTAACTTCTCTCAAACAGCATGAACTTAGTTTTACCAGCTGCACTTTGGAAATAGATATAAAAGAGGGGCAGCGTGTCCTATATTCTGAATTATGACTGACAGTGATGGCATGCATTTAGAAGCATATTTGGGAGCCTCCCCCGGGCACTCTCATTGTCATACAATTAAGACTGACACAAACTCCAGTCCAAGTCCAGGAAACTAGGAAGGGAGCATTTTATAAGTGAAAATGGAGAGTTCCTCTCCATACCTGGCAGTGTCAGTCTCACGGCACAGCTAAACTGTGCTCCAAACACTGTGGGGTCAGCTTTACGGAGACCTGAGAACGTCCTGATGCTGAGTGATGTCAGATGACCTGAGCAGAGATTTCATGATAAGTTAATCATATTTTTCTCCCCCTAGGAATAATTATGGCTCTCCGTCTAATTTCTTTCCTGTAAACCATAAACAAGTTATAATTTAGTAAATTTGGCTCTTGGATTCAGGTCTGTATTTTCGTTACCTAATGTTCTTTTTAAAATATTCTACCTGTAGTCAGGGCAAATATTAATGCCCAGTTTAGAGTGACTAATTCTATATTATTCGTTGGGAAAATGCAAAACCATATAGGCAGACTGACTTTAGTTATTTTAAATGAATTCATCCCTTCAAGTTACTAAAATGACAAAGGTCTTCTGACCTATTTCTCAACCAATTATTCATCAACAAATTGTAGGGCTTAATTCGTGGTTATCGTATTCACCTCTGCTTTCCTCACCATCCCTGCTCAGCATGGATCCCGGGGGATTACTTGTCACTACTGATTTTCTACTGCTCCAGAGATCCTTGAAATATTATATTTGATAACCATCCCAGACCTGATTACATCGCTGAGATAAGGGTCTTTCATTCCAGCATCTCAGGCAAGTAGACAAGTCCTCTGGAGTAGTTAAAAGCATGTCAGAGTGGCACCCATCATTCTTTCATAATCAAGGGCTTGGGGAAAAATCTCCATGTATTTTCTGAATAGTGTAGTTAATATGAATCCAATTTCTTCCTCTCTTAACAAGGATGCCTCACGAGTGTCTAGAAAGACACGCCGTCTCTTTTCAAATTTCATTCCCTCCCTAAAGGCTGTTTTAGTGAAGCTCTTCCTTTATAAAATATCTGAAAGGGTCACTGATCTTAAAACACCCATTAGTTACGTGCACTCACATGTTTTCACTAATAACCACAGCTTTGTAAATATTAATATATGGATTTACAGTGCTTTGTTTGCCAAACCAACATTTATACCAAGTCATTTTTTAAAAGTACAATAAAATGCCCAAGTATTTATGACCCTTTCTTATATGTATGGCACATGTGTATGTATGCACACACACACACCACACACACACACATACACACACACACACACACACACACACACGCACACGCACACGCACACGCACATGCACATGACTGTAATTTAAAAGCTGTTTCTTTTCTTGAAATTTTTCCTATTCCCAAGTAATACTGTAATACATACACAGGCCTAATGTCACATTCTCAAACCTTTACCTATACCTAACAGCACCTTCAGAATCATCTATATCTGCACAGGAAATTCTGAGGAGAGGCTGGAGAAATAGCCCAGGGATTAATAGCATGCACTAGAGAATCTGGGTTCAGTTTCTAGCAACCATGTGGGTGCTTCACAACCTACATTTCTAGTTCCAAAAGATCTAATTCTCTCTTCTGACCTTGGCAGGCAACTGCATCAATGTACACATACTTCACAGAGCCACACAAATATACATATAATTAATAAAAATAAAAACTACCTCCAAAGTAAGTAGAATTGTATTTATAACAAATAGAAAAAAATGAAATGAATGGACTTCTCTAAATGGAAGGAAAAAGATGTATTTTACACATAAAAATTTCTCTGTTTATTATATAAAAGATAATTCAAATTATCATTCTAACTACATACTTAGAAAATTATATTATGTAAAAAGATGATTTGGAAATAAATAAATATACAATATGCTTTCAAGAATTAATTAACACAAATGTAACCTCTGTTTCAATTTGGAAATTAGATTTAAGAAATCAAGTATATTGCTAACAACAGTCAATTTATAGTCCAAAATATATTTCAGAAGATTTTTTTAGGTTTTCATTAAAATTAATTCTTATACAATATATTCTGATGGTGGTTTCCCTCTCTTTGCTTCTCCTGTGTCCTCCCAATTTTCCACCCAACTTACCCCACACCTTTGCTCTCTTTAGAAAACAAACAGGCAAATAAAAATACAAACAAAAAACAATAAAACAAAATAAAACAAAGAAAGAGCACAAGAAAGATATACACATGTGTGCACATACAAGCATGCACACGCACACATACATAAAACCCACCAAAACACAAAATCAGAAACCATGATACCCAAACAAAGACCAGTGATATTTTTTTAAAATGCCCAAAGAAGTGCTGGAGAGATGGCTCAGAGGTTAAGAGCATTGACTACGCTTCCATAGGTCCTGAGTTCAAATCCCATTGACCATATGATGGCTCACAACCATCTGTAAAGTGATGTGATGCCCTCTTCTGGTGTGTCTGAAGACAGCTACAGTGTACTCATATACATGAAATAAATAAATAAATAAATAAATAAATAAATAAATAAATAAATAAATAAATAAATAAATCTTATTTTTAAAATGCCCAAAGAAGGCAATAAAAGACAAATAATCCTCAAAGAAACCATTGAATTTTTTTAGTGTTGGCCACTTACTGCTGGGCATGGGACCTCCCCTTAAGTATGGGCTGTATGCACAATGAAGCTCCATTGGAGAAAGCTAATTTTTCTTGTGCAAGTGCTTGTCAGTTGGAGACATCCTCTTAGTTAGGGATGGGAGCTTGTGTTCACTTCATCCTCTCAGCACTGAGACTCCATCTAACCTGAAACTGTGAAGGTCTTGTGCATGCTACCACAGTCTCTAGGAGCTTCTATATGTGTCATAAATTACTTTTTCTGTTGGCTCCAGAAGGCTCTGTTTTCATGCTGCCACCTGTCCCATTGGCTGCCTCCTCTTCCCCATAGTTTCCTGAACCCTGAAATGAGGGACTAGATGAAGACATCCATCCCATTTATGACAGAGGTGTTTCAAGATCTCTTACTCTCTCAACATGTTCTCATCACAAGGACATGATAAACATTTATGTGATATGGTTGTGCTAAGCTAGCATAAAATATGTAAATCATTCTCATAGCTCTGTGTCACTATTAAAGAGTATAATTAAAGACTATAATTATGTCAAATAAAGCTTAAATTTAAGAAAAGCATCCACAACAGTGTCCAGGTTTGGTGGCTGTATCTGGGATGGGTCCCCAGGTGGGGCAGTCTCTGGATGGCCTTTCCTTCAGTCTCTGCTCCATACTTTGTCTCTATATTTCCTTCTGTATTTTGTTCACCCTTCTAAGAAGCACTGAAGCATCCACCAACCATTGGACTGAGCGTGGGGTCCTGATGGAAGAGCTGGAGAAGAGAATGAAGGAGCTGTGGGAGTTTGCAGCCCCATGAAGGGAGCAACAGTGTCAACTGGCCAGACCCCCCCTGAGCTCCCGGGGACTGAACCACCAACCAAAGAATACACATGGAGGGACCCATGGTGCTGGCTGCATATGTGGCAGAGGAGGGCCTTGTTGGGCATCAGTGAGAGGAGAGGCCCTTAGGCCTGAGGGTGTTCAATGCCCCAGTATAAGGGAATGCCAGGGAGGGAAGACGGGAGTGGATGGGTGAGTACCTTCATAGAGGCAGGGGGCAAGGGGATGGGATTGGGGTTTTCTCAAGGGGAGACCTGGAAAATAAATTTTTAAAAAATAAAAAGAATAACAATAAATAAATAAATAAATAAATAAAGTAAGTAAGTAAGTAAGTAAGTAAGTAAGTAAGAGCACTCATTTTCTATATAGACATTTACTTTAAATAGTTAAAAATTACTTAAATGCCAGGAAATTGAGTGAAAAATTGACATCCAAGTATTGTGTCATTCAGAGAATGATGCTTACTACTGACCTGTTCTAGCCCATAGGAAAAAAGTGTCACCACACCTTACGTACACTGAGGATTCGTCATTCCTTCTCTATAGAGCTGTCAAAGACCTCACGCAATCGTAAGGAGCTGTTTCTTTACTTTTTGTGAACCTTGATGCGGAACTCTATGTCCTACTTTTTCCTGATACTGGCCATTGACTCTAATGTCACCATGCTTCATTAAAGATCATGATTAGAGATGAAATGGGGAAGAGGTAGCACTGTGTTCAAAGTATTCACCTCACCTCACCGAAGGAAAGGCTATGACTGCTACTTTTATCCTTGGTACAAAAACACCTGACAAAAGCAACTGAGGGAAGGTATAGGTTACTTTTGATCATTGTTTGCTCTATGCATACAATGGAATTCATAAAGATAAGAAGAATGGTTGGTCACATTGTGACCATGCTGAGGAAACAGAAAGAGATAGATGCTAGTGTTCAGTCCAAATCCTCCAGCCCAGACCATAGAATGGTCCTACCTGCATTGAAGGTAGTTCTTTCCACATCAATGAATCTGATTTGAACCATGCCTCAGATGCTTGTCTCCAAGGTGATTGCAGCTTCTGTCAAGTTGACAATCAATAGTAACTATCACAACTGCATCCACTGAGAGAACCTCTTACCATACCCATCCCCCCAACTCTCCTCTGTTTCTCATATTCCCCTTCCCAGGTGCCCTGTCTGTCAGTTCACCAGCCTATATATCTTGTATCCATCCTTCTCCCTTAGAGGGTTGGCCTGTCACTAGCTTGGGTCCCTCTCCCTTATCCCTTTTCCTGTATACATTTTAACTCTTCACCTTTGTTTGAGACTATATTTTGTTTTAACAGTTTACATTGTTTTAATATTTATCTGATGATATGTTTATAAAATATTTTATTAAATCTTTGAGAAGTTCATCCCCATTCTTTCTTCAACCACCTTCCAAATCTACCCTTTCATCTCCATCTCCAACTTCTAGTTTGTTTGATTTTTTTCTTTAAACATCATTCATCCAATCCAATTTGTGTTGATCATGTATTCCTGCTCATATACTCCGGAGACATAGGCCTTCCAATAGACAGTAGTTAAACTAAAGGGGGCTATGTCTTTAAAGAAAAAACTATCTCCCACAAAAGCCTTCAACTGTAAATAGCTCCTCAATTTGAAGTGGAGCTCATGAATCTCTTTCTCCACCATTAAAAGCATTACTAGGCAAAAATACTCATGAGCCCTTTGCCCTACATTTCCCCCTCTAATTTTGAAAAAAAATTCTCCTTACTTAAATTACAGTACATACTTTGGAGAGTAAAGCTGAGCATATGGCAGTTAGCTACTTAATCATTATATATAATTGTAGGCAAATATTTTCTGCTTGTGTGAGTGTTGAGATGCTGTTCTTTGATGTTGAAAAGCATCTATCAATGTAGAACAAACCAAAGCCTTTCGCTATACTAACCTTGTTTTAATTTTATAACAAGTGGAGTTTCTTATTCTATTCTATTTTTGGTTTAATTTGCTTTACTTTTCCCATTTCTTTGTCCATCTATCTGCAATGGTGGCCATTTTTGGACATGCATTTAACGTATTTTACACATGTCTTAATTTCATTCCCTTATTATTATATCCATCTAGTGCTATTTTTACCATATACTTGTTTTGCATAGTGATCTAGTCTGTAGCTTCTGATTTAGTATTCATTTTCTAGCGCTAGTGTAACAAACTACAATAGACAAAGTGGTTCAAGACAACAGAAATTTATAATTTCATAGACTGTGCAGTCAGAATTACAAAATGACTCTAAAAAATTGCCTAAATAAAAATCAAGATTTTGCTACCAGTATTTTTTGAATGTGTTTGTTAGAGGAATTGTGTATGCATGTGTGCCTGCATGCATGCGTTCATGGGAGCACTTATGAGTTCAGGTGCACACACAAGTTCTTGGGCTCGATCATGCTGCTAAGTGTAGATTATAGCTGATAAATCAGGCCTCAAAACAATCAGAAATTGATTGACATTTGTGCTGTGACTGTACCAGTGCTCATTAGGCCAGTCATTAATGGAGTTTGCAGGATCCACAGCTGGGTAAGATTGTTGACGATTTCCTTCTTCAGTAGTGTACATAGCACCTTTGAGCACTACGAAAATGATCCAGTAGGCATGACGTTTCCAGATCAGCCTCAGCATGATTATTCCATGTTTTGTAACTCAAGTGTTCCATATTCTCCTTTGACCTTGACTTCCCATATTCCCATCTTACCTTAGCCTTCCCTGTTCTACTGAGGAAAGGAACATAGCGTCTTCATACATCTATTGTCTTATTTCTCAGGTAATATCACAATCACCAGTATTTCTCATCCTACCAAATTTGACGTTACAACTTCTCAGTGAGTTCCCTTGATCTCCTCCTTCCCTTTCCAATACAGCCTACATGACTTAGTTTTAATCTTTTATTAAGGTGTGCTAACATGCTTTGTGCTTACCTTATGAGGTTAAAAATGCTTTGGCAGGCCAAATCCTCATAGTCTGTGAAGTCACAACCTCTTGGGTACAGGTTGCCTTGCACACTGTCCCACATTGAGGCCATTGTCCAAATGCTCTACTCATTACTTCCTTTTTCTCATAAGAAACATCTCTCTCCTTTCTCAGCACCTGCTATATCCAAGCTTCAGAATGTACACATTCTTCCACCATAACTTCTGCTCCTAGTTCCTTAGCCACAAAGGACGACAAATGCAAAAACTAAGCAGAAGACTTCCTCCTGAGCTTAACCAGCTTCTTCTATGATTTATACCTCATCCCTCCTCCATGGACCTCTTTTCATTATCTTCTCTTTGTGTTACTCCATTACCTAAGCAAGACTATGTTTTTTTATTGCTCAGAGTAGCATTGTAAGATAAGGTCTACCATATTATATTATATTAGTATATTATGTATGCAAATTCTCACTTTCCACAGATGGTAATATTTACAGCTTCCAAAGATTAGGAAATGGATATTTATGAGAGATATCATTCAGACTACCAGTCTTGTCTTGTTTTGTACATCATGAGTTCTCATGATTACAATGTACTCAATGATTTTAAATTTATTGAATAGATTAACATATATACTTAGGCAATGTGTTCTACAATGGAATGACAGCTTTATAACAAAATGTTTGAGGCTTAGAAATTTATCAATAACCATGCATAGTGTATTAGCCAGGGTTCTCTAAGATGGTCAAGTTAATAGAACCAATTTATCTATACATATTTAAAAAGGGCTTATTAAAGTGCTTTACAATATGTGGTCTGGCTATTATAATAATGGCTGTCTCCAGACAGAAAGACCAAAAATCGCATAGTTGTTTAGTTCATGTTGCAGAATATCTCAATTGGTCTTTAGTAAATGTTAAAATCTTGAAGACATAGGTTCTAATATGAGCAAGGAACTGCCTCAGAGGTGGGGCAGTTGATTGCCAGTGAGAGTGGGGCAAACAGGCTAAAAGCAAAAGCTTCTTTCTGTATCCTTTGCATGAGTAGCCACCAGGCGTGGCCTGGATTTAGTGTAGGTCTTCTCTCTTCAAACAATTTTCTTCAATCAAGAAAATTTCTCACAGGTGTAGTCAGATGCTTGGGTTTTTGTTAATTCCAGATGTTGTCAACTAATGAAGACTGTCCATCACATATGAGGCTACTCCTTAACATTATGCTGATTTTGGGAGATTTCCAATATTCTGTATTATATATATATGTATATGTGTGTGTGTGTGTGTGTGTGTGTGTGTGTGTGTGTGTGTACATGCAGTGTTTCATTTACACATAACATTGGTCTGAATGTTACATCTGAGTCTTACTGAACACCTAGCTTCTGCACTGCTGTGACTTATCTTACATCATATTCCATCTTTAGTCTCATTTTCAGGCACTTCTCCAAGCCTAATTTACTCTAGCATGTGAACTTATCCTGTGCCCTGAGCCTTTGCTCAGGCTGGTGCAGTGGATTAATTAAAAGATCTGACTTTGAACTGCTTTATAATAGAAATTGTTGGGTAACATCATTGCAAATATCTGATAACATCATAAGGCCGAGAAGATGGCTTGCTCAGCTGACCCATCATCTTTGCACATGATTTAAATGCAATGTTCAGCCTGTTTATATACCTGTAGCCTACAGGCATTTACATCAATTATAGTACTTTATGGATGAAAATAAGAATTAAAAGTTTAGATCCTTGTTACATAGAATGACATTTTATCATAATTATTTACAAGGCAATTTAACAAATACAGTGTAAAATATATAAAGAATGTCAAATATCCTGTCAAATTTGATACTAGTTCCTTATCCTTATACATTAAATTATTTCTCTTTCCATAAGTTTCTATGATGTTAATTATTTCAATTATACTAGGGACTCAGGAGAAAATTTTGAAAAGGCTTCTGGTCATGGCTGAAAACTATAAAAATTCATGAGTATAAATGATAATGGATAAAATAATTAGTAATAAAAATAGGAGGAAAAAAAGGAGGAGGAGGAAAAAGAGGAGTAATCTGGGTTCTGGGGATAGAACCCAGGGCTTTGTACAGATTAACTATGCTCTCTACCACTAATCTGCTGCCCCACCCCTAATGAAATTCTTTTAACGGTATCTTCTATTATGTAGATGTACCACAATGTCTTTATCCATTCTTCAGTTGAGGGACATTTAGACTGTTTCCAGTTTCTGGCTATTACAAATAAAACTGCTATAAACATGTTTGAGCAAGTGATCCTGTGGTACAGTGGGGTATCTTTTGGATATATGCCCAGGAGTAGTATAGCTGGGTCTTGAGATAGAAATATTCTCAGCTTTTTGAGAAACCACTGAATTAATTTCCAAAGTAGCTATACAAGTTTGCATTCCCACCAACAGTGGAGGAGTGTTCCCCTTGCCCCACATCCTTGATGCCATTTTGTCCTATTGACAGTGTTCTTTGCCATACAGAAGCTTTCAGTTTCATCATGTCCCATTTATCAGTTGTTAAGCTTAGAGATGAGCCATTGGTGTTCTATTCAGGAAGTTGTCTCCGTCCAACTGCATTCAAGTCTATTCTCCACTTTCTCTATTAGACTTAGTGTATCCCGTTTATGTTGAGGTCTTTGAATCACTTGACTTGAATTTTGTTAAGGGTGATAAAAAATGGATCTATTCCTATTCTTCCACATGCAGACATCCACAAAACTTAAAATTGTCTTGCCCACAAGATGTGCAGGAAGAAAGATGGAGCAGAGACTGAGGCAACAGCCAACCAATGACTGCCCCAATTAGAGACCCATCTCACATAAGAGAGTAAACCCAACACTATTAATGATACTCTGCTATGCTTGAAGACATAAACCTAGCCTAACCATCTCCTGAGAGACTTCATCCAGCAGTGCATGAAGGCAGATGTAGAGACCCACAGCCAAACATCAGGGCAAGCTCAGGGAGTAATGGGGAAGAGTGGGGAATAGAAGTGAGCAAGCTAAACCACAAGAAGACCTACAGAGTCAACTAACCTTGGACTATGGAGGCTCATAGAGCCTGGGCCATCAACAAACAAGCATGAAGGAGATAGAACTAAGATTCCATATGCACTTGTAGCAAATGTGCATCTTAGTCTTTATATGAGTCCCATTACAAGTGGAGTGGGAGTGTCTGTTCCCTGCAATTCCCCTCCCTCTACAAGGATTGCCTGGTTGGGCTTCAGTGGGAGGGGATATGTCTAGTCATGCCAGGACTAAATGTCCCAGGGTGGGGTGGTACTCAAGGGGGGGTTCCCCTTCCCTAAGAAGGGGAGGGCCAATGGGGGGAAGGGATTTGTAAGAGTGAGATTAAGAAGACAGGAGGGAGAGGGCTGTGATCTGGATGTAAAGTGAATAAAACAATAAATTATTTAAAGACAAATATAAAAACAAAAAGAAGTTTCTTCTAGTTTAGAATAGTCAGGAATGAGAAACAAATAGATTTTGGAAGGATCTTAGATTGGTAAAAATGCTAGACAATTGTCCTGGGTCCTAAATGCTTTCTTAAACCTTTGAGGAATACAGAACTATTCATTCAACAACATGTTTAATATTAACAAAAGTGTGAAAAATAATGTTTTAATTCACTGCACCTGTGTTTTAAGTCTTTTTTATGACTTAAAGATAAATATATGTTTTCACCTTAATTATACGAAATTAAATAAAGCACTAGAGGTGTGAATGGATCATATACAAGTAAGCAAGGGAAGACAATTGACTTTTTGATGTAAGATATAATTACCCCTTTAATAACAGAAAGCCAGAAGAGTTCACAGCTCTTTCTTCTACTGTTCCCTTACTCTCAGATATTGTAGCACATTAGCTCACACCTGATGGCATTTTACTCTTCCCAGGAAGGCTATACATCAGCCTGGAAGATCATGGAAGACAGGAGATACTGCTGTGAGTGACTCAGAGACCAGATGGGGAAAAGAAAGCAGTCAGCAGTCCGCGACACTCTTCTAGAAGACACCAAGATAATGTAGTCAAATGCTGCACACTCTATGATCTGTTCCATAGGAGTATCTCCTGGATGATGTAAACTTTCTCTGTGTGGAAAATAAAAATATAGGAGAAGAGTGTGGTTTAACACAATGCCTTTGTTTAATTTTTTAATTGTTTAATTGTGTTTAATTAAACACAATGTTTAATTTTTTTATAAAATTAAAATTAAATTAAAATAAAATTAAAGAGAGTTTCCTGTTTTACTTTGAGGCAGTGTTTATAAAAGTTGAGCCTTCTCTTTCATCCTATGGACTATCAGTGCGATGAAAAATTAGACATGACTAGCACTAAATATATTTGTCACATTGGCTCACTTAGAATAATTTATTTCAACCCATCCTCACCCCCAGCATGGAGATATATCAATATAAACTCAATTTTTAACTCTTCTACAAGAACAGACCTATTAGCATTTCATAAAATTTTCCCCTTGTTTTAAAACCTTGGTGTTTATTTTCCATTGTATCAGGTAAGTTCTCAGGAGAAATTGCATCTTAGGAGTCATAATAAACACATTATTTATACTTCTTTGTCTGGTGGTTTGTGGTTTCTGTTTTGTTACAATTACTAAAACATTGGATTTGATTGCAGTGAATTACCGTTTGGTTTTGTTGTGTACTTTATCCATTTAGAAAGCCTAATTCATGTCACCAAATTCTATCTAGGAAGCCCTGTTGATCAGAATGTTTTTATTTCTTTCCTTCAATCGAGGAAGCTTCTGGGGTAAGGCTTTTCTCGGCAAGTCTGGAGTCCTGAGAATCATTCCCTATGGTGCAAGGGTTGATAAGGTGCATGGCACTGTATTAAAGGCATATTCATTTCTTTCATACGGTAAATATAATATTGTAAGGTACTCTGAGTCGTGTATACTTTGCATTTTATTTGTTTCCTAGAAGCCTAATACATACAAATATGTTTATCACTCATTAAAAAAAACAGCATTCAGCATTCAAAGTAGAGAATTGCTTGAAGCCCTATTATCCCTGTCCTTTTAAAGGCAAGCAAGTCTCCTACACTGATCACTGGGCTAATGAATTTCAATGCTTCGTCCCACACTCATACAGGCGTGTCTCATGCTGGTCTCCTGAGCAGTATGCCACCCCCCCATTCATCAAGTTTATGAATCCCAAGAGACTGAATGTTTTGCCAACCTGTGGAGGACCCAACTTACCTGGCAAGGAACCAGCCAAGCATGTGACATCATTAAAAATGATTAATTTCATTTAATGACAGTGTAATGTGTACAAACTAAAGACAAATCTAGAGGTTTCCTGACACTAGATTGAGGGAAGATTTCAATTCCATACCAAGGTCATTAGTCATTCTTTGTAGCATATTTAGAAACACTTTATGGAAGAGGAAAGTTTTAGAAATAAGTGTGGGAGAAAAGTATGTCGTGATGACAAAATAAGAAGATGCATAATAGCAGGGCTCATGATGGCACTGTGGGTGTGGAGAACTGGAATTGAGTAACGGTGAAAGCAAGCATAAAGCTGATGCTAACCAAATGCTACTCTCTATGTGTGACAAAAGAATAACCTAAAATTAATGCCCAGGCTTCAAGCCTTTGTAACCAAGATCTCATTCTTATGAAACAATGATAAGCTGATATGAAGACATGAATAGTCTGAAGAATAAATTTTTCATTGTATTTATTTCCTGCTTTTTTGCCTTAATGGGAAGCCCTCAGAAAGGTGTGTTTTGTTTGGTTTGGTTTGTTTTTATCTCTGTGAAGAGTTAGATTTCAAAAGTACATGTTCCCAATTCAAGCCTCCTTTGACTAAAATAGAATGGAAAACAATTACACACACTAATGTTCAAATTTCCTGGCTATAAAATAGCTGAAATGGAAATTTTGGCCAGCAAGCACATTTTCAGGAATAAATAAGTGTGTCGTTCTTCCTAGTGATGGCTGACACACTGGTGAGCCGCAGTTGCATGCCAGGGGAGGTGTAGCTCTGACAATCTGCTCATTTTGGTACTCTCCAGAATCAATGGGGTGAAGTCATGCATATGGCCCTTGTCATAGAACATGAAAATGACAGAAGTCAGCATACTGGCAAAGCTACCAGCCATTCATTTTCCCTCTAGAAGCGTATTGTGTTAGGCTATTGTGCCCAGATTTGTCTCTCAGCTGATTTTGTTTTTCTAGTCTATTTTTTAAGTCAGAGAAGCAGCTCAAATTTCTCTAAAATAAACAGATAAATTTATCCCGTCAATATATGGGTTTGATTTTGATAGATTAAGTAGCATAACCCAGGATTTCTTAAGAATCGATAGGTTTGCTGGTTAGGATTAGAATGAAGAATATGTATCTTCTATGACTATAATGCTAGAAAACATAGCCCTAAATTCTCAAAGAAAATTAAGACTCTCAAATATATTCAACATACACAATGGAATTAAAAATAGATGCATAATAAACTTTTTGGACCACACACAAATGTCAAAGTAAGGGGAAGATCTGAAGAGAATGGGGGCTGAGGGTCAGAATCAGAAGTTAAAATAATTATATAAGCAATACTGTCAAACAAAATTAATTTTTAAAAATGTATGTGTTTGTTGGGCATGGTGGGTTTTACTTTAATTCCAGGACTCTGGAAGTTAAAAGCAACCTTGATTTATACAGTGAGCTCAAGTCTAGCTAGGGCTACATGGTGATACCCTGTCTTTAATATATATGTATGCCTTCCTAAAATTGAATAAAATTTGTGCCTTTCACCATATTCTGAAAAAATTATAAGCTTCTTGAAGTATTCCGGGAAGAAACAATCCACATCTTCACCTATAGGACAGTGTCAGTGTCATAGGGAGAAAGGGACAAGATACGTTTAAAAACATTTCAAAATAATGAACTTGCTGCTTATTGTCTTTCATCTCCGAGTCATCATACATGCTACCTAGCAGTATTCTCTCTCAGTCCCTACAAGACAGCATTGTATCACCTATATTTTATGGTTGAATAAACAGGAACTCAATCAAGTTTAAAATCACATGTCGTTAGAGCTGGCAGAATAGCCCAGAAGATCAGCTTCCCAGTTAGTGGCCAATACCATTAGTGTTGCTCTAAATACATTGCTCTCCTTGGCTTCAGTGAACTGTGACACTAGACAGTGGGAGGAAAAAGGAGGGAGGGAGACTTGTGGGAAGAGGAATGGAAAAGACAGATGGAGCTTGATTGTACACTACAATTTTATATGTGTGTTCAGTGTGGAACAGACAACCATAAATCATCCTGGCATTGCTTACAGAACATGAATTGTAAGCATCACAAACAACACACTTAAATACTTCTAACCCTTATGCTCTCCTCATTTCCACACACACCCCAAAAGGGGGAAAACAGCATTAGTTTTATCATCTTAAAACTTGAACAAGTTATTTAAGTTATTCAGACTCAATTTACATATATATGACAATGAGAAATTTTATAACTCCTACCACATAGAACTGTTAAAGCAGTTTAAAGAAAAGTCCCATGCAAAGGATGTCAGCTTTGTCACTGTATAGTCCTGTTCAACTATATGTACTAAAGACTTTCTTAACCTTGTTGTCATTTGTCCTGAATTTCAGAGACTTCTCTGTCAGTTCTGAGCTCACAACAAGAGCTTTCAAAGTATGCACTATGTAATCAAAATTTACATTAAAAAACAAGAAATTCCAAATCAAAGTTGAGAACCATTTCTGCTCGAAAGCCTATAGGTCTGTACAAATCTTCAATGGATCCCAGGTAGGATGGTAAACATCAGCACCCACAAAGGGCAGAGCTCTCACTTCCAAAGCAGATGAGCTCAGCAGCATGCCAACTCAGCATCTTTCCTCTGTGAGATCACTGGGCCTCTGGTTTGCAGACTCTGTGCAAAGATCTTCCACCTTCTTTCTCTCCACTATCTACTGCTCTAGCCCAGGTAATTTCTAAAATTTCATTCTCAAGATGACTATTTCAAAAGTTATTTTGCACTATGTGTTATGTCCCTAACACAATGTCAGCTATGGATTAAAGATTTAGTAAGCCTCTGGCCATATCTTTTATATTGGCCTCATGAAGAATTTGATCCAGCATTTTATTTCTTCATATCATTTGCAAAGACTGGGATATCTACCAAGGAGTGGGTTGTAGTTGAAATAGTGTACTTGCTATCAGAAAAGGGTAAGATACAGACATGAGTTTGTTCCTCAAACAGCTCATAAGTTAGTGGAAAAAACAAAAAGCTTGGCTATGTTTAAAATGTTTAAGAATAATCTTATGGGTATCTAAAGACTCAAAGAAAAGAATTCATGAACAATACCAGGTTGTTCAGAAGAAAAAATGTTTGAATTTGGGCTTCTTGGATAATTTTCCAAATAGAGATTGATGGGAAAGTAACTTCTGACAGTATAGTCAATGTAACCAAATATAATGAGATTTGGAAGTCATAAAAGTGCAAAGAAATTATCTCACCTGATTAGAAATAAAAGCAGAGGCAAGGAATAAGGAGAACCAAGAAGTTGGGTACTGCCATGTTCTCCTCTAGGCTACTCAACCCTGAGAGGAAGAGAAGCCAATACAAATGATGCATTCAGGTGTGTTCGCAATCCCACTGTAGCAGTCCTTTTTCCCTGACAAATGTTGCAATTAGAGGTATCAATCAGATGCTAATGACTCTTCCAATATTCAGAGAATGTGTTTAACACAGATTACAAAAGTAATGTATAATGTGTATTCTTGTATCACAAGTTAAATTATTTGGTTGGATGAAAATTATACTTTATAAATTATCCTTAGAAGGTAAATAAGTCTGTGTAATTGCTACCTTAATGTAAATGTTATATTAACAAGGGTAACTTATTTACAAGTAGAAAAAAAATAAGTGGTGGTTTTTCCCAATGAGAATTCATAGCATCAAGGCAAACTCCATGACACTCTAGTCCAGAGAGACAAAAGAGCTTATACACAGCATTTAGGAAATATTCAGATCATAAGCGGCCCCTTTATCTTCATGGCTTTTTAAGTCTGGCTTAGAAGATGTGTTTCAGTTGTCATGGCAATTAGTCAATGATCCATGATTAATTATGAGATTGATTTTGCTGATTTTGTGATACTCCTGCTTACTTCCAAATCCTGTTGGAAGATAGGGCTCTTGGACTCTAACACATAGAAAAACAGAAAGAAAATGGAAATGTGGGTTGAACGAAGTCAGCCATGGGCTGCTGAGGAATGGTGTGCATATGAGCACATTAATCCCTATGACTTGGCTAAATTGTTCTTGTGTAAGCCCATTGCAATAATGAACATACTTCGTTTCCTGCTGCAGGTGTGCAAATCTATGAGAATTCCATCCTAGCTGTTACCAAATATACTGTGATTATTGTTTATTTTGGTTTTCTGTGTTGCCTTTGGTCATTTATGAGATTACTTATATTTATTGGTATAATGTTTAATCAGTTGGATGAAACAAAGGAATGGGTTAGATAGAAAAGGACAACTTTCTCTTACCTGATTGCTAAGTAATGACTGATCATCACTCATTCATAACTTCAGGTGCTCATAAGCTCTTGCAAGAAAAATGTTATGTGCACTCGTTGTGGACTTTGAACCTCAGGGGATTCTTTTTCTAACCAAAGGAACACATTGACTGGCCTATAAATCAATGCAACAGTACCAGAGATGTGATGCACCTAAAAGCAGATTTAACCAATGACAAAGAACCAGTATCTAAAAAGTTGCGTCCCTATGGCCTTTGCTTAAGATGACTCTTTAGTGTTGTTCACAGCGTTTCTCTGAGTCCATTCAAAGTGTATGCCCCAGTTGCCCATGTGGAAGCTGATTAATAACATGTATCTGAACTAAGGGATGAAAATCAGATGCTCATGAATTGCTGAACCCTGAAAGCTCTCAAGAAAACATAATCTGGACGCTTATAGTGAAAGTGGACAGGACTTTCTTAGATAGACAGCCTTGTTCTAGATCATCCCAGGACTTTAGGCAGACATTGTTCTCAGCCCAGCTAGGCTGGTGGCTGAGCTTTTGCTATTAAGCCACGTGACAATCAACACTTAACTCTGGAAAGAAGTTGCTAATGACAGCTACTATTCTGCATCATAAAAGATCTAATTGATAATGACTATGATATCTCTGTGTAGTTTTTGTTGTATATTACATTTATAATGTGAATCTACATGACTGCATTAGTTCTTTTTCTCATTGATGAGAAAAAACACACCTGAAAAGAGTAAACAGAGACAGAGGAGGTGTTTTAGCTCACTGTTATAATGTATAGTACATCACCAAAGCCGGAAAGAGCAGGGCAGTTCAAGGAGCATAGATCTGGCTGGGAAGACTGGAAAGCAAATAACAAGAATTCTAGTGCTCATCACATCTTTCATAATTACTTTTTATTCAGTTATAGACCTCAGGCCATGTTGATTACACCCCCCCTATTCTGGGTGGGTCTTCCCTTCTCAGTTTATCCATTATAGAAACATCCTCACAGACATGAAGAGAGGCTCAACTCCTTAAGTTATTTTAAATCAAGTCCAGTTAACAATGAAAAGTATTCAGCACAATTAACTTGTCACTGAAGCAGCCATTCGGATTTTTGCAAACTCTTATATAAATATCTTACATTCTGGTGATACACATTTAGCCAAAGGTTAATATCAGTAAGTACAGAATGCAAAATAATGTATAAGAATTTAAAAACTAGAATGCATTACAAGTAGAAGTAGAAGTCATAGTTATAAATAAACACATTAGAAAACATGATTGGAAACCTGTGAAATACTGTTCCTCAGTTAGTCCGATAGAGCACCTGGGTATAGGAATTCAGTGATGTTGGAAACACTAGCAAGGGAACATTAGGAATAACCAGAAATTAAAGAATAGCATTCAAAAATACCTGAAATAAACCAAACATACACACACACACACACACACACACACACACACACACACACACACACACACACACACACACACACATATATATATATATATATATATATATATATATATATATATATATATATATATATATATATATATATATATATACACACACACACATATGCACATGACAAAGACATGACCTTGAATTTTGTAAGAGTTTTGATTTCTCCTCTAGCTAACCATGAATTTAAGGTAGCCTTTTCCTACCAGAACATCTCTGTGGGAGAGGATTAGAACGATGCGTTGTATGGCTATTTATTTAAGAAGTGGGAGTTCTGCAGCCAACATGCGAAGTTCATACCCTCTAGTATTAGATAATTTGTTTTCTTTCTTGAGTTTATAACTGCATGAGGTTTTTTGTCCCCAACAAATTGTTCTTGGAGAACAAGTATGAAATGTGCATATCAAAGTATTGTCAATTATCAAATTCTTACTATGTGGTGTCTCGGATATTTGCATATGCTATTACAAGTACCTGCATCTTTGTATGTCTATAGCCCTCGTGTTCTTCAGTGGCAATAAACAAAATGTCCTAACACAACAAATATCTATGATAAAGCCACATCTGATACACATTTTCATTTAGTGATTCTGAGATAGAGAATACATCATCCCTCAAAAATTAACTTTGGATTGTGTACACTTAATTCAAATGAAAACTGTGACATGTTCCCAGCATTGAACAAGAGGAAAGCAGGATTCAAAACATGCAGAGTTGCCTGATGCTATCTTTTTCAATGAAGAAACATCTTCACTCATTAAAAATCACTGACAAGCAATCTTTTGTTCATTTTTTTCCTTTGAGTGACTCTCTTTTTCTGTATGAAATCCTTTTGGAAAACTACATCCACATTCAGTTATCAAGATGAGATAGCACTATTCTAAAAGAGGCAAAATAAACAAAAGATTGTTTAGGGAAAAACATCAATGAAAAGAGATTAGAGTCTTTTGGATTTTGGCTTCTTACTTTGGGCATCATGAGCATCTTGACAGGAAAGCTCTACTTAGTCATGTGATTCAAGTGCCTTTTCCTCATTGCCTCTATTAGTCAACGGCTAATGCAAGATGTTAAATGCAATGTGTCTTCCTCTTGACTCTCTTCACACTGAAAACAAATTAAGATGATTCTCTGTACATCATCATTTACTATGGAGATAATAAACTCAGGCACTCGACATGTGTTCTGTATACCTTACAGAATAAATCATTTGCAAGTGACAGTATGCTCAGCTCTGTGTCATCTGGCAACTGAGTTGTTTGTAGCCCTGAAGACTGGAAATGACACTACAAGCACACAGTGGTCTAAGAGGCTTGTTGAGTCATGCACAAGCCATGGCTGTCAATAGATGGGTAGTAAATAAATTAGTCAATAGACTAAGAGAAATCTTAGAACATCTTCACATTTCCACTGTCCTATGAGGATAAGGCAGAGAGATTTAAATTAAACCTATATGTGTTCCATGGCTTTATAAGAAGCTTACAAAACAACTAACCCATGGGTATTTAGCCTTGTCAGGGAAAGCCCAACTCTTTTCCCCCAGTTTTAACGCAGAGCGGTAATACTGACATGGACTACAGTGAGGAAGTACTGGTAAGCTAACAGCAGAATCACAAGCAGAAACTCTCTGAAGGGAAAAGGTAGCTTGGAATAAAAGCAGCATTTCCTAAATCAGGTGAAGTTGCCAACCAATGCACTTGCTCTATTCCACCCTCTGCAGATTGACAGAAGAAACAGCATCTGTTCTTTGTCTACGTTTTATTGCAATAAATAGAAGCAACACTCTGTTGCATCTTTGGAACCTAA
>CM052709.1:71146617-71218214 GCA_028551405.1 Uromys caudimaculatus | reverse complement strand
CTTCTTGGATGACGAGTCAATTATTCCTTTAAAAGAAACAGGATATATGGGAAGGAAAAGACATTATGGGAGGTAAAATCTGAGTCAGTTGAAGTTTGGGAACTAAAACCGTGTAAGTGGACAACAATGCTAAGAAGTACATTATGCACATTATAAACAGAGATGATTTCCGGTGTGATCACCTCTATAAAAATAACAGATGAATAGAATATGGGGTCTATGAATAGAAAAGGAAAGAAAATGTGTTAGTAGCACATTATACTAGTCATAAGAGTTCAACGTTTCTGGAATGAGGGAGTTTCAAAGAACTTTATTTAACAGAGAGATGCATATTAAAGAAATATTATAAGTCAGGGTTCTCTAGATGAGCAGAACTTATAGAATGAATACACACACACACACACACAAAGGGATTTATTAGAATGGCTTACATCCCAACAATGGCTGCCTCCAAATAAAAGTTCCAAAACCCAATTGTTCAGTCCACCATGCTGGATTTCTCAGCTGGTCTTCAAGATACTCCAGAATCCCAAAGAAGTAGGCTCTGATGCCAGTGAAGGAATGGATTTGCTAGCAATATAAGAACAAGCAGGAGGAGAGAGATATCTTTCTTCTCCCATCTCCTTTTTACATGCTACCAGCAGAATGTGTAGTCTAGATTAAAGATGAATCTTTCCACCTCAGAGATCCTCATTAGAAGTAAGTCTTTCCACTTCAAATGATTTAATTAAGAAAATAATCTCTCTTATCAGTGAGTGCATACCAGGTGTGTTCTTTTGTGACTGAGTTACCACACTCAGGATGATATTTTCAAGTTCCATTGATTTCGCTAAGAATTTCGGGAATTCATCATTTTTAATAGCTGAATAGTACTCCACTGTGTAAATGTACCACATTTTCTGTATCCATTCCTCTGTTGAGGGACATCTGGGTTCTTTCCAGCTTCTGACTACTATAAATAAGGCTGCTATGAACATAGTGGAACATGCGTCCTTGTTATATGTTGGGGAATCTTTTGGGTATATGCCTAGCAGTGGTATAGCTGGGTCCTCAGGTAATACTATGTCCAATTTTCTAAGGAACTGCCAGACTCATTTCCAGAGTGATTGTATCAGCTTGCAATTCCACCAACAAGAGGAGGAGTGTTCCTCTTTCTTCATATCCTCACCAGCAACTACTGTCACTTGTGCTTTTGATCTTAGCCATTCTGACTGGTGTGAGGCGGAATCTCAGGGTTGTTTTGATTTGCTTTCCCTGATGACTAAGGATGTTGAACATTTCTTTAGGTGCTTCTCTGCCATTCGATATTCCTCAGTTGAAAATTCTTTGTTTAGCTCTGTACCCCATTTTTTATTAAGATTATTTGATTTTCTGAAGTCTAACTTCTTGAGTTCTTTGTATATATTGGATATTTTTTCCCAATCTGTTGGTTGCTGTTTTGTCCTATTTATCCTTTGCCTTACAGAAGCTTTGCAATTTTATGAGGTCCCATTTCTCGATTCTTGATCTTAGAGCATAGGCCAATTCACAGAACACATGAAGCTCAAGAAAAGAAGGGAGACCAAAGTATGGGTGCTTCAGTCCTTCTTAGAAAAGGAAAGAAAATACAGGATCAGATATGGAGACAAAATGTTGAGCAGAGACTGAAAGAAAAGCCATCCAGAGACTGTCCCACCTGGGGATTCATCCCATATACAGTCACCAAACCCTGATACTAGTGTGGATGCCAAGAAATGCTTGTTGAAAGGAGCCTGATATAGCTGTCACCTGAGAGGCCCTGCCAGAGACTTACAAATACAGAGGCAGATGCTCACAGCCAACCATTGGTCTGAGCGTGGGGTCCCCAATGGATGAGTTAGAGAAAGGACTGAAGGAGCTAAAGGGGTTTGCAACCCCATAGGAAGAACAACAACATCAACCAACCAGATCCCCCAGAGCTCCCAGGGAGTAAGTCACCAACCAAGGAGTACACATGGCTCCAGCTGTATATATAGCAGAGGATGGCCTTGTCAGGAATCAATGGGAGGGGAGGTCCTTGGTCCTATGAAGGCTTGATAGATGCCTCAGTGTAGGGGAATCGAGGTCGGGGAGGTGGGAATGGGTGGGTAGGTGGGGGAATACTCTCATAGAAGCAGGGGGAGGGAGGATGGGATAGGGGGTTTCTGGGAGGAGAGGAAACCAGGAAAGGGGATAACATTTGAAATGTAAATTTAAAAAATATCCAATAAGAAAATATATCCCTCATAGGCATGCCTAGCCATTTTGGGGTTTGAGTAATTTTAGATGTCATCAAGTTGACAACAAAGACTAGCTATCAGAAGAAGAGTTGTGGATGTTGAATTGGGGTATGCATCAGGAGATAGGGGACAATGATCCAAGAAAAGGTGGGTGGTAAACTTGTGCATAGGTTTGGGTATAACTAAACCTAAAGGAAAGAAGATGAAGAAAGGTAAATGGCTCAAGGGATGAAGCCCCTGCCATATATAGGCAAAATGCTTTAAATGTTTCACTATAAGTAATGAATGACACTCAGAATTCTATCTACTCAAAAGCTATTTTTGTTTGCTTGCTTGCTTGCTTCAGTTTGTTTTAATTTTGTTTAACTGAATGTGACTGGAAATCCAATCTGAAGGGGGCAGTTACAGAATGGTGAGAACTCCGATGAGAGAGTTCAGTAAAAATGACAGGCACTGTTGGGTGGGTAAAGGTACTAGTTTTAAGCAGAATAGAAGTTAGGAAATAAAGTGGACATCAGTGAAGAAGAAACGTTGGGAGGGTCTACTCATAAGACTATTTCCTTCTCCAAAGTCTTCATATTCTTGCCAATTATGATTCCAAGGTTTTTAACACACTTGGTAGGAGTGGAACAATGTTGTGGGCATAGAGAGCTACTGAGGCTCTCAATGGCCATTCAGTGATGGACCAATAATTTGAAGCCAAAGTTGACCAATAGTACTAAGGACTGAAGGAGCTGAAGGAAGAACAACAGTATCAACCAACCAGAAACTCCAGAACTAAACCTCCAACCAAAGAGTACACATGGAGGGATCTATAGCTTTAGCTGCTTGTGTAGGAGAGGATGGCCTTATCTGGCATCAGTGGGAGGAGAGGCCCTTGGTCCTATGAAGGCTCGATGCCCCAGTGTACGTGAATACCATGGCTGAGAGGTGGGGGTGGGTGGGTGGATAGAGGAGCACCCTCATAGAAGCAGTGCTGTTGGGATGGGGGGGTTGCGGAGGGGAAACCAGGAAATGGGATAACATTTGAAATGTAAATAAATAAAAAAATAAAGCAATTAGAGTTTTGTGTTTTGAGAGCCACCACTCTGCTCAGTTGAGTTTTTATTCACAAGAAGCCTATAGATATAGGTGAGGGGTGTGTTGATTTAGACTTGAAGTACTCTTGTTGGATGAAAAGACATGCAAGGCTGGTGATAGAGACTCTAAGGGTGCAGCCATGTCATCACACTGCACCTCCAGACAGGAAAGTGGAAGAAACGACCATAAGGAGTCACTTTCAGAGAAAAAAAATGGATAATAAATTACTGTAGACAAGAGCCCCTAAATCCACCAAGAGTTGTTCATAAACCCACTTTTAGACTATTTCAATAATCTGATATTGGTGTCTATGGAAAATACAATATTCATTGTGGGTTTAATGCCAAACACTAACCAGTGGGTCTTTAATTTTACAGAGAGTCACGTGAGCATGGGTTGTCCTAATCAGTTCAGGGATATATATCAATTTACCATAGAGTATGTGACTTAAAAATGACACAGGTTTATTTGCTAGGGATCATCATGGTTGGGTTTGCTAAGAGTGCTTATCAAATTCTTCATTCTTATATTGATGACAAGGAACAAAAGTCTCTCCAGATTCCCTTAGATAAATCAATAATTTCATTTGTGCAGTGGCTGAATGATCTCATCCCCTAATTTAACAACATTATGGAGTTAAGAATTCAACATGTAAGTGTAAAGGATGAAATGCACAAATGTGCTGTTGAGCAGGAACAATTTTAGAAGGGCTGCAGGCTATCAAGTGTACAATGGAGTCGTACTTTTTTTCTTCCTGATGCTGTGATAAAAAATAAATTGCCCTGATGAAAGCAATTTAAGAAAGAATGGGATTTATTATGGTTCAAAGTTTAAGGCTACAAGCCATTCTAGCAGGGAAGTAAGCACAGAGGAAGCTAGAAGCCAAGGATCACATTCCATCCACAGTCAACAGAGATACTGCTGCTCAGCTCCATTTATACATTGACATAGTTCAGGATCCCAGCCAAGGGAATGGTGCCACCCACAGTGGATGAACCTTCTTCCCATCTCAGTTACTGTTATCAAACAATCCATCACAGGCATTTCCAGATGTCCATGTCTTAGATTACTCTAGGTACTGACAAGTTAAAAATCAACAATAGCCTTTCACAGATGGTTACATCTGATATTTGTGATATAGAAAATAATGACAATTCTCTAGATATTTTTGTTTAGCTGGTTAGTTCTTAATTCCTGAAAGTAAACAAGGAGAGAATATCACAGAAGTGCGATTTGAGGTTATTGCTGTTCATGTTTTATATTCAGAAATATTGAATTTTCCTAAATAAAAGACAGGAGTTTATCCAGGTCTCCACATATTGAAGTAGGTGGATGGAGTAATTATAAATTAAATAAATATCCCCTTGGAAGAAAAACAGAGAAAATAATACCAGAAACCTCAAGGAAGAAAGCTAAGAGTTCTTCCCAATTCCCCGGGACTTAGAGTTTAATGAAAAAAAAAAAAATCAACAGGAACATATTTCAAACAGTATCATGCTGGAGGTTGAGGAAGTAGGGGATATTCAATAAAGAACCATTTAAAACTTTGTATGGAACACTACTTTTTCTTGTCTTGTAAAACAAGTTAAAATGTAAAATTTAAAGCTTCATCAGAAAAATAAAAGAGCTTTTTCTTAAAATTTTGCCCTGTGGGCATATGCCCTCAGTAGAAGCTTAATCATTTGAAGGTTGCTAAGGAGTTGCTAGGGAGTATTGTACATGGAAATTCAAGATTTACTTTACTTGTGATGGTCCGTGATGAGAAGAGAATGTATTTTTCTTCAGTAATCTCTGAGCCTTCACTCTTGCTTGCATTTCAGTGTCTATATCTACAAGGTGCCCAACAAACAGCTGTCACATGGAATAGAATCTTCACGAGTATCCCTTGTTTTGAAGGATTCATATTAGATTTTACTAATTATCAATTAACCAGCTTTAATTTTGATTTGATTATCGTGCAGCTGACTTGGTTGTGATTAATCTCCTCCCATTTCTCGCCTGTGGGTAAAAAGGCATGAAAATTCTGAGCAGGGAAGGAGAAAGAATACAGCTGCTGTCAGAACAGGCAGAAAACTTTAAAGTCTCCCTCAAATGACAGCCTGAAGCCCATTATCTTGTTATGTCTAGCCAGCTAGCTGCCCTTGCAGGAGAGCTTTGTAAGCTATCTTCTAGTGTCTATTCATATAAAGACATGATAAAGGCAATTCTCAGTACACACTATTTGTGCAATGAGAGTATGAAAACATCCTTCTGCTCATTTTAACTTCATCTATATGTCTTCGGTACTGCCTTACTTCCACACTTGTTGTAAATTCCACACTTGTTGAGGTCCCTTGAAGGCACCACACTTTCTATGTCACTAGTTTTTCAATCTGTTTTTGTTAACAATTCATGTCTAAACTAAACATTTCCTCTCTCAAAGCCAGAGACCTCTAAGGTGTTAATTAGTAGGCAAGATCACTGTAAAGGTTCAGACAAATACGGGGTTTGGTGAGACCTCCAGATACTCTGTAACCTCTTGTCATTAAGAATAAAAAGCTCGGGCAGTGGTGGTGCACGCCTTTAATCCCAACACTTGGGAGGCAGAGGCAGGTGGATTTCTGAGTTCGAGGCCAGCCTGGTCTACAGAGTGAGTTCCAGGACAGCCAGGGTTACACAGAGAAACCCTGTCTCAAAAAACCAAAAAAAAAAAAAAAGCAGGGCAGTGGTGGCGCACACCTTTAATCCTAGCACTTGGGAGGCAGAGACAGGAGGATTTCTGAGTTCAAGGCCAGCCTGGTCTACAGAGTGAGTTCCAGGATAGCCAGGGCTACACAGACAAACCCTGTCTCAAAAAACCGAAAAAAAGAAAAAAAAAAAGAAAAAGAAAAAGAAAAAAAAGAATAAAAAGCTCTCTTCTTGCACTCAGGCATAGACCCCACTGCTTCCATTTCTGCTTTCATATCCCCTTTTGGGATATGAAATACCACTGTCTTATCCTCTCTTTCCTCAAGGTCCTCACAAGACATCACCCACTCTCACTGAGCCCCTGGGGAGAGCATTTATACTAAAGGACTGTGTGTACTGCAAAGACCAACATCACTCAGTGCCACAGTGAGGCTTTCTGTTGCAAAATTACCCTAGGTTTTACTTAGATCTTTAGGCATTAGTGATATTTAAGAAATGCTATCAAACAATTGAGAAAATATGAGTAAGATATATAAACACATCATTAATAGTTTGGGTTTTTGGTTTGTATTGTTTTGTTTTTTATATTTTGAGACAGGGTTTCTCTGTGTAACCCTGGCTACTCACTCTGTAGATCATGCTGGCCTTGAACTCAGAGAGATCTACCTGTCTCTGCTGAGTGCTGGGATTAAAGGTGTATGCTGGCTCCTGGCATATACATTAAAATGTCTAAGTTAAGCACTGTCTCAAAAATATAAGATAGATATATTTTTAAATGTCTTAGTAGTTATTAGTTATGTAATTTGACAATAAAGGTAATCTTACCCACCATAAATTTCTAAAGAAATTATAAAATTGCATCTTCAAAAGCTGATATAAATATATATGAATATTTGGTGATTCTATGGAAAAAGGATGTTAAACAGAAAATTATTAGATGAAATAAGGAAAATAGATGCATTCTTTTGAAATGTTGCATCTAGACTTGTGAATAAATAAATGATTGAGCACTAATTATAAAATCAGTTTGCAAGAAAAATATGAAAATTGAATGAACCAATAAGCAAAGGCTTCACTTATTCTATTTTTATTTATGTGTGTTTTCTTTGTGTCCTGTCTATATGTAAACTGTGTGTCTGAAAAAGTCACATAGGGCATTGGACACCCCTGGAACTAGAGTTATAAAAAGTTGTAAGTTTGGGTATTATGAACTAAATGCAGTCTTTCACAAGAGCAGCGAGTGATCACAAGTGCCAAGCTATTTCTCAAGCCCAAAGCTTCACATTTTGCTTGTTAAAAACAAACAAAGAAACAAACAAACAAACCTGTGCTAAATACCTCAAGTCTCTTGCTGTATTTTCTCTGATGTCATTCAGTAAATTCTGAACAATTTTAAAACACAGCACTTGCACCTCTCTACCCAGGCGCCTCCTCTCTTCCACCATATTGTGGGCTGGAAATACAAGTCACCTTTTTCAACATCCAGCAGTCAAGGAAAATTAGGAGCATGCAGTCTATTCACACTTTGTGAACTTGTGTGGAGGCCACTTATGAAGTTTTCAGCTACATGTTACCAAATTCAGTTTTGTTCTCATGTTCTAAACCCAGAGCAGTTCCGAGAAAAGCAAGTTAAGATGTGCCAACAAAGTATGCGTATTTGTATGTGATGGGAAACAAACCATGGAGGAAGAAATAATAGCCAGATGACTCCACCCAACTCATACCAAGGGTATCAACACCAAAGAGAGAATTTGCTTTCTTGTTTATCAGATTCCCCAAGTTTAAAAACAAATTCTTGGTATTATAAAAGCCATGTCAAGGGAACATTTTCAATGTCCACTGATAGGAATTCAAGCTGATAAAATCTTGTGAAAAGAAAGGTATTCGGCAAAGGATATAGTTGTAAATCATGTGTGCCTTTTGCTCATTGTGTCTCCTTTTATTACTTCTTTATCTACACATTCACCAATTTAAATTAAGCTAATTAAAATGTACTTGATTTATAGCATACTCTAAGCTATATTTGCAGCCAGAGACTAGAAACACTTAAACAGAAACAGTTATTGCATGAGGGGACATTGTAAGAATGCAGCAGGTAAGGCTGACATTGGACTTCACTGGATTCACCTTCCGTTCTCCTTCAGTCATCCTCTGTCCTCTACATACACTGCCCTGGACCTGCTGTTTAAAACCCCTTCAGTCTTGATCTCTCCTTCTCTGAACCTACTCAGAACCTCTACTCTTCCAGAGACCTGGGATTGTATTTCTGGCTTTGGTATGCCTAGCTTTGGCCCTATCTCAAGATTGACTTGAGTCTTACGATGTTTCCAATGTCATCTCTCTTACCATACAATGATAACTCATTCTATCCTGTGACACATTATCACCCAGACTACTATTCTGTTGAAATTATGCATTGCCATGTTCTCTGATTCAATACCATGTTTCAACTGGGCCTATTTAAAGTTCATGTACTCAGTGGATAAATGTAAATCTACAAACGCTACAATGAATTCCAGAATCTGAAGAATAACTTTTCACATGCCTAGAGTCTGAATTTTTACTTTTCTGTGAAAGTTTATTGTAAATAATGAAAATCATCAGTACATGCTAGGAATCCATAGGTAGGGGTGTGTGTGTGTGTGTGTGTGTGTGTGTGTGCGCATATATGCACATGTGTACAGAAGCACTTTTTTCCCACAGTGGCATCTTTTGTTCTTGAATATTTGCCCACAACAAATGATATCAAAAATTAAAGATCTGAAGTTTGTATCCTTCTAAAGACACTACCTATGGGAATATTTAAAGGTACATAAAACCTTCCTAGAGACTGAAGAGCAGAAAATGAATTTTCTTCCCCACTACCAGACCTTGAAGTGATAGGTTCATTCATGGCAGCCATATAGCCCAGGAATTCATTTCTGCTTGATGAGCTGGCCACATGCCAAGATGTTCTGGCATCTGCGGGAAAGTGAAGAAATGTCTCCAAACCACAATTTATAGATGTCACAACAGCTGAAAATCAGAGCTGCTGCTGAAGTTCAGGTCACAGAAATGCCAGGGAGTCTTGTTATAAGCTTATATTTGCATCTTGGGCAAGAGAGATACCCCTCAGTCTGTATGAGGATCACTTATTTCTGTGCATTGAAAACAGAAGAATATATGGTGACAATATACAAGTATTTTAATGTACTGTTAGTTATAAAAAAAATAACTTTACTTTTCATTGTATTTAAGATAAGTTGTCACTTTAACAGGACAGAGGCCACACAGAAACATATTGGTCTTCCTGGTACAAACATATATTATGGTTTTCTTTAGGTTAGTGATGGATTTGTGAGATTAAACTTGAGGCTGAAGGAGTTTGTTCTCTGTAACTGTATCATTTTCTCTTTTTAACATAAATCTCTTCACGTGCCTGATGACTTCATTTGATTTCATACTACACTATATGAGACCCAGTGTATATATGTTTGGACTTTCCATTGACTTGTGATAGAAATCAGAGTGTTTTCTTAAACTGGAAATGTTTGGAGAATACTTAGTTAAATGTCAATTAAAATGTTTTTTAACACTAGAAATATAAAGTACTAAATCCTTTTATTTACATATTTTATACTTTCCAGGAATTTTTACTGAACAATTTGTAATCTGTGGTTACAATACACTTAAGCAAAGAGAATCCAGTGATACAAAACTCTACTTTCCAAATGGGTTACAGTTGGGTGAGGAATTTGCCAAAGATTGAAACCTTTGTGGTAAAACATGGATGGCAGAGCTATCCATGTTGTCTCTTCTTTGTGCTTTTTAATATAGATGACCTTGAAATGTATAACCTTCTACTCCCAAAAATTTGTATTTAATAAGGGTAATGAATATTTATTCATTTTCCAGACAGTGTTTCAGCAAATCAGCCATAAGAGAGAGTTATTTACTTAATGGTAGAAAGAACTGCAGCTTATGATTTACCATGTTTATAATTATAGTCTGTACATAATGAATTTGCCTTTATCATATGCCATTGAATTGTTTATTAGAAATATTGTTTCAGGCTAGCAATTCAATTAACTATATATACAATTGGTGATTTCTAATGACTCTTCACTTTTAATAATGAAAAACAGAGGGTTCTTTGGCTTTTAACATGCCAGATGGAATGAAAACATTTGCTAAGATGTTATTATTGAGCACAAAAAGGCCAAGAATGAGATCAAGCATGTCAATAATCAAATGAATAAAAATGAACAGAGTTACTAGCAAATCTGGAGCATTATAAAGAGCCATTTAGTCTCTGAATGGAAAAGAGAACCACTGTGGTAGATTCTGTTATGTGTAAACCATGAAACAAGTCCCCCATTGATCCAAACATGTGAACTACCATTGATTAATAATAATAATAATAATAATAATAATAATAATAATAATAATAATAATAATGGAACAATGTATAAAAGGGACAGCTCTTAAAGTTCTTTGCCAATTATAAAATGGACCTCTCTCCAGATGTGAGGCCTGTGTTATAACATGTTATAGCACTTCAAGTTGTTTTCATCAGTGCATATTCCTCTTCATCACTTATGACACCAATTTTAAAATAATGAGGTTAATCACATGATTTAAACACGGAGAGTGTTGGCACACTCAAGCAGATGGCATGACGGTCTTGAGGAGCAGGCGTCACACAATAGTCTATGTTACCCCTGAAGAGTGACATTGAAAACTGGGTAAGATTCAAATAAGGCACCATGGGGGTGAGGAAATATTGGAGTAAATCCAGATTGATGCCAGAAATGAAGCACACAGTTTAGGAGAAGTCAAGATTTGGAAGAAGTCCAAGAATAAAGCAACTGGGAGTGTCAGAAGCAGGACCTGTGTGGCATCAGAGCCAGAAGGAATGCACAGACGAAGTAGGTGGTAAGTATTCGTGGATCCTTGATCTATCTGTATTGTCAATTTAGCTTTTCCATGCCAAGCAGGTTACGACTGACACTCTGAGAGACTGAACCTAGCAATGTTCTTTTTAAAACTTTATTAGCAACACAAAGGAGTAATAGTGATTTCCTCACTTATAAGGTGTGATTTCTATGAGATGCAAAATTAATTTTTAATTGGATATTTTCTTTATTCATATTTCAAATGTTATCTCCTTTCTCAGTCCCCCCCCCAGAAACCCCTTATCCCATCCCCCCTCCCCCTGCTTCTATGAGGGTACTCCCCCACCCACTCCCGCCTTCCCGCCATCAAATTTCTCTACACTGGGGCATTATGCCTTCGCAGGACCAAGGGCCTCTCCTCCCATTGATGCCTGACAAGGCCATCCTCTGCTACATATGCGGCTGGAGCCATGGGTTCCTCCATATGTACTGTTTGGTTGGTGGTTTAGTCCCTGGGAGCTCTGGGAGGGGAGGGGGTCTGGTTGGTTGATATTGTTGTTCTTCCTATGGGGTTGCAGATATGATAGATGAGTGTTATCAGCCTCTGTATGCCTTACCTCCTGTGTAGTTGTACCTTCATGAGCAGAGTATGAGAGCAGCCCTCAAACACAGTACTTATGACCCTGAGCTTTATTGAATATCTGGGAAGCAAAGCTATTTTACAAATTTTCTTTTCTTCTTATATGATTTTTAATGTATTTAATTGTTTTGAGAAATAATATTTTGACACGTTTATAATGTGGGAAGTCAGGCTAATTAATAAATCTATCATTTTGTGTGTTCATTGTTTCAGAATAAAAACATTTAAAAAGTACTTTTTAAAAGTATAATTTTTTAAAAGTTTATATTATATATTAACATATATTAAAAGTATATATACATATATAACATATATGTATAGGTACACTTTCCTAAAGTGTCTTGAGTCAGGGTTATTACTATTGTCTTATTTTTGTTAAACATTCATTAATTGTACATAATAACAGGGCTGGGAGTGGTGTTTCAGTACATGGCTTCTACATGACCACCTCTTACCTCCTTTATTCTCACCCTACCACCTACCCAACCTCTGGTCATCACAGCTTCTGCATTCAGGTCACTGTTTTTTGTTGTTGTTGGTATTCTTTTTTTTTTTTTTTTGGTTTTTTGTGACAGGGTTTCTCTGTGTAGCCCTGGCTGTCCTGGAACTCACTCTGTAGACCAGGCTGGCCTTGAACTCAGAAATCCACCTGTCTCTGCCTCCCAAGTGCTGGTATTAAAGGCGTGCACCACCACTGCCCGACAGATGCTGTCTTTCTATGTCTGGTTCATTTCATATCTTCAACCCATCCATCTTGTGGAGAAGAGGAGGATTTCATTTTTTTACAGAAAATTCTCTGAAAACTCTAGTGAGTGGAAACAGTTGATATGGTTCATAAATCTGCAAGGGTTTGATCAGAGAAAAGGAAAGTGAGAACAGGTATAGAAAACCAGTCTCCTTTGTGGTAGGTTCCCACTCAAAGTCAATCCACAGAAGCAGATGCAGATGCAGGGAGGGCACCAGAATCACTCTCGTCGTTCTGTGTCTGGGAGATGCCAAGGGGATGAAGACTAACTCTGATGCTTTCAGTGCTCCATGTGTGGCCAGAGGTTTGCTTAGGAAAAGAGCCCTAAATTCTGGCTTTGCTCTAATTAGCCAAGTAGAGTGGAATAAGTTCTCAGCTGTCTGCTTCAGGGAGCAGAAATCTTTTGATTTTTTTAATAGTTTTAATTCACCAGTTTAAAAAATTATTTCTTTTGGTTTTTGAAATTATAACTATACTTAACCCTCCCATATAATCCACAGTGCTTGCTTCCAGATTCATGCCCTCTTTTTTCACATATATGTGTATATGCATATTCATATATATGAAATTTTTCATGTATATGAAATACATTTTAAAAGTACATATATAAAAATATATGATAAGAAATATATTTTATATATATGTATTTGTAGATATATAGACATAGATATAGATATATGTATGTGTGATTCTGTGTGTGTATAATCCATAAAATATGCAAATATTCTTAAAATACATACATTTTCATTAATTTTATACATACATGTGTGTTTGTGTATGTGTGTATATCATACATAGTATACACATATATGTGTGTGTGTGTGTGTGTGTGTGTGTGTGTGTATATATATATATATATATATATATATATATATTCCTAAACACATAAGTATAATCTTCTCTGTCTGTATAATGTTATGTTTTCGCGTTGATATGTTTTAGATTGGATATCTAGTTGATGTGTTCTTCCCTGGAGAACACTCTGTCTCACGTTCCTTGGTTGCTTGTAGCTCTTTGTGTAGCGTTGAGGCCTATCACCTTATCCTGTTCATGTTAGCCATATCTATTGATGTCCGTGTTCAGCTCATGTTTGAGCTAGCACATTGATGAAACTTTATGGGTATAGTTTCTGACATTCCTAGAAGACAGAACCTCACAATTTTGAAACACTTTTTTCATATTTTTCAAAATTACTTCCCATGTTTTTTTATTGTTTGACAGTTTACCATAGCGACATAATAACTTTAAGTAATTTTCATCCTTCATTCCTCTCCTTCATCCCTCTGTCTCTTCTACACTTCTTCTCAACAAGTTTTCATGCTCTCCTTCTGTGTGTGGACCACTGAGTTACTTTGCTGATCTTAGGTGGGAAGTTATTCAGTGGAACAAGAAGAATGTATCTGTGGCTATACCACTGGTGAAATTAACATCCCTTCCACAACAATCCACATAGTTCCTCTGGGAAGGATGGAACTTCACAACCCCCCACTTATACATAGGGGAATGTTTGGACCCAACCTTGTTCAAGTCTTGTGCTGCCAACCACAACTACAGTGAATTCAGGAGTGCACTAGCTTTCTTGTCTCCATATGACATCACTGTGCTGCAGAGTTTTCTGTCTTGGCTCTTATGATCTTCTTGGAATCTTATTCTACTGTATTACCTCAGCCTTGGAAGGGGTGTTATAGCTGCCACAGTTGAAACTAAGGATTCCACCACAACGTATTCTCAACACTTGGGAAAGAACTACGTTTCTGCAGCACCTACCACATGCTGCTGTAATGTATACTACACTTATATATAGTAGAACATATTGTAAACTAAGCAAATTAAAAGAGGTTCTTTAAGCCAATGGTGGTTGAATTACTACGAATCTTAACTGATTTGGGCTGCCATATATCTGTAGCACCATCCCATAATTTACTTTCTTTCTTTGAAGTACATTTTCATTTGTTTTCTATTGCCTAATCTATAATCCTGATTTTGCAAGATATAAGTAATTTTCCTTTTAAGGTTGGAGATCACTCTGTTGTCTATGTTGGTCTCTGGCTTCTGAACTTAAGCAGTCCTTCTGATTAATAAAATCCTATGCACATACCCTCACATTCATCTAAATGTGGTGTGTGTTTGTGTGTCTGTGTGTGTGTGTGTGTGTGTGTGTGTGTGTTTGCTAAGGTCATACTAGAACAATATTTAGAAGAAGAGGAAAATATTCTGAAAGGTATTATAACACAAAATAACAATGTTTATACCAACAAATACTACTAAAAGTAGTATTCAATACAAATGCCTTTAGTTTTCCATAAGAAAGTCTAGCAACAGATTGGCTGATACCTATTCACAGACAAAAAAATAGGTTCTGGTTTTCTTGGAAGGATAATTCCACATAAAATATATCTTGATAAATAAGAACACAGTCTTAACTTTAAATAACTAAGCCTTAAGAAATTGTAAGGAATCTAGCCAAATTGAATAATATAGAAAGTGATGCTCATAAAGGTTAAATAGCTTCTTCCCAGGATTTCGCAGCTACTGGTAAAATAATGACAAATGAGACCACAGAACGCTAGTTCCATTTTCATTATTTTTATTAAAAATGTTACTTCCCCCTGGGCAAGAAAGATTTCTGAATATTAATACATCAACCTCATTAATTCAAATATGTATTCTGAAAACATTTGTGGCTTATTTGCTGAGTTTCTGTTTTCTTTGAGACCTTGTGGTAAATATATATATTCTCCAACTGGGGGCTGAAGATAAAAAATACAGACTCACAGCTCTCTCTCTCTCTCTCCATGTGTGTGTGTTAAATGCATTCTTTTAAAATGTCATTACACACACACACACACACACACACACACACACACACACAATGCATTAAGGTTACATTCACTCCTCTACCCCCTTTTATTCACCTCGCCCAACCCCACCCCACCCCAGCTCAACAAGTGACAGACACACACACTATCATGCCTTTTTGTTTTATGTTATGACTCATTGTGCTTGACCAGGCTTGTCTACATTGGACATGGCAGTCGATCTCCCTTCTGGAGCATAGGTAACTCACTAGTGGTTAAACCATTAAAGACACGCCCCCCCCCCAACAGCTAATAAGCACCAACAGCTCTCCAGGAAGTGAAGCAACAGGTTTCTTAAAACTTATAATGGAACAATGTATAAAATAATAATTAAATAATGAGTGCTATTAAGGAGATTTAAAAAATCATAAGGAACCATATCATTATTTATTTAAATTAAATATAATACATTAAATTCAAGGCATATGCATATACTTATACAGTTCAAGTGAAATTATTCCACTTAGGCTTTCAATAGTCCCCTTCAAGAGCCATGGGCTATCTAAAAAAATATTACCAAGTATAGAGAAATCCCCCTTTCAAGTTGTTAATCAGGGGAGGCCCAAAGGACTCTTAAAACAATATGGGCTCTTATTCTTGCCCTTGGGTCCCTCCCACTCCCAGAGGTTGAAGGATAGCTCCTATTGCTGAAGATACCATGTATTTTGAACATTGGGCTTGGAGGTCCCAAGCTGCATCTGACTTGAAAGCCGCCCACTGAGGACTGACTTTCATAGTATGGGAAGGTGCTGTGTAGTTTCCAAGGGAGGGAAGCAAGAAATAATCCTACACAAACAGCTACAACACCTACAAACCACAACGATGCCCGCTGTATCACTATAATGTTATTGGTGCAGTAATAGCACGCATATCTTGGAGGTAAGCAACAACTCTGTAATTGAACTTAAGACCTGTTCAATAGGAAAAATATCATACCTGGTACTAGAAACCTAGTTAACTATCCTGGGCTGGTGAGGTCATAGATCTTTTTTCCTTTTCTCTTTTCTTTTTTTTTTTTTGATAATGTATATTATTTATTGGTAGAAATCAAATTCCTTAACCATTAAATCTACTGGGGATAACATAACAGACATTAGCTTATATTAATTGCTTATTATGTGGCAGACACTGAATTCTATTTTTTTTTTTGGTTCTCTTTTTTTTTTAATTTTTTTGGATGCTTTATTTACATTTATAATGTTTCCCCCTTTCTAGGTCTCCTCTTTGGAAACCACCTATCCCCCTCCCCCCTCCCCCACCTCTATGCCGGCAATTTCCCCCGAGGTCATAGATCTTAATAGAGAACCCACTACTGCCACTTTACTAAGTCTTCATCATTCCTAACTGCATTCTACATATCTATCCTACACTCACAAATAAGTGTAGTTCTTGCCTCTCAACAAAGAAACTTCTCCTTGTAACACAAGGAATCCATTACAGAAAATAACAAGTGATCAGTTTACATAGAACATGTGTTCCTGCCATGTTCAGCCTCATCCACAGCACAACTGCTGTACTTAAGGCTGATCTAGGAAGAGGGCTCAGAAAGATTGTAAGAGCTGAAAACCTAGGAAAACTGTGAGATTCTGTCTCCTAGAAATAACAGGGAGGCTTCACCTATGACACCTCAACAATATGGCTTCCTAAACAAAATATGAAATATAACAATAGACATGCTAGCACGACAGGGGGAAAACCCAGCAGACAAAAACAAAAACTACAGACAACTAAGAAATGCTAAATATGGAAGAAATAGTCTTTTCCAGAGATGAATGCACTCCCTAATTAGTTACCCAATTAGTTAGCCAGACTTGAATCACATACAGTTAAGTAACACTAAACAGATTGAGTAGGTTGTATTTATATATTTAGGGGTGTGTGTGTGTGTGTGTGTGTGTGTGTGTGTGTGTGTGTGTGTAAAACAACAAAAACTGGAGAAAAGGAGGCCATGATTTCAGGATGGGAGGGCTTGGAAGGAGGGAATGGAAGGGAGAAATAATGAAAACTCCATGGAAATGATCAAATCTTCGTTTGTTTAGTGCTTTTGCTTAAAATGAGTAAATTCTATATATTAAGGTGATGACACAAATTTGTGCACTTTATAAATATACACATGCATTGTCTGATGATCTACATATACTTATACTGAAAACTAAAGTCACTAAGCTGCACTGCATACTATTAGGGTCATTTCAACCGAACATGTTGCTGTTCCGCTAAATTTCATTGAGGAGGTCAGACTCACAGCAAATAGCATGGTTGGAATATTTGTATCATTTCCTCATTCTAATCAAGGATGGAGCCGTGTTTTTGCTTGCCTCTTAGGCTTTCTATTAGATGAAGTAATGCTGAGAAAGGAATACTGTAGAATTCATGAATTTCAAAAGTACTTGTGTAATGAAACAAAGCTTTCAGCTAAACTAGCATGGTTAGATGAGATTTACACTGAGATTTTTTTCTTGAGATGAAATGCATCAAATGTAGAAAAGTAAAATAAGACGATATCAAAGATGCGATAACATGACATGAAGCATGGTCTGGATGTTATTTCATGAGCTACTTCAGCTTATTTTTAAAAGTGCTATTTTTTTTTAATATTTCCCTTGAAATTGGTCTCACTGTTAAAAAATATCAGTTTTGTTAGATATGGGCTCAACTTTTGTGACCAATACTGGGAGAGAGAGAGAGAGAGAGAGAGAGAGAGAGAGAGAGAGAGAGAGAGAGAGAGATTACTCACTGGACATTAAGTTACAGTCAGATAGGCAGAGATGGTCTGGTTTGTGATTGCTATACAATACTGCTACCACACGTAATAATAATATATACATCTTAAGCAGACAAAAGAAAGATTTTGAATGTCAGTAATATAAACAAATCATAATCACACTTAGAAGAGGGAACAAAATAGTCATAGGAGGCAGAGGGAGGGAGGGAGGGGTGGGCAAGAGGAATGGGAAACAGGAGTGGGGAGAGACAGGAGAGATCCCCAGTGGGCCTGGAGAATGAATGGAAATCTGCAGCTGTGGGAGTAGGAGGGTTGGGGGTGGAGGGTGGGGAAGTTTTAGGAAGTCCCAGAGACCTGAGATAGGGGAAGATCCCAGAGGTCAATCCAACCTTAGCCTGGATGCATAACAGTGGGGACATGGAAACTGAAAAGGCCACCTCCTGTAGTCAGGCAGGATCCCCAGTAGACAGATAAACACACCAACCTACCCATAAAACATTTGACCCAAAATTTGTCCTGTCTAAAAGAAATGCAAGGACAAAGATGGAGCAGAGACTGAAAGAATGGCCAACCAATAATCGGCCCAACTTGAAACTCATCCCATGGGCAAGCACCAATCCCTGACATTATTAATGATTCTCTGTTATGCTTGCAGACAGGAGCCTAGCATAACTGTCCTCTGAGATGCTCTACCCAGGAGCTGACTGAAACAGATGCAGTTACCCACAGCCAAACATCGGACAGAGGTCAGGAACTCTTATGGAAGAGTTGGGGGAAGGATTGAAGGCCCTGAAGGGGATGGGAACCCCTCAGAAGGATCGACAGAGTCAACTATTCTGAACCCCTGGGAGCTCTCAGAAACTAAACCACCAACCAAAGAAAAAACAGGGACTGGATGAGGTCCCTGGCAAATATGTAGGAGACCTACAGCTCAGTCACCATATGTTACCCCACAATAACTGAAGTGG
This sequence comes from Uromys caudimaculatus, assembly GCA_028551405.1. Lineage (NCBI taxonomy): Eukaryota > Metazoa > Chordata > Mammalia > Rodentia > Muridae > Uromys > Uromys caudimaculatus. The sequence continues at coordinate 71,199,420 of CM052709.1, read as the reverse complement.
ATAGAGGCTCTCCCTAAAGCTGTAGCCTGACTGTGGTATCTGTTCCCCAACAGGGCTGCCTTGTCTGACCTTAATGGGAAAGATGTACCTAATCTGACAGAGACTTGGTGCACCAGGGTGGGGGAATACCCAGGAGGGGGGATGCACAGAAGAGAAAGGGAGGAGTGATGGGGGAGGGTCTATGTAAGGGGGCCTGGAAGGTGGCCAGCATTTGAGATGTAAATAAATAAATAAATAAATAAATAAATAAATAAATAAATAAATAAAAATTTATTAAAAATGAAATCATAATTAGCTTAGGTAATAGATATCCTTCATTCAATCTTAGCATCACACAAGACATTCAAGTTTCAAAACACTGTATGACAAATCAATAGTGAGTGCAGGTTTGTGCATTATTTAATAACAAATTCAATTGAAAAGTAAGATAAAATATTGAAAAACTATCAACTGTCATTGTAATGGTCCAAGAACCATCATATTAAGTGGCTTTTGTTTTGTTTTATAATTAATCTTCTCTGATATTCATGGCAATGATTTGGGAGTCTAGTGTTACTTATCTTCTCTTGACAGATACAGAAACCACTCTCCAGCTTTGCGTTGTTGAAGTGAAAGTAAAACAAAGCCATTTGGGAGCTTACCTATCATAGCTAATGCCAAACTAGATTACATTTCTATGAATACATTTTGAATTTTACACTCACAAACTATTGTGAATTTTTGGTTTGGCAGACTGATGAGTGGACCTTCTTGAATATTTGTAGTGAATATATTTTGTTCCATGACTTTTAGATGGTAAATTGTCTTTGTCAAAGCTGCAATGGATCACTAAGTCCTCAGATCATTAGGCGAGTTCCACAACAATTTGCTTTATTTGGGAGTCTACTGTGTTCTGAAGACAAGAATGGGGTTTTAAGATTTAAAGCTGAGTCCAATGTGATTTATACACTTGATGTTTACTTTAAGTGTCTCAATTTATCTTGAAAAGCTGTGGCGGCAGCAAAAGGAAGCATATTAAAAGAGAGGGAAAATAAATTTCCAACCTTTCTTGTGCCTTAAATTTGGAAATATCACTTTCTAGTGAAATATTGCTGGATTCGGAGTGAGCCCTTTCTACTTGTGGGTTACCTGTTTCATAGCCATTCAATGAGAATTATGTAAAGAAAGATTTGATTAAAAAAAAAAAAAAACAGACCCAAGATTTAAAGAAGTTTATAAGACACTGTGTGGTCTGGCCAAAGGTTTTAATGACTTTTACTGCTGTGTTACCAATTCTACGCTCGCGCGCGTGCGCTCGCTCTCTCTCTCTCTCTCTCTCTCTCTCTCTCTCTCTCTCTCTTCAATGGCCAGATCTTCTGTTCATTTTATATTGACTATTGGTATAACAAATTGATTTATTGCATAACAAATTTCCAAAAATGAACTGGCTTCATATGCACCTATCTAGTACTTCACTCCGTATGTCAGAAGTCTGACACAGTGTGACTGTGCCTTCTCAGATGTCACAGGCTAAAATGAAGCTATCAGCCATGGATGGGTTCCCATGGTGTGGCTACTCTGGGGAGACATCTGCTTCTAATCTATTCAGGTTGTGTATAGAACCTAGTTCCCTCAAGTTGTACAAGTAAGTTCCTGTTTCCTTGCTGGCTGTCAACCAGGAAACTCTTCTAGCCAGAGACTATGGATATTTCTTGCCTATATCCAATTTTAAGCCAGAAACCATGGGTAGTGTGATATCCAAAGACCTCTGACTTTCTCACCTTCTAACAGGCAGAGAAAGCTGCATGCTTTTAAGGCTTCTCATAGCCCCTTATGGCTTATACCTTCCTGAGTTGTTATGTATTATAGCAAACATCTCTGTCTGATGGTACTCAGGACATGGTGTGCTCTTTTGAGAGATTCTTTTCAACTTCATGTGATAAGCACATTCTGCTGCTCCCACTTGTCTCTTCCAATACTACAGAAGTCTTCATCAATGAAGCAACCTTGAATAAGGGAGGAAGACATGTACAAGAATAATAACTGAGACAGGAATTTCTCTCAGGGGAATATTCCCAGAAAGAACTTGAACTGAGAGCAGGTGATATACAAGGCCCTGGACATGTGAAGAGCTGAGAAACCACTCTCAGATCAGCAGAAGTAGCAGTTAACGTGTTTGTACAGAATGGAGAGAAAGGCTTCTCTCTCTGCTTGCCCTTGGCACCTTGTTTTCCAAAAAAGCAGCCATATCTCAGTTTACACACATGCAGAACACCAGCCAGCCAGGTTAAAATTCATACAGTAGGATATATGACTGACTATGGAAACAGTTTATTAGAACCTGATTAGTAAAAACAATTCAAATACAAATTAAATATATGTAGTTTCCTGCAAAGACAGTGAATATAATTATCTAAAGAATCCAACAACTTAAAACTAATGATAAATGCATTTCAGAATACATTCAAAACCTTAATATGATTCGAAAATAAAGGCGATGACTCTGAACAGCCCATTGTGAGGAATGCTTTTAGCCTTCATTGTCTGCGGGAACGTGGGTTGTGCTCACACTAGCAAGAAATGATAGCTTCTAATTAAAGATGTCTCATGAGAAAGTTAATTCTTTCACCTAAGATCAGAGATCCTTTTGATTCAATCCACTGACTCCCGTTTAGAATCCTGATCGAAAACAGCAGTTCGGTGTTCTGAATATTTAAAGGAGGTGGGAAGGGAATAAAAAAGAACCAAAGATTATTCTTCCTCCCCCAGGCAAGAAGATATTCTAAAACCAATTTGTATGTGATTTCTGAGTACTCTGAGCTGAGGAGTTGTAGAAAAAAATCACTGTGGTAAATAAAAGGAAGATGCATAAAGAAAAATTAAAAATTAAACTGAAGAATTTCCAGCCAGACCCTATTGCAGGCTTTCACAATAGGGCTTCAGCTCTTCCCAGAGGGAGCCAGGTTTCAATTATTTAGACTTGTGTTTGATCTAGTTTAACTAACCTACTTTCAGCAAGACTAGGCTAAGAAGGAAGGGAAACACAAAAGATCAGATACTGTTCTATGGCACATATTTGTGATAATTCAAAATGCATAGTTGATTCATCAAAGATTACTAAAATGCAAGATTCCTAAATGGTAGTAAATATTTAAAGCTGGGTTTGAAATGGAATGAGAAGTAGGAATTAAGTCATCTAATCCTCTCACCTGCTCAGATACACAGGGAAGGCTTGATGGAAGAAGCCCTCGGATATTTGCTGAGGGCACACTTGTGAGCTTCCCTTCCATTACTGAACACATGGAGAGAGTAATTTTTCATGTTGACACTGACTTTTGAAAATGGTTTCATGTGTTAAAATAAATCCAGCAAACACAAAGAACTCATTTTTCTAAAGGATGAGCAGCAATAAGCGGGTTCATGCCATGAGAATAATTTTAGTAAATGCCTTATGCATATCATCTACAAAGCTTTTTCTTAAAATTAAACCTAAGCAGATTGCTCACTTTTAACATGCAGACGTTCTTGTCATATTAAAACTGAAGAGAAAAATTGACCAGCAGTTTGTATTTGACCATGGGGTTTTGGGGTTTTTTTGTTTGCTTGTTTTGTGTTTTGTTTTGTTTTATTTTTGTAACTTACATTGCCATTCATTACCTCGTATTCATAGAGCAAAGCACAAAGTAGGTACCTATAGCCAAGTCCTGGAAATAGAGTTGATAGCTCATTAACAAAACTCAGCTTTGGTTTCCATTGCTATACAACATTTTCTGGGGAGACATGAGCAAATGTTTGCTCAGCTCAATGGGCACCGATGACTATCAAAGAAATAACTCCACTCAGGTTGAGCTTGCTGTGCCAATGACTTTACTGGTGTATAGACCACAAAAGCTGCTGAATCACTCAAAAGCCCACCCTAGCAAGAACAATGACTGAGAAAGCCACATGCCTAGAGTCCCCTGCATGACTTGCAGGTTGCCTGGGGCAGCTGGAAATTCTCCTCTCCTCAGAGATATTACTGCTTTTATAACCTTGTACAAGTGGCCGTGTGGACCTCCTAAGTTTTTTTTTCTTCCTAAACATTGTACCTTTTGTTTATTCTAGGAATCAGAGCAAGCCTACCTTCAGAAGGAACGTTACAGTTATTTAGAAAGAGCAATACAATACGCATTTACCAAGAATTCAGCAAGATGTTGACATTCTGGACCAGCAGTTCTCATCCTGTAGGTCGTGACCCCTTTAGAGTCAAATAACTCTTTCACAGGAGTCACCTAAGACCATTGGAAAACACAGATATTGACATTATGATTCATAACACTAGCAAAATTACAGTTATGAAGAATCAACAAATATAATTTTGTGGTTGGGATCCAACACAATATAAGAAACATTTAAAGGGTCATAGCATCAGAAGGTTGAGAACCATGAGTCTAGACCACTTCCCATGCAATCCAAGATGTGATTCCATTCTGGTACCAAGAGAAGTGAATCACTAAGGCTGAATCTGACCTTCAATTTACCAGCTTACTTTATTGATTTTGTTTTGTTTTTTTGTTTTGGTTATTTAATCTATTTACATTTCAAATCATAACATCACCAGCTTATTTTAAACAAGGGACCTAACTTCACTAAGGCCTAATTTATAGCCCAGGAAAGAGATGATGACAATTTCATTTGAAGAATTATCAGTAAATATGTAATAAGATAATGTATTTGACTTGTAACATATATTCTAGACTGGTAAACTCTAAAAGTAGGTTGGTTTTAAATATAATCTTTATCATCCATTTTTACCTCGTTTTAGTTTTTAACATGTTTATTGTATATAGTTGATTAAAACTGTACATAATATATAAAGCCAGTGGATCTAATTGGATGTGTACGTACAACCAGAAGTCAACACTACAATCAAAGTAATGAATATAGAGACTGATTGTTATAGAGCAAGTTTCTTTTAATTTTGAAATAAGTGATTCCATAAAAACAAACTCTAGCTGCTTAGGACAAAGATTCCCTGTAGTACCACATTTCATGCTTAGGCAGGCATTCACAAAGCTGTATGTGTGTGCTCATAAGCACAAAGGAATTCAGTATCCAGCAAGAAAAAAAAAAAAAAAAGTGAGAGACTGGGTTAATGACATAGCTTTTATTTTGTTTTGTTTGCCTTGCAAAAGCCCCCCAACTTACAAATGACAAGAGTTAGAGCATGCCATGACCTCCTAAAATAATTAGCTTCAATCACACTTTCCTGACAAGGGACCAGTTTTCAGGATAAAGATTAAGTAACAAAATATCAAGCAAGCCAAAGAACAAATAGGCTAATGAAATGAACACATAGTCCTAAAATAACAACAAACAGCTAATAAACATGAAAAATATTCAATATCTTTAGCCATCAGGAGGTGCAAATTAAAACAACACAGGTTTTTACCATGCCAAACAGAATGGCCATCATTAAAAAACAAAAATCAAAAACAAAACACAGTAAATGCTAGGTAAGGTGGCGAAAAAGTGCAATCTCTTTTACACTACTGTCGGAATGTAAATTAGTTCAAGACTATGGAAATCAGAATGGAGTATTCTGGAAATCTGATAGAATCATTGTATCTAGGGCAATCATGAGAATAAATTCGTTGGTTTTCACTGTATTTCAAGTTAACAGAATAAAATAGTTACTTGTCAGAGGGTCTTAGACCTTGAAGAAATCACTGTAAAAAACAGTGACTGGTTTCTGTGATCTATAGAGTTGTTTTTCTGAAGGAACTTTACAACCTGTGTATGACTTTGGTCACATGAGGATCCCGGCAAAGCTGGAATGGTTTGCATTATTGGGTACTGCAAATAGTATACAATAAGAACTAATGTGACAGGGGTGTGATGTTTTCCTCCATATAGATTAGCTCAGGGGCTTTGGTATGAGAAACTTGTTTTACCCAAAAAACAACTCTTGTATAACAATCAATAAATAGACTTCAGGTTGGCTGTTGAAGGTTAAGTTTATGAGAGGCTGTTATGCCCTGCTGCTGAGGTGCTTTAATACATCCTACAGTATCTCTCTTTCTCTCTTTGATTGACTTACTCAGACCAACAACACTGGAGGTTCTTCAAAATCTATATGTAGAATTACCATATGATCCAGCAATACTTGCAGGACACTGAGTCAGTATAGCAAAGATATTTCACACACCTAGATTTAATTTGCCAGTTCACAGTAACCACATTATAGAATCGGCATAAGAATCTATCAGCGGATATATGATAAAGAAATATGTATGTATATACACATATATACACACATATATAAATATATACATATATATTTCTTTATCATATATATCATATATATATATAATGGAGTTTTTAATTAAGTTATAGAATAAAGTGAAACTATGCCATTTGCAGAAAAATGGATAAAACTGGGGCTCATTACACTTTTTACAAATTTAGTCTGACCCAAAAAGACAAATATTATGTTTTGCTATAACCTGTGTGTCCCAGCTTTCATGTAAATACATAATTATATATGCATATAGGACAGGAAAGTGAAAGAATATAGTGGAGTGGTTTATGGAAATAATAGAATCAGGGAATAAAGAAACAGTCATGACTGAATATGGTCAAAGTGGATGATACAGTGGTATCAAAGTGTCTTCATAAAACTCATCACTATATACAATGAACATTTAACAAAATAACTTTTAATTGAGAAGTAACCCCTAGAGTCCAGTAATGGGAGAGTATTAACTTTAAAATGAACGAAATGTTTAAAAAGGCACATTACCAATGATGTATAATTAGAGACACATGCATACACAGAGAGCGAGAGAGAGACAGAGAGACAGAGAGAGAGAGAGAGAAAGAGACAAAATGGTACTAGCATTATTAGTCATGAAAATATAAAACACATGAAATAACAAAATATAAGGTCTAAATGCCTTTTTTAGTATTATTTAATATTTTTAAAATACTAATGTCACCAAATGCTAGTGAGAAGAAGCAATTAGAGTTCTCATTTGTCATCTCTAGGACCTGGTAAGATTAGTGTGAACCAGCCACTCCTTAAACTGAAAACAGCACAGGAATTATCAATAAAAGAGTGAATAAAACATAGCTCATTTCTACAATGGAATATTAGTCCATAAGAGAAGAAGCAGACTGAAGTGTTCAATAAAAGAAATGAAATTTGCAGACATGTAAAATGAAAGAAGCTCAACACAAAACACTCAGTGCAGTAGGATACTATTCACATGGTGGTCTAGAATTGGACTGAAGTGAAAATGCATCAGAACAGTGGCTCTTGCGGAGAGGAGAGCAGGTGTGGAGATGGACAGAAATGAATTAGGAGGGCGCTCCCTGAAATAATGAAGCAGAAGAAGATACAGAGATAAATGCATTTGTCACTCAGCCAATGTATTTTAACATCTCATTGCACCTAAACTTTGTACCCAAACAAAAACAAAAGGCTGTAAACAACTAATTATTGGCTATGTGCTCTCTCTATATATATTGACAGAGGTAAAGGAAAGAAAGTATACTGATATCTATCATTTACAAAATGTATCAAAAACAGAGTTGATTATATTGACCCATTGTTCGACAGATGAATAAATGTAAACTGTAAACTCTAGGAGGCGAATTTACAAGTGGTGACTGTAAACACTTTTTCAACTTTCTTACCAGGTTTTTGTAGGAACATCTTGAACAAACTGATGAGATCACATCCGACCAAGCCAATGATGGTCTGTGACTACTGATCTGATCTGCAGGATAGGGTATGAAACCCTTGCCTTTGTATCCCAAGAAAAAGCCAAGCACCCCAAGAAAAACGTGGCCTCTGTGCTACCAAGTTCTGAGTCTTTGAACTACATTTAATTCTGAATGCCCTTACTTAGAGAATCCAGTAATCATAGATTCACTAGAGTGAATATTGAGGCTTCCATCCAGTATTTCTAAGAACCAACAGAAAAATAGAATGGAGTTATATTAGAAAGACTAAGCCTCCATGGTGGGAAAGGGATGGCTGAAAGGACCCAGGCAACTCTTCCACTACCACAGGGTGATCCCCTCTGGATCCCCCAAAACCTGCAGTTGGGCACAGAACACACAAAAACACAAGTTCCAACACAAAGAAATCCTTTATTAAACCAGGCAAAGAGACAAGGTAGCTGAATCTGAACCAGCAGAAACAGCAACAAACAGCTCTGCAGGAGTGATTTTTTAAAGGGAAAAGGTGGGCAGTCCCTGTTAGGATGAGTAGAATAAGTTGGTAGGTTCAGGTTGGACATGTTAATGGATATAGCCAATGAGAAATTTTTGAGAGTTAGACCTTGGTTGTCAGCCTCAGGATTGAATCAGACATAGGGAAGTGGTCAGATAAGGGAACAGACCTTGATGGCGAGCTTTGGGTATGTGGAAGTGCTTTAAAAAGAGAATCTAAAGGTTTAGAAAGATAGAGGGAAGGACCTGCCATTGCTCTGTTTGCCTTGCTTAGGTCTGTTAGAGTCCTTCCATGGCTGTCACAGAATGGAGCCCTGAAGTAACTCCTTATAGCACATATTGCATCTTAAAGCGAAAGGTCACTGGAAACAATAATAGCCCTAAACAAACAAGATAGTAGTAATGAAACGATCTACCAGAAATAAAAATTTAGGTAATCTCTGAATTTCCAAACTTAATCAAAGTAAGAAAAATGAGGAATAAGTAAGAAAGAAGGGAAACTGCCTAAGAAACTTTTTAGGGACATGAGACTACTTGGAAAATAGTGACATAGATGTCCCTGTATTTTAGTTTTTTCTTCTGGTTCCTGTGGAACATTCAGGACCATCCACTGAGATGACAACCAGTGGCTTAAAGCCAATAGAGGGTGCCCATAGAATGTTTGGCTTCATTTAAAAAGTATCTGTTGCTAGGACACATGTAGGCTTAGATTTTTCAAGACCTATTTTAATAAGGGTTCTCAAATGCTTTGACTCCCATCTAGCCCACTATACAAAGTTAGAGGAAACAAGATGGGAAATAGGACAAAGGGACGTGGACCTGTTTAGAAGTAGTACTTTGGGGCCGATTCCAATCTCCGTTGTCAGGATACCAGAAGACCAGTTCAGTAGTGCCAAGATAACAACAGTCCAGTTCGAAAGTGTCACCAAACAAGAATCAGCAGTGTCAGCACAATCCAGCGAAACCTCTAGGCATCTGGTGAATCACCACAAGTCAGCAGGAGTGGGACCAGGACCAGCCAGAATGCTAGCAGTTCTCTGCCATGCCTCTCTCAATAAAGTGAAGATCAGTGAAGACCCACAGCTAACTATGCAAAACTCCCATCTCCATACTGTCTGTTGAGTGCTACTGATGCACTCCCCAAACATAATGTGTACTCTCACAGGTCTTACCTCAGCAAAACACCACAGGAGTCTGCATCATATGACTCAGCCAGAAATTTACACATCAGATATTCACTCTACTGTTAAACTAAAGTTTATACACACGTATGGTTGATGATGATTATGAGGACAATGACAATGTGATGAGGAGGATGTGTGTGTGTGTGTGTGTGTGTGTGTGAGAGAGAGAGAGAGAGAGAGAGAGAGAGAGAGAGAGAGAGAGAGAGAGAGAGAGAGAGAAGCAGTGATAGACATAGAGAGAGATGATGAAGAAAGATAGGTTCTAAAATCTCCTCATTTAACCATCTTATTTTGGAGGAAGTATTTTCATTTCTTCTCTCTCAAGGTTTTCTTCCATTTTGTAAAAGTCATTGACCCAGTTGTTAACAAATTAAAATTACCTGTCACTTGCAGGCCTACACATACTCCTCGCTTTGCAGACCACAGAGAACACTGAACACTGCCATCAACTTGGACTTCTGCTATCCACCTTCTCCAGCTGTGGTACTTGGTGCGTGGAGTGAGGATTAACTCATTAGAGCATCAAGGTTCCGTACAGGCTGGCTGGCTTGTATAAGGACTGGATGCCTCTTTTCTTTGGCTTAATGCTTTAGGTGATACTTTAAAGGTACCTGAAGACAGAGCCAGAGAGATCAAACAAAATGCTGCAAGAGCATACATAAGTAAATTTTGATTCTCAACACCCATGTTAAAGAGCCAAGTGTATTATTACACATATGTTAGCTTAGTAAGGACAGGCAGAGACAGGTGGATTCCTGCAGTGAGTTTACCCATGAGTATAGTCAAAACAATGAGTCCCAGGTTCTGTGAGAGACTTTGTCTAAAAAACTAAGGTGAAGAAGTAAAATAAGAAGACATCCTACCTTCAGAATTTGACCTTCACACTTGCCCACATGAATGAACATAGTATTCCCACCCCACCCTCACACACACATGCAAATGCACACTCTATACAGAAGCACTCAAAAATACACACATATGCACGTGAGTAAAAGTCATAAAGAGCCCAAACCCTTACAAAGTTTCTTATGTTGAAACACGCCTAACAATTGTATTCTCTGTTGTATGATGGTAAATTAAATGAAATAGAGTTCCCCCCTTGAACATATAAAAGATAATGTACATCTTCAGGTTGGATATTATTCTAAAATATTTCTAAGACATGTATTCTGAAAGAGGATTGCTCCATAATCCAGTCTTAGAGAAACTGAAACTCAGAGTAAACTTGGTAGACTTTGTCTACCAGGACTTTCCTTGCTCCCATATTTTTGTACTTGGGTTTTAACAAGACATCACTAGTCTATGTGTGCAATTAAACATGCATGCAGTCTGTGTGTGCCTATTCTTACGTGATAAGATTTTGTAATATGCTTTGGTGTAGTTTTATGTGAAATGCTTGCCATTGTACTATCAAAACGCATCAAGTGCAAAGCATTTTAGAAGTGTCTATCCATGCAGCATGTGTTTCTGAAATTTTTTTCTGTAGCATGATGCTCCCTAAGAACACCAGCACTTCCTATGAATAAATAGTTTTCTATGAAAAATATTAGAGTATATTTGGTTGTAGCCCTAGCACAGGTTTTCCAGAGGTCTCAAGAACCAAAGTGATATATAAATAGGATCAAAAAATCAAAATCTTAACACTGGTGAGATGTCTTAGTGAGTGAAATTCTTGCTGGACAGACCTGAGGACCAGTGTTCAGATCCTCATCTCCCTCATAAATGCCAAGTGGCAGGGCCACCAGCCTATAATTCTAGCATATGTAAGGCAGGCAGAGATAGAGCAGGCTAACTAGCTAGACTAGTTGAGTCAGTGAGATCTAAGTTCAGGATGGATGCATGTCTCAATGTACAAAGTCGAGAAGGGTTGAAAACACCAGAAGTCAATCTCAGGCATGCATCCCTGCACACAAACCTGTTCCCCAGCACACGAAGATATACACACATACATTAATCTGTATGTCTGTCTGTCCTTCCTCCTCTCTCTCTCTCTCTCTCTCTCTCTCTCTCTCTCTCTCTCTCTCTCTCACACACACACACACACACACACACACACACACACACACACACACACACACACAAACACACAAAAGAGAGGAGGGAGGAAATGGAGAGAGAAACTTAGAATCATTAATGAGAGAAGTAGTTGAGAAGTAGTTGGAAACTACTTCTTTCCCCAACCTTTTGAATTTAAAAATGGTAACTACTAAAGATATCTCAGACTAGACATTTTAAGGCTTCAAGAAGTTGTCACCCATGTTGTCCTAATGAAAATATTTGTTAGGCATATGGGTTAGTTCACATACTTTCTTACTTTAGTCCAGTTGAAAGAAATGTCTCTATGAATGTTTTCTTGAACTCTAATATAATGAGAACAAGTGTCATCTTGCTTATTACCAAAGCTGGCAAAAGCTGCTGTTTAACAAACGAGTTCAAAATAATTAGCCTCAAAGAGGCCGTGATTTAGAAATACTGCCTTGCTCATAACTCCCATTAACTTTAATTGAGTTTATAGTGCATACAAAAAGAAGAAAAAGCATATCACTCTACTTTAAAATTAAATGTAGGATAAATTCAAGAATTATAGCTGCTTGTTGACCTGGCTTTTCTGTTTTTCTGAAATTAGTTCCATAATTTGTTTATGACCATTTTCACATCATTAACTTTTATGGCTTTTTAAGCCACTGTGTGTTTATCCATTCAGGGTTCTTCATTTGTAGGCCTCTGAAATTATTTTTGAATAGCTAATTATTTCCCAGTTGCCCTATTTCTTCCTAAGTCAGTCTTCCTTGTTATCATTACATGGCCGCTCCTAGCACCATCTCCCTCCTCTGGAACTCCACCATTACATCCCCGCTTACCAATGCTTTCCCCAGTGACACATTTGCCACATGTTAATATCTGAGCGGAATTACCCATTACTTTATTGTATCTTTTTACTAAAAGACACTTGGTTGGGTTTTTTCCCATAAAAATGGGTATGTGTGTGTGTGTGTGTGTGTGTGTGTGTGTGTGTGTGTGCGCACGCGCTATATTCTTTAAATATCACAAAAGAAAAACAAACTGAAACCTGGACTTTAATTTGAGGGATTTTCATGTAAACACACCCTAGGGGGATCCCCCTGGTACTTGGAGGCAGTACAACTTAAGGAACACAGGAAAACCTACCATCCGTTTCCATAAACACACAATCTCTTCAATGAAAACGCCATGGTACCCTGGAGTTCTCTTCTAATGAAATTAATAGAAACTACAGCTCTGTGCTACAGCCACCCCCTGTTTTAAAAAAAAAAACAAAACATAAAACTACTTAAAAACATAGGCAAGTCTCGAAAACCAATCTATTTTATTTCCTAGTATATCAATGCTAACATTTCACCATGGCTGCTTGTATTCATTCTCTATTACTACCCAGCAAATTATTACCAACAGGGTGGCATAATTTCAGAAAAACATGTCCGTTCATCATTTCTTTCATAGTCTGATGCAGTATGACTTCTCAGGCTGCTCAAGGTGTGCCCTCTACTCTCATTTGGAGTCCCTGGAGTTCAAGATGTGCTCCCAGGCTAATTTTTATTGTGGAAGATATCTGTTCCTTTTAGTCACGTGACTGAGATCCCTGTTTCCATGACATCTGCCAATCAATGGCAGCTGTTATACCCTAGACTGGCCTTCTCTTCCTGTCATGCAGCCAACCAGTGCACAGAATGCTTCTTGTACTTCTGAGGCTTTTGTAGGTTTCCATCATTGTGACAATACCAGGAAAAATCAACTTAAAAGGTGTTAAAGAAATGGCTCAGGCTCAAGTTTCACAGTCTGGGGACTCACATGGATCCTGACAAATCATCTTTGAATTCTGTCTATAGAACATGTTGTCAGTTTCTTAATTTGTTTATGAAAATTTGCAAAAGCATGTCATACCACAGTTTAAAAATGTGATATAATGTAATGTAACCATGATATAAATAAATGGATGAATCCTATTCTAAATGTGATTATAAATCTATTCTAAAAATGTGAATTTAAAGTGATCTAATACAGTGTTATTATCAATAAATTTCCTAAAGTCAATCTCTCTGTCTCTCTGTCTCTGTCTCTGTAGCTCCCTCTCTCTCTGCACTTAAAAAAATTCACAGAATTAGTTAAAATGTATCAAATTTTAAGTATTTCATTGTGATTTTTATCTTTTAAGAACAAAACAATATGACAACTCTAAAAAAAATCTAAATATAACACTTTATTTGTATATATAAATTCAAATGAAATAGTATATGTAAATAATATAGTTTATAACACTTAAAATATCATCAGTAAATATATACTATCTTCTGTTTTCCTTAATTAGAAATATTTTAATATGTCAAAAACATAATTTCTCTCACTTCACATTTTATCCCATTTTCCTTTCGTTAAAATGACGTATTTTCCTCTATGGGAAATAGCTTGCCCATTTTATTTTATTTTTGAATCCCATGTATGCTTTCCAAACAAAGCCATCAAGCTATTACCCATCTGCAAACTGGGTAATTAACATGGCTCATGCTTTCAAAATGATTTCTGGTATTCAAGTAAATTTGTTAATCTGATTCGTATTAAATTCAACATTTATTCACAAAATGGCCATATTGGGGATTAGAGAAAAGCCTTGGGTCCTAGTTCTAGTAGAGTTGGCTACAGCAGCCAAGTTAAAGGATGCAATCAAATTTAAAATAAATACTTTGTGGTAGAGGAATATTGTATGATTTTAGACCATTTTCAATTGAGCACAAGATAAATATATTCCAGGATTTTTGATTGGAATATCTGTCCCAAAACTATAACAAAATTATGATATTGGGAAGAAATTTTCTTTCTCTTACATCTACAAAAGATCAGTCTCTTCAGCAGTGGGGTGACGGTGACTTTGGAGGAAACGTGCACTTCAGTACGATGTGATGCTTCAGTCATAGTTATTTTCAAGCCTGATCATCATTCATGTCCTTCTTTCCAGGATTCAGTCATTCCATTTTAAGCCCCTATTCAACCAGAAATACCCATTAGGAAGCAGCCTATTGGCTAAAATTGGTATTTGTACAGGCAATAAGCTTAGAAGCCTATTTTCTGAGCAATGATCAAATTTAGTCTCTATGAATGATATTCTTTGATGGCTTTATTCTGCCTTTCATATGGATTATTTCTATTATGCACAATTACATTGGCAAGAAAATCCAAATGCAGTTTCAAGACTCTTAATAAATGTACTTACTAATGAGAAATGTGGCCATGCTCTGAATATTTGTATTTTTATGAATCCTTAATCACAATCTTATTTGCCATCCATCAATATGACATACCATTTGCCTGCACAAAAATCATCTAATAAGTTAAAAGTCATTATCTGATATAAAAAGCAGTGACCCACTTTCAATAGTCCCTACTTAGTTCTTTAAAATCGATGTCTAGATATGGAGAAAATGGTGTTATATGGAATTTAAGAATGAGATAAATAAAGCAACACAAAGTCCATGGCGTAGCCTCATGGCTTCATTACCATGCTATACCAAAGTATGGCATGTATGACTTCAGTGATATCTACCATAGTATTTTCTACCAAGTTGAAGGTTAGTGTATAGGGTTCTGTCAAAATAAGTACAAAATAAAAACAAATGTCACTTAGAAATGAAATGAGATTAAATCATGCCATCTTATTAATCAACTACCAATCATATACTCATATTTCAAGAGGTTCAAAAGAAGATATTATGAGCCATTTTTGATAGGCATTTTCTAGGCACTACTATATGCTAAGAATTGTGAAATGCTAGAGATAAAATGAGTAGTCATTTCACCATGAGTAATAATGCCAATAAAAATGGTAACGTGTCATATGTTGGGGTTATAATTATAAATATGGTATATCAATATTTAATTGTAATCATTCAGTGATAGAACTGAGTTCTAACTGCACGTACATATCTGTTCCTCCATTTAGGCATCTGAAAGTGGGAATAATAGCACTGACAAACAAATATGTACATAAGGAAATCCAATAAGTATACTGTAGGTCCCAATATATAAGAGGTCCTTTGTCAGGACATGTTCTGATGGCACATGAGGAAAACAGATTATGGAACTATGCTAACTATAAACATAATTTGTTTTATTTAGATATGGTGTCATAGAAAGTGCCCAATACCCAAATACTACCAGTTTTCAGGTGGAATAATGAGGAAGGCTTGCAAACTATAGCCAGTTTCTTCTTGTCTTCAAACTTTTACAAAATTAATATGAACTCTTCAACATTTTGA
The DNA here is from genome assembly GCA_028551405.1 of Uromys caudimaculatus. NCBI lineage: Eukaryota > Metazoa > Chordata > Mammalia > Rodentia > Muridae > Uromys > Uromys caudimaculatus. The sequence continues at coordinate 71,183,753 of CM052709.1, read as the reverse complement.
AATAATGTAGAAGAGTTTTGTATAATAAACCTAACTTAGCAGTAGTTTGTGTTCTTTTTTTCAATCTAGAAGGAAATTAAGTTGCCTTGAAGTTGCTTCATAGCAAATGCATTATTCTTCAAATCACCTACTGCTTCATTTGCCTGAATGTATTTTTTATAATAAAGTAAGTGAAATTTCATATCATCAGGTATAAGTTGGGATAAAACTGTAAGCATTTTCAAAATAAAGGACTTTCTATGAAAGGCATTTTGAAAGCAAATATATGCTCTTTGTGACATCTCCTTTCCCATCAGGTAATGTGAAGATGTAGAGAATTTTATTATATGCCTGAAGATTGTATCTCAGAAGCTACAATTATTTCAATAATAAGTATAGTAAGTCAAAATGAGAAAGTGTGGCAATATCATCTTTAGCTCACCTCTGATGAGCATGCCAAGCCAAGATGAATTTATTTCTAAGAGATCTTTTCTCCTCACAAATTAACCTATGCATGAGACAAAACATAGTTAAATGTAACTAACATCTATTAGACATTTTGCTAGATAAGTGGATCAATTTTCTCAGTCCACAGTACATTGTAAGTTATTAACTAACTTTGAGGAATCCAAACAGACAGATGGCCCAGCTCCTACTTTCGTAAATCCTGAAATCTGAATGAGAAATTAAGATCCAAGTTGTATTAGTCAGGGTTCTCTAGAGTCACAGAACTTATATGTAGTCTCTATATAGTAAGGGAATTTGTTCATGACTTACAGTCTGTATTTCCCAACAATGGTCAGCAGTAGCTGTGAATGAAAACCCGAGGATCTAGCAGTCGCTTAGTCCCACAAGGCTCGCAGGCAAAGAAGATTGAACCTTCCTCCTTCCAATGTCCTGATGTAGGTCTCCAGCAGCAGGTGTGGCCCAGATTAGAGGTGTGCGCACTACCACACCTGAAACTTGTGTCTTCCAGACTCAAGATCTAGATCACAAGTGAGCCTTCTAATTCTGGATTGTAATTCACTCCAGATATAGTCAAGTTGACAATCAGAAATAGCCACTACACAAGTATTTTACAACAGAATGAGATAGGAGCAGCCACTAGTACTTGGTCAATTGCCATGTAAAACATAGCCAGGTACAATTGTAAGAAATGAACAAAGAATCCTGGTGATCTAGACAATACTATACTAATTTGATGAACAGATATAGCTTCTTCCTGACACAGTTTTAAATGTATTTGGGTTCCATGTATTTGACTATTATATTTCCCCACCATCGTTCAAAATTCATAAGCATAGACTATATAATCCATAATTGCAGGGAGTGTGTTGAAAACCAGCCAGTGATGGCTTGCTTAGATGGTATCTCTTTTATGACATTTTACAACTTCCAACATGAGAGATTAACTTTAGGTATCAAGTCCTATTTTCTCAACTTGGAGAAATGGTTCAGGCTACACTTCTCATAAGAAACCATGTATGGAGATAGCATACTTAGTCTGGGTCATTGTTTTAGAGCATGTTTTATTGGGAACCTTTATCCGAAATTGTAACAACATAGCTTGTTCCGTCTATGTACTTAGAAAACACTCCACATATTAAATCATAGATTACCACACTAACTGATTATGTGAGGCAGGTGTTCTCATACTGGACTCCTCTCTGCAAGTGGGGAAAGACTTGCCCTAAATTTCTAGGATGTTCTGCACTCACATATAGTGCCAAATGTTAGAACTATAGTCATATTACATCTAACCAAATATCTCCAAATGAGATATCAGATGCACCTTGGATTATATCACCATAATTATTCAAAAAACTCTGAAAAAATATGAAAATTAAATCTCTAACTTGAGATACTTCATTTGATATATTTCCTAATAAATGTTAATGTTTGTAATATTATTGCAGTAAAGGCATCTTTAAAGTAACTATAAAGTGAATCCAAAGGGCCTGCTGTTATTACATATAGTAAATACATTGTCACCTAGCTGTGACAAATCCCTGATGAAAGCAACTTTAGACAGAAAAGGCTTATTAAGTGGAAGTAGTTCGTCATGACTAGGAAGGTGTGGTGGGCCCTGTGGCTCTGTCAGTGGCAGCATGAGATTACTTTATATATGAGACAAACCGGAAACAATGAGATCCGCTAGAACTAGGCCAGTTTTACTGTCCTCCCAGATGTGTCCTCTATGGCCCATGTTCGCCAGCCAAGACTGTAGCCCCAAAGTTTCAGCAAACTCACAAAACACTGCTGCCAGCTGGGGAGCAAATGGTCAAGCTTCTCAAGTCGTGGGGAATATTTCACATTCAAGCTGTAACAGTTAACATCTAAGTGCAGACCCAGCTGAGGACCAGTGATTAAGTGCCTTCCTCTTATTAGTGGCCTGGATAAGGGAATGAATACATTCGTGAGTGAAGGTCTTAGTCAGTGAATGGAGAATAATGGAGAAACCACAGTGTTGGTAGGACTATTTAAGGGAAGCTGGATCCAGGCTGTATAGTGAGAACTTGGTTTGAGAAAGATACTTAAACTGAGTTTCTTAAGTCTGTGGAATCTATCAATTACAATGAAGGCTGCAATGGTCTCTAGAATGTCTTCAAAATGCCCATAGCATTTTAGCATTTGTAGATCTCTCTAAAGACAACTGAATACACTGTGCTGTCTCTGGGCTTCTGGGCTTAGCACAAGGTACACTGTTTATTAGAATATTCATCCCTCCATTGTGATTGATTAATTCTCCATCTTTAAAACTGCTGCTTAAGCACTGCCTTCCTTACACCAAGCTCTCACTATTTTAAACCCGAATCTCTGATTCCCTTGAATATGTCTGCTAGCATGATGCTCTCTTCTTTATTCACCATGAGCATTGCTCTTGCATATATTCATTCCCTCATTCAGTATTTATGGAAATGTCCTCCATTCCAGGCACTGTCTCAAAAATCAGAGGACACAACAGATAACAAGAAAGATAAGGTACTTTCTCCATAAAATGTACACTGTAGTAGAAATTAAATATGCAAAATGATTCAATGATAATATCGCTTAAATTGAGAAATGTTAAAAGGAAAGTAAGAGTGTGTAATTTGCTTAGAATATAAATAGATGAATAATTATATAAATTAAATTATGGGTTGGAGAACTGGCTCAGGGGTTAAGAACATTGGCTGTTCTTCCAGACAAAACTGGTACAATTCCCAGCACCCACTTGATGGCTCATAGACATCTGTAATTCCACATCCAGTAAATTCTACACCCTCTTCTGATCTCTGAGAACACAAGGTACATGAATGGTACACAGACATACATCCAGACAAAATACTCATACCCATACATTAAAAAATTAAAAATATCAAAGGGTTATATGGAAAGGTTGAACAAAAAGAAATTTGATAAATCTTTCATTTCCCTTTTGACCCCAGAACCATTTCTTTAGCTACTCATTATACTTTTCTTAAACATTTTATTTATATTCACAATCAATAGATTAAAACAATTTTCTTCGAATGTGTATCTTTGTCTGATTCTCTTGTCTTCAACCACTTCAATACTTTCTCATTTCTATTAGAATAAAATTAAATTTCAAAAGTATTGTGTTCTAGCCTTGTGAAAAAGCAAGTCATAGGACCACAACACACTACTTATTTATTTATTTGTTTGTTTGTTTGTTTGTTTATAGAACTGACATTTGCATCTAGGCAGTCTTCCCTCTTGTATTTTCAGAGCTGGTTTTCTGTCTATCTTTGATCTCTGCTTCTAATTTTCTTTTTGTTTTGTTCTTGATGAAGCTGTGTGCTGATTGGCAGTTCCCTAGGGAAGTTTTAGGGAGAGCTTTTCCACCGGGGTCTCTAGTTTTCTCTCTCAGAATCTCACCTGCTTCTTCCACAGCACTTTCGACACAATTACCCCAACTAGTCATCCCTATATGTGATTATCAGTCAAGTCTATTGCCTTTACTTAATGTTAAGAATCATAAATGACGTATTCACTGCCTTATTCCAATTGCAATGCCTTCATAAGATTAGGACTTCCTGAAAGAATGAGTGCATTTGAATACTGCCTGCCATCCTTTGATACCCACAACAAACTCAAATACTTTGTGTATCAAATAACTGTATCAATGCCATCCTGAAAAAAGTGATGAGATAAGTGTGTGGTGACTATCCATCATTCCCCAGCCCTTTAATAGCTCAGAAGTTGGAAGGAACCTCTTACTACAATGGTCTAGTTTATGATAATTTCTTACACTGCATTATCCTTTAACTTGACAAAGCCAGATCTAAGACAGCCAACACTCCATGTTTGAATTCTCCTCTCTCTTTCATTTGTCTTACCAACCACAGTCCTTGGTCCATTCAGCACAAATTCAATCCCTTATCTGTGGGACAGTGTTCTACATATCTGAGTTTTTTGTTCTTCTTCTTTATCTAATTAAAAATTCATCTTTCCTCTTTTGATCATTTTCTAGCACTAACTAGAGAATATGAGTTAAAAGTAGAAGAAGAGGTAGTGGTAGAGGAGGAGATTAAAATAGGAGAAAGGTATATAGATTGGACCATGGAGGAGCTGGAGTGTTGAAAAGGGGCTGTGAATGACGTTAATTCAATGTACATATATATGAAATTATCAAACAATGATAAAAGAAACTCAAATACCTGTTCCTTCTGTGCTGGAATATTTTCTGTTTACAAACTAAGAAGATATATCCTGTATGATCTGCTCCACATGGAAACTAAATTGAAAAGAAAATGATGCCCCTTAGTTTTTAAACAAGTCAAATGAGCATTTCATTCAAGAGCTAACAGGATATTCCCCCTTTGAGCTTTCTTGTTTCCATGAGATGAATTTTTTTTCAAATTAAGCCACATTTTTTGTTTGTCTGTCTGTTTTCTGCACATAAATGAAGTGACTGCCTACATCTACATGAAGGGCACCCATGTTTGAATATGATCTTTATATCTGTCGCATACTGATGTGTCACCCACCTTTCCTATCATACCTGTTATCTGGGCATAATTACCCTGATGTTCACCATGAGATAATGGAGGGGCTGAATAGTTTGTCTAAAGGAACAAAGTTGCTAGGTAGGTTCACATCTTGGTTGTTGCTATTGTTTCAGACAGGGCATTGCTAGGTATCTTAGATTACTTTCAAATTCACAATCTTCTAGTCCCATTTTCTCTAAGGCTGGCCTAGAAGGTATACGCCACTACAACTGTCTCTCTCTTATCTTACTTTTTCCTATATGGGTGGTTTTTAAATTATATTTCCACACCACTATGAGACATAATGTGCTGGTGTGCCACGTGCAAACAGAATGCACTGATAGAAGAATGGCAATTAGCCTTCCAGTTCATCATGTATCTTTCTGTTTGGAGATGCCAGTGCTTCATAAAACATGGAGGTCATTGTGTTACAGTCTATACTGTGCTGTGAAGTATTGGTTGCATTTTACACCAATTATAGAATGATTCTTTTAAAATCGTGTGAATACAATAAAGAATGTTTCTACCTTAAAAAGAATGAAATCTTGTCATTTGCAGCAAAAAGGAGGAAATTTGGAAAATGTCTGGTAAGTGAATTTACTACATGTTCTTTGACATATACAGAAACTATATAAAAAATGTGGTAGAAAAGTGATTAACCAAGGCTAGGCATGATGTGAAAGATGAGAAGAAAAGGAAGTTGGGTAGTTTCAAGGTGATTACTGTAGGGGTTGGACTGCTGCTTATATTCTAGTGCTAATTTGGGCCCCCAAAACAGGTTGTCCCAGAGATGAGAGTCTGCACATAGACCATAGACTTACTAAGTGACCCTCCCAGTGATTGATATATAAAGATACCAACAGACAACAGCTGGGCTGAAGAGACATGGTGGGATTTAGGTTTCCCTGACTTGGGGTCCGAGGAGAGATAGGAGAACATGCAGGAGGGAGAAAGGAAGCCACCACGGGTTAGGAGTCAAGAACATGTGGTCCTGTGGGCTGGCTAATTGGACTTAAGGGCAGTCCAGATGAAACATAGTAAGTAGTAAATAATAATTTGGTGGCATTGATAGGATAGTACATTATAATAGCATAAATACCTGTCCAGCTATTGTGCTGTTTAAGGCTGATTGTAAAAATTCATTCATCCAGGAACTAAATGATAAAGGCAGGGTAGAAATCCCAGGCCAGGTTTAAATAATTTCATCAACACATTACAATGAGACAAAAACAGAAAATTAAAGAAAATCCTTATGATAGATCTATTTCAGATTTTCTGAGCAACCTCCAATTGATTCCCAGAGTGGTTGTACCAGATTGCAATCCCACCAGCAACGGAGGAGTGGTCCTCTTTCTCCACATCCTTGCCAAATTGTGCTGTCACCTGAGGTTTTGATCTTAGCCATCCTGATTGGTATAAGGTAGAATCTCAGGGTCGTTTTGATTTGCATTTCCCTGATGACTAAGGACTTCGAACATTTATTTAAGTGCTTTTCGGTCATTTGAGATTCCTCTGTTGTGAGTTCTCTATTTAGTTCTATACCCCATTTTTTAATTGGGTTGTTTCATATTTTGGAGGTTAGCTTCTTGAATTCTTTATGTATTTTGGATATTAGCTCTCTATCAGATGTGGGGGTTAAAGATTTTTTCCCAATCTGTAGGTTGCTGATTTGTCCTATTGACTATGTCCTTTGCCTTACAGAAGTTTTTCAGTTCCATGAGGTCCCATTTGTCAAGTTGATCTTAGAGCCTGAGCCACTGGAGTTCTGTTCAGGAAATTTCCTCCTTGTGTCAATGAGTTCGAGGCTCTTTCCCACTTTCTCTTCTATTAGATTCAGTGTATCTGGTTTTATGATGAGGTCCTTGATCCACTTGGCCTTGAGCGTTGTGCAAGGTGACAAATATGGATCTATTTTCATTTTTCTACATACCAACTGCTAGTTAGACCAGCACCATGCTTTTTTTTTCCCCCATTGTATATTTTTGGCTTCCTTGTCAAAGATCAAGTGTCCATAAATGTGTGGTTTTATTTCTGGGTCTTCAATTCTATTCCACTGGTCAACCTATCTGGCTCTGTACTAAGATCATGCAGTAAACAAACTATGTAGATGTCAGTGTTAAGATTACAAAATAGAATAGACATGTAATAAGTCACTAAAATAGATTAATAAATGTAATTAGTAGGAAATAGGAAAGATTTGTGTGAGTGTTTGAATACATAGTATCACAGATAGTCTTCTAGAGTCGGAAAATGGCAAGGTTTTCACAGAGAGTTTATGAAACAGAAGTGATTTAATATTTAAAATGCTAATATAACATTAAAATGAAAGAATTAACATCTAATCCTTTTAGCAAGTAAGGTTCTTTTGATAATAATGCCTAATATTGATCACCAACCTTTAAAAGAGTCTAGAATAATTGGAGAGATTCCAAGAAATACAAAAAGAAATAATAAAATAGGCCAAAAATACTGATATAATAAGACTCTAAAATTATTTGCTAAATGAATACACAAATTAATGAATAAAATTGTATCTCTCTACTGGAACAAACTGTACTAAAGACTGGCCCAATTACAATCTTCAGGGATGGAAAGGGGTCATTTCCCACATCTGTGGAGATTTAAAAAGCACCGTTAATATGGGGCTTTGTATTTAGATATTTATAACAATTTCTTTTTCATCAAAATGACACAATAGTGAAATAAGTGATGGACAGATGTTCCTGAATGATGAAGAAAAGAATAGGAAATGATTTGTTATAAATAATTTGGATATTGAGGTCAAAATGAATAGGTCTAGATTACAACTCCTACTGTGAACCTCTACACCTCTGCTTTTCTGGGTATAATGATTAAATCGGATTTAGAACCATGCAACTCAAAAAATAAAAAATAGGGATAAAAAGTCAGTCATATTAACCATGACAGCTCTCAAATCTGCCCACTCTAGGATATCCATTCTATATTATATCCTACACGATATATACATTATAGATAGATAATATGTTATATAATACATAATATATATTTTATCCTATAACATATACACACACAGACATATATATATATGTATATATATATATTCTTTACAGACAGGTTCATATTCTCTCTCTCTCTCTCTCTCTCTCTCTCTCTCTCTCTCTCTCTCTCTCAGCAAAAGAAATACCTTTGCTGCTTACTTGCTTAATCAAAAAATTGTGGAGCTCCAGAAGTCTTGTGAAAGAGGTAGGGGAAGAATTGAGGAACCTGGAAGGGATGGGGACTCCACAGGAAGACCAACAGAGCCAACTATCCTGGACCCCTGGGGGCTCCCAGAGACTGAATCACCAAACATAGAACAAGGGCTGGACCTAAGCCCCCTGCATATATGCAGCAGACTTACACCTTGGTCTTCATGTAGGTTCCCCAATAACTTGAGCAGGGGCTTACCCTGACCTACTGACTCGGCTGTCTTAGCTAGCTCAGTGGAAGAGGATGGATGTGCCTAGTCCTGCAGTGACCTCACCCTTCTCAAAAATAAAGGGAAGGAAGGGGTGGCAAAGGGGCCTAGTGAGGGGGGACTGGGAGGTGAGGCTGTGATCAGGATGTGAAGTAAGTTAATTAATTAATTAGTTAATTAGTGAAAAAATAGTTAAAATTTAGGACTGAAAAGCACCATAAAAATTAAATGAAAAACTTGACAAAGGAAATCTGTACTTTATAGTGTATCCTCATTTGTATTTCTCCCCTTATCATGTAGTACATGTCTTATTGTCCTTGAACCATATGACTAGAAGGTATCCTGGTATAAACCACCATTTCTCTTTTTAAAATTTCCTATTTTTTTAAAGATCTCCATACAGTTCCCAATGATATCTTCCTAAGATTAACAATTTCTGTTGCAGACAGATACAACCCAGTCCTTCTAGAAAGCAGGGGTCAAGGTTGAATCTGATGTGGTAGAAAAGCTTACAGGAATTCCCTGTGAAAGAAAACAGGAGCAATGCTGAAAGAGGAAGAAGATACATGAGAGCCAAAGCATTTCTTTTCCCTAGTGAAGGACAGAAAGGGACAAAGGAAGTCTGAGTGGAGGCATCAGTAGAGCAGGTACACAGAAAATGGAGCAGGATTCTGAAGAATTCATGACCCATAATGTCCTTCTTACAGGGGTTCCTGCAGTTCATGCATACCAACTGGTCTCTTAGAATGGTACATCGTGGGGTCTCTGCCATGTTCAGTCCCTGGCTGTAACATAGCCACAAATCCCAGAGTCATGATGTGGTGTTATAAAGCAATTCATTCTCCAGTCTAGGAGTTGAAGCTCCAGCTCCCACATTCGCCTGAGCTAGAGTTGTTAATAACCTAACTCTGAACCCCATTCTGCAAGATAAGTTGGGTCTGTAAGAAACTTGTCCAATGTTCTATAATAATGAACATCTGTCTGGCTTACCAGTACCTTCCATGAACCTCACCACCCACCCTCCAGTTCTGTATTCTACCTCCCTCAGGGCTTTCCCTCCTGATAACAGTTTAAGTATATCCTAAATTAATCTAGGCTGTAATTTAGAACTATTTCTGCTTGCTGCTTATTGTAAGAGACAGAAAGAACAGTTCAATTTAACCTTACAATCTTAAAAAGTTTTTTTTCTACTCATTTGTTTTCTTTGATGAGAGCACAAATTCTCTTAATAGATATGCACAGTGCTTGTGACCCAGCATCCACACTCTCAGTAGTTAGTGACAGCTCGTGCTCAGAAACATCTCTCAATATCTATTTACATATAGATTACCGACTTACTGCTTGACATTTCTCTGACCTCTCAATGTTGTGAACACAATCAGCATCTACCTCCTCTTGGCATTTTCCAGCTGTGGTCCTGAACTGTGTTTCAGCTTTGTCTATTTCCCAATGCTGCTTCAGTTTTGAGTCTTATGTTCTCTGTGAATGCTTCTGTTTTTGTTGCCTGCATATCATCTTGATTTCGTTACAGTTTTACAAACATACTTTCTCAGAATATTCCAGCTAAAAAGGAATTCTGACCGCTGACTTTACAATCCAAATCTCCACCAGCTACACACTGTTTCCAGAGATCCTTTTGATTCTCTTCTGGACCTCACATCTCATTAACAGTTGATTGGAATTTTCACGATTCTTTTGTTAAAGTAAGACTTATACACAGTGGATAAATTCTTTAAAATTCATGTATATAACACCATAAATACCACCATAATTAAGACCAAGAACAGAGTACATGGAGACACAAAAAGATGCACATGCACACACACACACACACACACACACACACACGCAACACATGCATGCATGCATACATATGTAGATTCCCTCACACACAGAAACACACACACACTCACACCATCATCCTGTCAAACCTTGTTAGCACCCCTCTCAAAGCTTCTTCTTCTTCTTCTTTTTTTTTTTTTTTTTTTTTTTTTTTGGTCTTTCGAGATAGGGTTTCTCTGTGTAGCCCTGGCTGTCCTGGAACTCACTCTGTAGACCAGGCTGGTCTTGAACTCAGAAATCCACCTGCCTCTGCCTCCCAAGTGTTGGGATTAAAGGTGTGTGCCACCACTGCCCGGCTCAAAGCTTCTTTTAAGCTCTTTCTCTATTACTATAGATTGGGTTTTTCCAGTATTTCATGGAAAAAGAATCATACGTCATGTCTCCCTTATGGGTGAACTCTTTTTCTAAATATAATGAAATTCATCACTGTGAACAGCTAGAAATAGGCAGGAAGGAAGAATATTACATATGTCATAGAAAGATTAATTTTTGAAAATTGATCCGGGGTTATATTCCCTGTGATGTGCTGGATTCCTGCCACAGCATACTGTGGGATGGCTGCTCTGTGTGTCTCTCATTTCTATGCTTCTGCAGCTTAACAATGGCCGATTCTACCCATTTCTCGATGATAAGCCCAAAAATCAGAGTCACACAACTTGTCTGTTATCACAGCTGGGAAATCACTAACCAGCACAAAGGTTATGTAACTATGCAAACTTAGCCCATGCAGTTGTCATTGTGTTCTTAATTTCAGTTTTGAACATAGTCCATATAACTTTCTTAATAGTTGTATATGTGTGTCTTAGTCAGGGGTTCTATTCCTGCCCAAACATCATGACCAAGAAGCAAATAGGGGAGGAAAGGGTTTATTGAGCTTACACTTCCACGTTACTGTTCATCATGAAAGGAAGTCAGGACTGGAACTCAAGCAGGTCAGGAAGCAGGAGCTGATGCAGAGGCCATGGAGGAATGTAACTTACTGGCTTGCTTGCTTCTCCTGGCTTGCTCAGCCTGCTTTCTTATAGAACCCAAGACTACCAGCCCACAGATGGTACCACCCACAAGGGGCCCTCCGCCCTTGATCACTAATTGAGAAAATGCCTTACCGCTGGATCTCATGGAGGCATTTTCTCAACTGAAGCTCCTTTCTCTGTGATAACTCCACCTTGTGTCAAGTTGACACAAAATCAGTCACTACAATATGGGCTCTCATTTTTTATTTATTTTGAGGATTTCATTCCTTGTCCTTCTCACCCCTCCATTACCTCCCAAGTCCTTTCATTCCTCACATTCATGACTTCTTATTCTTTAATTATAATTGTTACATAGATGTATATGCATTTATAAATAAAACTTTCTGAAGTTATTTATTGGGTTCTTGTTTTTAGCACTCAAGATTATATATTATAATAATCATATATCAATTCCTTCTACTTTATTGGAAAAATTAGATTACAAAAGTACTTCCTCTTTTCTCTATTTTTATTCTGCATACTATATAACCTATTTTTATATGCCTGTCTAAAACTAATATCATCATAATCAATAGATTTGTGTCAACTTATCACAGATAAAAATACCCAGAGTTCTTTCAATTATTTGCTTTGTGTATTTTAACTATAGTTATGTAAAAACAACTACATATTAATATATCAAACCCATATATAGTAAATTAGATAAATGCTTCGCATTTCAATAATGTAACACAGTTTGAATTTTGAAGCAATATGTCTAAATTCAATAAAAAATCTTTAAATATCATTTAGAAATCATTATGTAATATATGTATATATGTATGTATGCATGTATGTATGAATGTATTTGTATATGTGAACTTTAGGGCATGTTAGGGAGTTTTGGTTCAGGAGTATTTGTTCTATCTCAGGCTATAGATGATATTGTGTAAATTAACATGAATCAAACCTGTGTTTGTGATCAGAATTTGAATCTCCAAAATCTACATGTGTCTAAGTCACAATCCCATCTTAGAATGTTTTATAGAAAATAAGCTCTGAGCATTTGCAGTATTGATAAAGTGCTGGACATGTTAGCTACCATACAGGGGGAATTGGCTCATCTAACTGACATTTCTCTGTTTCTACAAGAGAAGAACTCTTTAATTCCAAATATTTCTGGTTTTTCACTCTCCTTCAGTGACTGTAATTTCTTATATTAAACAGCTCTAAAATAGTTACCTATTTACTGGGAGAACAAAAGCTCTCATAAAAAGATAGTGTTTATTAGAAGGACATGTAAAATTATACATACCTGGAAAATCCTACCATGTAACTGTTTATGTATGTCTCATTTCCTAAGATGCATAATGAAATCAAGATAGGGGATGCGATTCTGAATTTTATAATCTGAATGAAATGCTGAGTCACTTATGTGAAAGTGGGGCCGATTCAAGGCTATATTCTAAGCAATAACTCAATCCAATCATAACTCAGAGAAAGTATAAAACTATATCTCATAAACAATGATTGGCATAGCAATTTAAAAGGTAAAATTGCCAATTATATTAAAACCTCTACACAATATAAAAAGATTTAAAAGGCTGTGAGAACTATTTGACTGTGCAATGAATTTGATTCTTCTTTCATCAAATGAAACATCATATTTGCTTCAAAATATATTTTCATTTTACATTATTCAGAAAGCATGATATATCTCTAGAATATTTTCATCTAATTCTCCCAAAAACACACTGCCTCATAAGAAATATCATTTTCAAATTAACATCTCAGTAGATGAAGAGATTTAATATTTTCTCCTTAGAGATCACATAAATATGCTGGTTTTCATTGTGACTTCAATATTATTACAGTAAATGTCTAATGTGATTCTGATATCTTTATATAGGCTACTTGATTCTCTTAATCACAATAAATTTTGTCAATCTTCCAGAGAAGGAGAAATGTAATAAATATTAGGACCATGTCTGAAATAGGGTTTCCATTGCTGTAAAGAGACACCATGGCCAAGGCAACCCTTACAAAGGAAAACAGTCAATTGGAGCTGCCTTATACTTTCAGAGGTTTAGTCAATTACTGTCATGGTGGCATTCAGGCAGACATGGTGCTGAAGGAGCCGAGAGTTGTACATTTTGATCTGAAGGCAGCCAGAAGAAGACTAGAATTACACACTGGGAGGAGTTTGAGCATATTTATAACCTCAAAACCCACCCCCCAGTGACACATTTCCTTCAACAAGGCCACACCTACTCCAACAATGTCTCACCTCCTAATAGCACCACTTCCTATGGGCAAAGCATTCAAACACATTCATCTATGTGGGTCAAACCTATTCAAACCACCACAGCCCACAAGTTAAACAAGTAAATACCTTCACATTTTTAGCAACTGGACCCAGTTAACACCCATATGATGTAAGTACTCAAAACTTCCTATTTTTCTACAGCAATGTCTACATTTGATTTGACTATTACCTGCCATTCTATAGTCAGATAAATTTAGATCATTTATAGAACTAATTGGAGTAATAGTTCAAAACCCATAAAAATATACATGAGGAAACCTAGTTATGTTCACTAGTTATGAACAATTGAATGTATATTAAAATATTTGAATGTTTTGAACTGTTCCATCTCAGCAGGAATGATGCCCATTATTCAAATAAGATCAATTATTCATAAAGACATATTTTGTATTAATTGCTCCATTTCTTTAATTCTCTAAGAAACTGCAACATTATTACATTCTTTGAGGACCTTTAGATTTCTACAAGACTAATCCTTATAGTTATATTCAATTAAAAATAATCTCATGTATTGTTCCAAGATAAAATGGTTCCTAATAGCAATTAACTACTAAAAAGTGGTTGTGAAAGCTGGCATGACGGCTTAGCAAGCATGTCCCTGCAAAGCCTGACAACCTGAGTTTAACCTCTGGGGCCCACATGATGGTGGGGAGGACCAGAACTGACTCACTCAAAGGCATATGCACAAGTCCATACACATAAGTGCATGATCATAAAATAGTCAGATAGATAGGTAGGTAGATAGATAGATAGATAGATAGATAGATAGATAGATAACTGAAATTACTTAAAAAGTGGTTAGCACCCACTGATTATACATTTCTTATCAAGATCAAACATAGCAGTCTGAGAAGTCTTGTCTTTTTGAATTAGAAGCCATAGATAACCGCTTTCCATACCCTTGTACCTTGGAATGAATGATCTTGTTTGATGAAGCCTGATACCATGCTCACACAGTCCTTTCTTTATATTTTAAAGACTGAAATACAACATTCTTAGTATTTCTGTTTTTATCACTTTGTGTGTGTGTGTGTGTGTGTGTGTGTGTGTGTGTGTGTGTGTGTGTGTATGACTAAAAGCAAATTTGTATGTGGTTTGTGTGTCCATGTGGATGTGCGAGTGTGGATATATACTTAAGAAGGTCAGAGGAGGATATCAGGTATCCTGCTTTCTTATTTCCAGCCCAGTTCATTTTTAGAGAAGAGCCTTCACTGAATGTGAAGCTAAGCTTTTCCAGGTTACACGCATGTGTAGAACCAATTTTTATTTGTGCCTTGGGACATCCTCATGCACAGCACAGCAGCAGTCTTCCTTATCAAGCAGTCTGGCCAACACTTCATCGTTTGTACTTTTGTCTGAATGCATTTTTTATGGAATAGCCCTTTTGTATCTAAAGAAATATATTTGCCTCTAAGGAACAGATTTAAGACAAACATATTTTGCTGTAGATGAAGGAATACTGATAATCTTGTTAACCTAACTAGTATCTGCAACCCAATATCCACGGGATGTAGAGAGGACTAGGATATGTTTGAAAGCATTAAAGGAGTGTGAGAATAAAGACAGGTAAAGGAATTACGTCTTATGGAAAAGAATTATGTAGAAAAGTAATAAATCAATGTTAAGATGGTACATATTTTAGACCTCAAACTTGCTTTGTCAGCCTATAAATTATTAGCCTTAAGCTGTCAGTTTACCTTCATTCTCCACAGAGAAAAATTTTAACCCGAGTCTTTTTAAAAAGTGAGGACATACCAAAAGATAACTAAAACATGATTATTTTAAAATATATTTTGTAGGACAATGTGTAACAGTAACTGTTTGATTAGTAGTGATTGCATTTTAACAGCCTCTAAAAGTATAATTTTAAAAGTAGTTATTGAATTTTTATAGAAACATGTATTTCAACGTTTATTTACCTTAAAATATTTTTATATTTTATTGTGTTTTGGTTTTTTG
This sequence comes from Uromys caudimaculatus, assembly GCA_028551405.1. NCBI lineage: Eukaryota > Metazoa > Chordata > Mammalia > Rodentia > Muridae > Uromys > Uromys caudimaculatus. Next base: position 71,168,264 of record CM052709.1, on the reverse strand, counting down.
AAACAAAATCTCATGTAGTCCAAGCTGGCCTGAAATTCATTATGTAGCCAAGGCTAGTCTTGAACTCCATATTATCTGCTTTCAACTTCCAAATGCTGGGTTTCCAGATTTGTGCCACTACTCCAACATTTTAAAATACTTCAACATATTTTAAGTATTTTTGATGTACTTTTGAATAAGAACAAATTTCAGAAATCTGAGATAACTGTGTTCAGGGAATTGTATAATTTTCATTACTAACTTTTATCCATTTTCTTGTTAATAAATGAATTGTAATTCTAATACAAGAATAACTATCTGCAGAGACATATTTGTAATGCCACCTAATGTGAAATGGAAAGGCTGGGCAAACAGGCTTTATTTAGACTTTATTCCACACTCATTCATTTATTTAAGAATTGTGTATAAAATATGTGTGTGCATGTGGGAATGAATGTTTGAATGTATGTGACCACACCTGTGAGAGGTGTATATACTTATAAATGTATATTTGCATATATGGAGGCACACCTGTGGCGGAGTGTGTATGCATGCAATGGCCCCAAGTTCTTTATCACTTTCCACCAAATTGGAGTCAGAGTTCTGATTTAATCAAGAGAACATGCCTGAAACAAAACTGTGCCAAAATAAGTTTCCATTCATTAGCTTCATAATCATTGTGTTTTGGATAGAAACTCTTTTGTAACAATGAGAAGTCTATAATATATCAGATACATATCTTACTTGTCTTTAAAATATCTTTCAATATACTGATAAACATCATTAAAGGTATTAAATTCAGGTATATTCATTAGAACTGAGCACCTCAGTCAGTTTCTCTCTCCGCCTTGCTCAGTTCTCTATTTATGTAGTAGACCCATCTGCTACAACAAGAAGCTTCTTTGATGAGGGGTTAGGGTTATGCTTATTAGTAAGTATAAGGATAAGTATTTATAATGCAGTTAGAATTCATATTTGTTTGGAAAAGTGGCAATAGTAGGTTCATCCCTAGAATAATTGGTATTTGGCTAGCTTTATGGTATCAGTCAAGAATTTCTTCCTACTGAGCAGATCATAAGTCCAATTAGGCAGTTATTGGTTACACCTAGGGTGCGTGTGTCACTATTGTATCCTTGGCGATCTTTCCATGCTGATCATTGTTGTGGTTTGTCACAACTGTATAAGACTATTGATTGATTCCCATCACTAGTAACTTGCTTAGCAGCTTCTAGTACTATCAGAGTTAAAAACCATGTAGGAGGCTTCCAGTTCACATCCATCTCAACTCCTCTAAGTCCTTTTTCCACAGTACCATGAACATCCTTAGAAATACAAACTAAGCTTCATGTTTAGTGAAATAATCAAGAACAATAGCAATAGACTATACTGTTTTAGGAATCTCTTGGACTTCCCTGATCAATAACTGGAAAGGAGATTTCTCATAACAGGCACTAGGGTTTTTATTAGATAATCTATGGGTCTTTGGGAGAGCATTAGCCCCTCATGTGGCATAACTTCAATTTATGTGTGTATACATGTGTGTGTGAGTGTATGTGTCTAAGTATGTATGTATGTGTGCATACAAATTGCTCACTTTAAATGCATTAATTTTGTGGAGTGTAATTTATATGCCAATAAAATGTTTTCATTTCTTTGTATTTTTATTTTGTATTTTTATTGTTTAAAACAATTTTGACTTTAAACATATTTTGATCGTATTTTTCCCTCCCTCAAGTTCTTCCAGATTCTCTCTTTCTTCTTACCCACCCAACTTTAAGTTCTTTCGCAAAAACAAACAAAACCCCAATACAACACCAAAATGCCCCCAAATCAAGAAAACAACATAGAACACCACCACCACCCAAAACCCACCAAACTGCAATCAAATAAAAGCACAAAGAAAGCTGTGGAGTCTATTATTTATTGGTCAACTACACATGAACATGAGGCCTGCCCTAGAGTGGCTGATATATCCAGTATCACTATATTGGAAAAAGCTGATTTTTTCCAGCAGGTATAAATGACAGTTCAGTTGTTTACCTTTACCCTGGTGACTAGGTTTGCAGCCAGTCAGTCAGTCATTCATTTTTTTTTTAAATATAACAAAATAAAATGTAATAAGATAACACAAAAACTATCACACTGAAGTCAGACAATATAAACAAACAGAAAGAAAAGAGCACCAAGTAAAGGCACAAGAATCAGAGAGCCAAGCATTCACACAGTCAGGAACCCCCTCCAAAAAAAAAAGAAAAACCCACTGAACTGGACGAAGCCATAATATACATGGAAAGAACCTGAAGCAGACCCCTGCAGGCCCTGTGCATGCTTCTTCAGACTTACGGGCTTGGCTTAGTTGATTTAGAGCGCCTTGATTTCTTGGCGTCCTCCATCTCTTCTGATCTTTACATTCTTTTAACCCCCTTGTTATGCAGGGTTCCCTAAGCTCTGACTGGAGGGGAGGAGTTTGATGGAAATACCCCCTTTAGGGCTGAGTGTTCCAAAACCTCTCACTCTCTGCATAATGTCTGGCTATGTGTCTCTGTATTTGTTCCCATCTGCTGCAGGAGGAAGCTTCTCTGAGGATGGATGAAATAGGCACTGATCTATGAGTACAGCAAGATATCACAAAGAGTCCTTTTATCATTACATTATTTTTCTTTTTATAGACCAATACTGTTTAGGTCCCTAGGTTATTTAGTCTCAAGTTCCTGTGTTGAGTATGGGTTATATTTCACGGAGTGGGCTTAAGTCAAATCAGTTATTGGTTGGTTACTCCCACTAGCTCTCTACGATATCTTGCAGGTAGTACACTGCTGCAGATAAAGGATTTGTGGCTGGCTTGGTTTATTTCTCTTTTGATAGTGTGCAAAGTACCTTCCTCTTCCAAAGGCACTGCATTATAGGGATGAAGGCTGTAGGTACCAGCTCAACATCTCCATCAAAGGAGATGTCTTCATGGAGTTCTGTAGGTGTTGTCTTCAGCAATAGGGTCTTGCTGTCAATTTGTGGGAGGAGCCTATACTCTTCTCTACAGCCTGTGTTGTCTGGAGATTCCCGTGGGTCTCCTTTGGCCAACAATCCAATTAGATATAACCCAATCCTAATTTTTAAATCATAAGCAAATGTTCTGTAAGCCACTCAAAGCAAATTAGTAAAATCTGAAGAAGGCATTGGGGAATCTCAAAAGCACTGGTAAAATAGTCTGGGACATGGGAATGGCAGTGAACAGAGAGAGTCAGTCTGAGGGACAGACTTCTAAGCCTATGGAAACTGAAACTACTTCCGGGACTGATCTCACCAGAGCTGAACTGGAATAGAGGTCACCCTGATGGTGGGTGTTACCCCAAGCCGATGGCTTGCTTGGTGTCAATTTGTATTGTGGAGTGAGAACAGAGAAAAGGTAAAGCATACTTATTTTATCCTGATCTGTAGCTATGGAAGAAGCCTGGCTCAGCCTGTATAGGATTCTCAGATTTTAGGTCTCAGAATGATTCCTGCTTTGCACAAAGCTTTTTCATTCTATCCAGGTAGATAAATCTATATTACAAGTGTTGAGAATCGCTGCATTGTTTAGAGACAGGAACAATATTCTTACTGAGAATCATCAACTGTTCAAGATGCTGCAAAAGACCTAGAAGACCAGCTTCAGCAACAGGGAAGCAGAAGGAGGCCTACTGACCGTAAAAGGCATGAACTTTCTCAAAGCCTCAATTAACGATGCATAGTCAGTTAGCCTAATTAGGGTAACACAGAATGCTACTGTCTGTATGACCCTACTACCCCAAATCCTATATGGTGATCATGACACCTGATTTTCCTCCATTGCAATCTGCCAAAACACTAGCTAGTGTTATTCTTTCTACCAAAAGAAAAAAAAATCCCTTTGTGAAGTTTCTTGTATTCCATATGAATAAGCCTATCAGAAGATAACATTTAAAATACTCCTTATAATTGGTTATCTCTTTAAAAGTGGAGGGAAATGTACAGTTAGAATGACTGAGTCAGAGTACCAACATTAAAAAAGAAAGAAAGAAAGAAAGAAAGAAAGAAAGAAAGAAAGAAAGAAAGAAAGAAAGAAAGAAAGAAAGAAAGAAAGAAATCATGTTTGTTTTTACCCCTCTGAACATACTGTGCATAACTATGGTTCTAATTTTCTTAACTCAACTGCACCCTGCCTGTCCCACTAGTGGGCATCCCCTGCTGGCAACCTTAAAGCTCTGCCATAACAATCACCCAGACTTGGACTTTACTTCTATAAATTGGTTTCTTCCTAGCAGCCTGCTGCTGTGACAAAAGACCTATTCATTTTTTTAAAATAAAGTTCACACTTTATTTGCTAAATGGTACACTCGGGAATAGTGACTACATTACCACAAATAGTACTCATCTTACCCCACAGACCACTCTTTCCAATTACTCTAGCACAGATTTGAATTAAGAAGTTTAATGAACAGAAACTACTATATATAGCACCCATTGTCAGGGAGCATGAAGACTGCATATGGATATCGAGAATTACCAAGCAGTCTCTGTCTTCCAGTGCCCTCAGAAAGACCCTGTCAATCAAGTGTCTCAGTTTTTCCCAAGAATTTCTGCAATGTCAGTGAATAAGGCAAGCAAGACTTCCTCAGAATCCTGTTCTCTCTGAGTGGTCAACTACGTTTACTTACATAGAACTTAAGTGCCTATTTCTCTGCCAAACCCAGACCTATAATCTCACTATTATTATTAATAGTGTTTTTGCTTTAAGACTGGTTGATAAATTATACCTCTATCCCATGTATAAATCATCTTCACAAAGAGTAAGGGAGAAGCTACTGAACGATGATGATGCAGAAATGAAGATGGCACCTCTGCCCATCCATCATAGACCCAGAGAGACAAGAGAACATTGGACATCTGAACAACACCTTTAGCTTGTGCCCCACTCAGCAAGTATTTTTGAGTACTAGAAACTGTAGAAGAGAAGGTACTTTACAGCCATAAGTAGCCCCATGGACAGTGGGGATACCTTTCAGCTTGTAGCATAACTATGGTTCTAATTTTCTTAACTCAACTGCACCCTGCCTGTCCCACTAGTGGGCATCCCCTGCTGGCAACCTTAAAGCTCTGCCATAACAATCACCCAGACTTGGACTTTACTTCTGATGTTAATGGTTGCCATAGCTATTAAGTTCTTTAAGAGAACATCACAAATCAACATGATGGTCTTTTAGGGAAATGAACGATTCTCAGTATTTCTCTATTGGCCTCTTTTCCACTCCCCCCATACTTTAGCCTTGTCTGTCCATAGCCAAGGGGAGGACTACACTCACAAATGGCCACTTTTGAGGACAGATGCATAGCCATATTTTATTTATATGGGTGAAACTTTTAGAGAATTAAAGCCTACCTTAATTTGTTGTGTTTTCCCCCCTTCAAAGAAGTAAATGCCCATATCCTGCTTGCTCACCAAGTTCTTCCTCTCTGCCTCTTTCTTCTCTAAGCTTCCTCTTCTACATCTTTCTCTGTCATGATACGGAAGAGGCTTCAACACATTCATATGCTCCAGAATTTATTCTCTGTGCTATTTGTAAAGGGTCTGTCTGCTACTCTGTTGTGCTGAGACTCAAATGCCCTATGTTTGTCTGTGAAGGTCTTGGTGACCTAGGCCACCTGTGGTGCAGCCATGGTGGTAAACATACTCATCCCCTCTAACCGTCTACCACTACCGAGTTATCACTGTGTGGGAGACTTTAGGACTTCGGGCTAAATGTTTTATTTGCATCTTTTCAGTTGGTTTCATAGCAACCTCATGATGTAGTTTTATTCTCATGGCAGGGGATGAATGTTGCCTAGTGTGAAGTCACTTGAGCTTGCTGAAGACTAGGAAAAAGAAAGCCTCTGTCTTAATTTTTTGGGTATTAATAATATCTGAATAGTAAGAAAGACTGCTGTTTTCTTAATGCATATTTTCTTTTCTATATAAAGTTCCAGAAATTCACAAAAAGCCACAAAGACTGAGAAATGGATTTTTTTTTAATTCTGAATAGCTTGCCAAGTTACCTGATTATATTATGCATACACTGTCGTCTCGTTATTTTGGTATTATTTTGTCACAAAGATTTATTTTTGTATGTATATAAGTGGTTTTGCATGCATGCATGTTTGTACACCACATGTGTTCAGTATCCATGTGGGCAAGAAGAGGGCATCTCCACCTGTGGGAACTAGAATTATAGTTGTGAGCAACCATGTGGCTGCTGGGAGCTGAACCTAAGTCCTCTGCATGTGTGACAAGCGCTCTTAACCACTGAGCTATCTCTCTAGCCCCTTTATTCTTTTTAAACAAAAGTGGGTGTTTATTGAAGGAAGCAGGAAGCATCCCTCAGGATGGAAGGGATATCCATAGCTTCCTTCAATAAATGCCTACCTTTACCTAAAGCACTTGGTGGGTTGCACTCTCCTAGAGCTCCTATGCCCTCCATCTTCTGATCTCCCTTTCCTTCTTCCCGAAACCCTCCCTCCCCTTTCCCATTACTTCATCTTCTCTGTCCAGATGGTCCTTGGCCTGGAGATAGAAAGGCAGCTGATGGTGTTTGGCCACATTTCGTGGATGGCTGCGTCTGACACGTGAGGATGTTACCTCTTGCCCTCCTACCTCTCCTCTAAGTTCCTGCACCCTGCAAGCCACTCACACGGACACAATTCTGGGGACATACAGATGATGCCTGGTGGTCTCTTCACCCCAGAATGTCTATTAAATGGATCTTATTCATTATGTACATGTTTTCAAAGAATTAGTTAGAGAATGGAAATGCCACGTTCATTCTTGGTTATAACCAGCACAGGGAGAGAGCAAGAGGCAGCAGAAAGAATTGAGTACACTGAGACCCAAGGCATTCTTTCCTGGAATACTTCCCTCTCCTTGCTGATACTTTCTATCATGACCCCTCTTAACACATAGGCTTTTTAAAAAAATCCCTCACATGTTTTCTATCATGGCCTCCCTTAATACAGAATTTACTATTTTCTGGCAAATGAATTTCTGAAGTTGACGGAAGGTAATATAAATTAACTTTCAATGTGGAAATAACCCTATGTCCTCTAAGTAGCCAGTGGTCTTACTTCTTTGCCAATTTGACTTAACATGTAATAAGAATTTTCCCTCAAGGGACCTTGCATAAGTTTACAAATTTTCCACTAGTAGATATCTGCCAACTACACACTAATGGCTGTCCTGAGTGTCCATTCATTCCAAGTCCTTGTCAATGTTTCTATATGGGTGACGATATCTACATGGACAGAGTTTGTGGTGTAACTCATCAGTAAATACTTGCCTGTCCTGTGTGAGGACTTGATTCAACCCCTAGCATCACAAAAAGAAAATTATAAGAGAGTTATCATTAAAGAGCTAGAACAAATTCCATATTGAATAGTGGAGATGAGTTCTTGTGTATATGAAACCAAATCCTAAAGCGTAATGTATCCAATTGGATTAAAAATTAGACACTAGTTATTTGTATTTACCAACATATCACATTTTCCAAGCTATGTTCTTCTTAAACTTTTACCGCATAATGGACTGGCACAGCAGGTTTTAGAATGCCAGAACTACCTTACAGTACATCTGTGGGCCTGGTACTCCACCAGCAATAAAGAAACAGAGTTTGAAATGATAAAGACAAGGGAGAATTTTTAACCCAAGTAATATTGAAATTCGTTTCTTTTAAAGAACTGATTGCCAGATTTCTAAGAATTAAAAAACTATTTGGTAAGAGCAGAGAGAGTGAGGAGGCTGCATTTGGCTCCTGCTCTCATGGCCATGACAGTACATTGAGCTCCATAGAGAGAGCCCCGAGGCAAGCAAGAACCAGATGAACACTGGGGAATTCTGCCTCGAGGAGGTAATCAACTAAACATGGGCAAAGGAGACCTAAGAAGCCAAGAGGCAAAATGTCCTCATATGCATTCTTTGTGCAAACCTGCTGGGAGGAGCACAAGAAGGACCCGGATGTCAGAAAGGTGGAAGACCATGTCTGCTAAAGAAAAGGGGAAATTTGAAGAAATGCCAAAGGCTAATGAGGCTCGTTATGAAAGAGAAAAGAAAACCTACATCTCCCCACACAAAAGGGAAATAAAAAAGAAGTTCAAGGACCCTAATGTACCCAAGAGACCTTCTTTGACCTTCCTGTTCTGTTCTGAGTACCATCCAAAAATCAAAAGGTTATCCATTGGTGATGTTGCAAAGAAACTAAGAGAGATGTAGAACATCACTGCGGCTGATGACAAGCAGCCCTATAAGAAGAAGCATGCCAAGCTGAAGGAGAGATACGAAAAGGATATTGCTGATTTTCTCATTTTCAGTTGTCTCTGATGCAGCGTATATGAAGATAATTGTTATTCTGTTAACCGAATGCCGCTTTGTAATTGTAAAGAAAAGAAATGCAGCTCTTCTGTTGACATTCTGAATGCTTCTAAGTAAATACAATTTTTTAATTTAAGATAAAAAACCTATCTGGCAGAACAAACATTATTAAAAATAAGATAGCAGTTTGAAAGTACATTACATTAAAATCAGAAGTGATGAATGGGCTATTTAACTCAAATTAATGGTTGGTTAATGAGGTTTTACTATCAACTGTGTTTTTATAAGTATTTATACCTATCACACTCATAAAGAAGAAGTGTCTTGCATAAGGGCATGCTGTGTCCTACCCCTAATACAACGAGGTGTAATTGACTGTTCTCTGAGTGTGTATGGACATATACTTGTCTTATATAAAAGGTTTATAATTTCTAGGCCATACCTCCAGAGTTTCTGGTTCTTTAGGGCTGGCTCAGGATCTGCACTGGGAAGTGTCTTGATACTGCAGATGTGGGGGACAGGAGATGGGTGAGAAATCACATTCTCACAAATTCCATGTCATAGTCACTGTCTTGAGGAAACATATTTAAAGGGACAATACTTCCCACCTGGCACCTGTACCAATTAGTGGAATCCACAGTACATATTTCATACTAGAGCTGACTTGTGGCCTCTGTCACAAACTGACACCGAACATTGGCATTATCACATACCGTAAACCATCCTGACACTGAGAAATATCAGTGTGCCATCAAAATGACACAGACACAATAAATGTAATAAATGTTTATCTGGAAATAAAGTTGTGGCCATTTAATTTGCTGTGCTGATCCCTTCCTCTACATTAAAATTTTAAGTTTGTTTTTAAAGCTCTGAAATTCTATTTCTGTTCTTTACAAAGGAGGATGTGGAAGCTCATGGATATCTACAAGTACTCCTTCCAGTGCTTGCCGTACAATTATTATCACAATTAAAATTTATTTTACACTGATAGGACACTCCCAATCCAAAGGCAGAAAGTTTTTTAAAAGTATGGTAGATAATTCACAATGATTTCGATTCCTTCAGGTTCCTGGCCCATTTCTATAGATCCACCCTCATATCTTAGCCATTTTTAACATGCTTGAATCTCCTAAAATCATGAATCTGCTAAGGATGCTCAGTCAATTTCTATCTGTTCTCAACATTAAAGGGCTAATACAATCAAGACTTATTTAAATTCTTGGGGGGAGGGTTAAAATTTATATTCCCCTTCCACTCAGATCTTCCATTAATGATCTCAGGCTTCAATCAGACTCAAGGTCAGAGACCAAGTGTGCAGGTAGATGAGTTTCTTTTTTAAGGGACAGAATAAAAAGAATAAGTCATAGGAATGGCATGAAAGATAATTTTCAATAGGATGGAAGCCATTTTCATTTTATGTATTACTATTCTAGCCTGAATAATATTTAATTTGTCCAGTGGTTCTGCAATCAGGACACAGGAGATATGACAAGATGGTCGGGTTTCTACAAAAGTAGCCTATGAGATGTCTCAATCTCAGGATGACAGAAGCCTGATTTCTCACTGAATATAATACAAGATACGGTAGGATAGTGGAGATATATACAAAGGAGTGCAAACAGTAGAATGGGGCAATGGATTTTATACATTTAAAACTATTATTGCTTCAATTTATTTTTCAAATAAATGGAAAAAGAAAAAGTTATTGATAAACAGAAAGAATTTACTAAAAACAGCTCACACAGATTGGAAAATGTCTCCAGGGAAAACCTAAATATTTCATAATGGACTGGACAGAAATTCACTAAATGAGAAGCCGAGCCATTCTGCTCACACAGACGGGGCAGCTGGGAATCAGAGTACAAGGATCCAGTGACCGCAAAAGCCTGAACTCCAGCCTTTATTCATGCTACCTTCATTCTATCTGCTTCGCTTTTTGTATACTATAGTCTATCTTGCTCTTTTTGTTTAAAATTCATTGGAATGGACACAATATTGGATAAGAGACATGTTTGTGCCTATAAAACAAATTAAAAAACAGCATCACATTTTATATATAGAAAAGAACACAAAAGCATACATGTAATAAAATGTGTACTCTAGGCTTTGATGGATGATCATTTAAAGCACATTCCTGGTCTCTCACGATATCCAAAATCATTCCCTCTGTACATTTTCTATAAGCTTGAAGGTGGGTTTTGATTTATATTCAGGGTCCAGCACTGTCTCTTACTAGTCAAGCTGTTTCAGGCTCAGCCTTTTCTCCTGTGCCACCTTTAAAAGCATCTTTTATACCATTTATAATTGCACATTACACATCCAGTTCAAATATATTATTATATTATATGTGAATCAGAACCAGATGTTCTCCAAATGATAGGGAAGCCAAATTGTGACCATCAAAATCTTATTAAGCATAAAGCAATGTTTGCAAGTATCCTCCAATAACCTCTATTCCATGTGTATATAATTGACTTTTAAGAGAAAAATGTTTTAAGATTAAATTTAAATTTATTCAGCTACCTCTGACAAGAGACAACTCAAATTTTTAGTTGTTGTCTATTATCAGCTTGGTTTTTAACACCTAAGAAAATAAATACAATAGAATGAGAGAATATTTATAGGACATCTACTATGTAAAACACATTTATCAATATTTTATCTTTTAATATGAAAACCCAATTGCTACTCAGTGAGCAATGAAACTTACTAGGACACTGTGTTTATGAATGTTTGAGAAAAACTTGATTCAGTTATACTCAAAATAACATTATGAACTGGTCTACCACATTAAATGAAAATATTTCCTTGTCTCTGTCCAAAAACAGAGCAATTCCAAAGCTTTAAACTGATTTGCAAGAATATTCTTCATTTCTTTGTAACTCCTACCAATGAGTTAGAAAGCATGACAAAACTGGGAAACTGGAGTAAGGTTTCTCCTCTCATCAGGATTTGGTAAATATTTTAAATGTCAGTTGATTAAATAATGCATAAAGAACACATTGTAATAAGTTTCTTTACGAAGTCATAATCACCTGTGTGTTTCCACATGAACTTTATGGCTGACTACCCTTTACAGTCCGTAGAATTTCAGATCTTTAGCGGTATTCAAATTTCCTATAGACTGTTTACATGATGGATGTGTCTCGGACATTTTCACCAGCCTTCCAAGGCTCCATCTGCTGGGGCCATCTGGATTTTTGCATCCACAGAGAACTACTTGGTAAATGATGATAGACTACAACTTTATCAAAGAAACGAAGTAAGGAGCAAAGGAAGGATAAAATATAAAACACTTACACATAAATGGAATTGAAATAATTTCTGTGCAGTTTTCTATAAATACATAAAAGTTTGGCAACTGACAGAGAGAGGTACCTTTTCTGCTGACTTATCCCCATTAATCACAGGAATTACAATGAATATGTGACCTTCTTTTACTAAAATGTTTAAATGGCAGCTGGTCCTTTTGCATTATACCAAATCCACCAAGAACTTTCTAGAACAATAGTTTGTTTTACAAAGATCATGTTGCCTATGTGCTTGAGAATGTCTTAAAAAATATTACTGACAAAAATGCAAGGATAAAACTAGCTTTAAAGTAAGAGGGAAACATGGAATCAATGAAGAAAACTCTTGGAGAATTCTAAATATCAATCACATAATTCATACTGAATACTTTTTAATGTTAATTTGGACTTATGCAAAACAGAGAGGATGGTATTAAATGATGTAATTATTTTATAGAAGCAAGATCCTTATTAAATCTACTGACATTTCATACACAATATATAAAAAAAAGTATTTGAATGAAAAAAGTGTGTACCTACCTCTGGCAGAAAATATGGAATGAGTTCCAGTCTTTTCATTATTCTTCTAACGGCCTTGATGGGAGGAGCTACAGTGGGATTGAGATAGAGTCTTTGTAGTCTAGGCTGGCCCTGAGTTGCCTATGTTGTCAAGAATTTCTAATCCTCTCACAATCCCAACTGCACCACCATGCCTGGATCAACGTACTTTTCTGGGTCATGAAGCCCCAAGACCTGTAGTTTTGATCGTAATTAAAATAGCAAACCCTAGAATAAATAATAAGTAAGATGTCAGTAATGATAACTGCTTGCTTTTTAAATAAATGTTTTCGTCTTAGTTTATTTTGTTAACTATATATAGGGATAGGCCCCAAGGAATAAAACTTACTTAAGGCATAAAATTTAGAAAGTTCTGAACACATATGTCATCGTGTGACCCCTACAATAAATACACAAATCACTTTTGTCAACCAGTGTGTAATTTAAGTGTAACCGTTGTTCCCTGCAGGTATTAAGGAGCGGTGGGACTTTGAGAAAATCGTTAGGTCATGGGCAGCATTTCCTTGCATAGGCATTTTTATAATTACCCCGATTTACTGATTCATTGCCATTAAAGATTGTCTGAAAAGTCAACATTGTCCCCACCACAATGCGCTCTAGATTTCTTGCCTGTTTACTCTGTTACATTAAATCACCTCCCACCCATCTCAGGAAAGAAAATCTCCTTAAATTCATAGGGCTGCACACATACAAAGAAAAAAATGAAGGTATGAGGGCGACTTGTTGAAAAGGCCTCCAATGAGAGAGGTAGAAGGGACTGGTTGCAGGGCAGCGAAAACAATTAAATTTGTTGTTAATACAAATACAAATATTAAAAATGTATCTGACTATGAGAACAAAGGGGAGGGGGGATGGGATTAGGGGGGTTGCAGAGGAGAGACTGGGAAGGGGGACAACACTTGAAATGTAAATAAATAAAATGACCAATAAGAAATATTATAACTAAAATATATATTGTAAAATAATTTAAAATTTTCTTTTCCATTAACCTATACTATAGGCATAACACTGACAGAACGATTTATTAGCAGACATGGCTTCTTTAGCATAATTGGTCTCATTATGACAGAATGGTAAACAATGGACCATCTTCAAATAGAGATTTTAAATATAGCCCCTTAACGATTCCTGTTCTGTTACCTTATTGTTTGGCATTGTCACACATGCTTGTAATGTGTTCCCATCAAATCCACCTCCATTGCCTCTGCTATAATTTTCCCCCTCCTCTAGAAGTTTTCCCTTCCAACTTTATCTTTCTAAACCCATTGAGTCTACTTAGTGTTGCTTGTATTTGCATGGGACTCAAACCATCTACTGAAGCAAGGATAGACTATTCATCCTTGAAGAAACTGATTAACCAATACCCAGAATCCATGAATCACCAACTTACTTATTGCTATTTCCTCTAAAGTATTTTTAAATGTTAACAAGGTTTAGCTTATATCTATACTTCAAATTTTCATATTCTGCATTGTTTCAAATTCTAGAATTTTTTAATTTGTATAAAGTACCCATTTTATAATCTGAAATAACTGTGCTACAATGATGTCATAAAATTTTGCATAAAAGTAATAGAGGAAATATATAACGTGTTAAATAGAAACTAACATAAAAATATTTTGGTGGTTCTTTGCATTTTTGATAATGAAGGTAAACATTTTCTTAAATATGTCTTTACTTACATATCTCCTTATATACAGTGCCAGCACCTTTTCTACTATAATTTGGCCCTTGTTTCTCACTTGCTTGCCCAGCACTACAGTTATTGTGAGTGAATTACTAAGCGGCAAGAGTGCTGTGGTCAACATTCTGGAGCAGTAAACCTTCTCTGGTAATCCCACAGGGTCTGGAAGAGAGGAACTGGTTTAAATTCCCTCCCAAGAATATTAAAATACAGACATTAGAGCTTAGCCTTTTTAATTTGAAGCTGTCTTCAAATCCAACACATTCTTTTCAGTTTTCAATGCAGTATATTGGTTGCCAGATGCATATAGAATTTCATCCACTGCTTTGTGGTAAATATAAAATGTGTGACCACATTTATATGAAGACTAAAAATCTTTTTAAAGTTGGAATCTTTGCAACCAAAAATATAATGTGGGTGTGCTGTGTGCTCTTAAATTAATATAGTCTAACATATTGGATCTTCTTCGTCATTAAGATTCTCATTGCATTCAATACATTACATTACCAGCTAAGGTGGAGCATCAGAACTGGATTTATCATTCCATCTTTGGCACTCCTGTCCAAAGTAAGCGAACCAAAAGGCAGAGACCAAATAGAGAGATGGAGAAGCCATAAGAGACGAGTTCATCCAAGTATTATTTTTAGTGGTGGCAGACAAGACCTAAAATCAGATAATGTTACTGGTTGCATGGCACTTTAAATATATGAAATGTATATTAGTACTCTGTGCTAAAAGATGAACTTTTACATACATGAATATGACATCAATAAAACACAAAAGTGCATGAAGGGAAAGCTTGATTTTGATGTAGATGAAGAATGGGCGTGGAAGCGACAGAGAAGATGTGATCACCAACAAGGAGCAAAGGCACGTAGGCAAAGTGGCGCTGCTTCCCTAGGGCTCTCAGGGTTTGAGCCGCTCACACTGGACAAGCGTCTCCATCCATCCCACTTCATCATTTGGGGGAAATCTTTATACAGTAACCCAGATTGATACCAGACTCAATCATACTGACAACCAGGATTAGCCATTCTATTTACTGATGAGAAATTAATAAAACATAACTTATTTGTACATTAAATTATTACTTAGGAAGCCGGGCCATGGTGGCGCACGCCTTTAATCCCAGCACTCGGGAGGCAGAGGCAGGCGGATTTCTGAGTTCAAGGCCAGCCTGGTCTACAGAGTGAGTTCAGGACAGCCAGGGCTACACAGAGAAACCTTGTCTCGAAAAACCAAAATATATATAACTTAGGAAGATGAAGATGGTCCTATGAAACCTACTTTTAAAAGTCTAGAGACATTGTCATAGAATATAAGTTAATAAGGAAATTTTATGACTGTATCTGAAAATGCAGTGTAAAACTACTTCAATAGCATCAAGACATATGTAATACAGTAGGGAAATGCCCAAGAATAAAAATGAAAGTTCCTGTCCTATAAATGACAAGGGGCTCCTATGAGAAATCAAAGGCCTGTGTTCCTAATTTAAAGGACTCACTATTGGCTATTTTTGAAGATATTTAATAATCTATAAATCAATCAAAATGATACTTGGAAGCTTTTATCCATCCCCCAAGAAGTTGCCAGCATTTCTGATACTCACATGGAAATGCAAAGACTAGCCAAAACCTCCTTGAACTCCTCCAACTGTATGATTTAAAAAAGTGGCTTCAAGGCGCATTATAAAGCTCCATATTTTCCCTCTCCCAGAAGCCACTGACCTCATGTAGTTGTAGTAGGTGCAATACTGATGCACAGATAGGGAGATAGATAAATAGATAGATAGATAGATAGATAGATAGATAGATAGATAGATAGATAGATAGACAGATATGTGTGTGCAATGTTAAAAGGACTCAGTAGACTGTATATACGTGTGTGTGTGTGTGTGTGTGTGTGTGTGTGTGTGTGTGTGTAACAGTGATAGTTAAAGACGTGATTATAAATATGGAAGGGATTAGGAGGATGGGAGAGATTGGAGGGAGATGGGTTGTAGTGAGCTACATGCACTGGTCATATATAAAAGTCTCAAAACGTTAATGAAAAATTGTAATCTTATTTAAAGACAGCATATTGTTTGCATAAAAACTGACCAAAGATACATCCATGGAAGAGGAGAAAATATTCAGAAAGATTACCATACAAATATGGTCTGTCGATCTTGCTCTGAGGAGCCAGGGCGAGTAGGTGTAAAAGATAGTCTCATCACTAAATGGTGCTGGAGTTTAGATTCCTCTTGTTAGAAATAACATGACCAAGGACCACAGAGTAGGTGGCTCAAACAACAGAAATGTATTATGTTATAATTGTGAAGGATGAATATGTTTATAAATCGTACTCCATCCAAATGAAAATTTCTGTTTTCCAAAAGATAATCTTCAAACAAAATGGCAAGCCTTAACAGATGGGAATATCATTGAAATATATTTGACTAACGTTTTGTATATAGACTATGTAGAGGCTTCATACATAACTTAGTAATGAAAAGGCAGCTGGAATCTTCTAAGGGAAGAGGGTTGACGCAACATACCACCCAAGAAGACCACAGATGACAGTCACAGTAAGCATTAGTGGCATCATTAGGGATTAGGCCACAACAAATTAAGGTCACTAGTACATACCCAATGCAGTGACTAAAAGTAAAAAGTCTGGGCTCTTAAACTGGGTCAAGATAAAAGGGAACGGAATAGAAGGCACTAAAAATGCTAGGAAGATCTGTTTGCTTGTTTGTTTACTTACTTATTATTTATCTGTCTATTTATTTATGTATCATGCAATATAGCTATTTCCACTCTTAGATATTTACCTAAGAGGAGTGAGAGCATATGGATTCATAGAAGCATCCATGCTAGATTTGTTTGTGTTAGCTGAAATATGAGGATCATTTAAATGCCTCTCAAATTGTGAAATGATAGCTATATATCGCATGCCCTTAGTACAACACTGCACAGCAAGATAAATGACCACACTGTTGTTACCAGTAGCAGCTATATACAATTCAAAAATGACAAGATGAAATAGTAAACATAGAACAGGAGTAGCCAGTCATTACCTTTACAGAAACGGTTCACAATCTAATCCACACTGACAGGAGAGCAGACAACTGCCTCTCGGAGGTTGGTTACAAGGGGATGGACCAGAACTTGATGGTGGTTTGACGTGGTACTTGTGGCCCATTCTCTGACCTTTATTATAGTTTGTTTTGTGAAGAACCCACTTGTGGTTCATAAACATGAGAAGTTCTGGGACGCTCCAGAAATATTGTTCCTATAAATTAAAACTAACCAACCAATACACCAAAAAAGATATAACTCTTTTGGCCTCTAGGTGTTACAATCTGAAAATGAAATTGGCCTGTTGTAATGACAAGAGGAGTAATCACATCTGTCTGCTGAAGGTGGCAGACTAGGAACACAAAAGTAAATACAGGAGACATTAGTGACATGCTCATTTAACCAACTCTAGAAGCATCATTCCCCCATATCCTTTATTGTAAGATAAAAGAACTCCCTCACAGTTCAAATGTTGCCTAAATAAATTCTTTAATTTTACCATATTAAATATACAGTATGAGATGCCTATTATCCTTTGTCTAGCACAGGTGTGGATCTAAGCTTTAAATTATATTTGACATTATCATAATATTTCTCAAGTGTGCTTCCTTTCAGGGTTGATGCCCGCCCTTGGATTTGTGGGTAGAGATAACATCGTATAAGCACAAATACAGTATTTGTTCATAAAAAGCACAAGCAATCCATCATATGTGAAATACAAGCATCATGAATTCACCTTTCCTCCTTTCACCTTCTTGGTCTTTTCTTCTCACCGGCATGCAAAGGTAGACCACTCCTATTTAATCGTCTTAAAAATCCCTTGTTGAGGATGCAGAATGGCAGTTGGCACAAACCTATGTCTGACTCACAAAAGAACTCTTCTTTAAGCAAGTTTGTGCTTCTTACATGGATGAAGTTTTCATGTGCTTATCCCAGCTTCACCACTATCCAAGGTGCCTGGCCCTTTTCCCGCCTGTCAATCTTTGCCACCATGCTGACATGTATTGTTGTGTATATGTGTGCATGTGCATTCTCTCTCTGTCTTGTCTCTCTATCTGTCTCTCTCTGTCTCTGTGTGTGTCTCTCATACATATATGCACACACATATACACACATATGCACAGAAGCATGTGAATAATGAGCTTATACAGCAGGGCAAATGTGTTCTTTTCTATATTACATATCACTCCTTCTTCACGACCACCTAGCCCTAAGGAGACAAATGAAAATATCACCTAATCTAAATAGAAGAGTGTGCAAACTGCTTACTACTAACATAAATCAGATCATTTTAGGTAAAGGAAATAAGAAGAACTCTGAACTGGAGGAAAGCCAGTGTTCTATATAGTTATAATGGGGGGAGAAAAGCAGTTGGTAAAATTCCATCATCTGAGCTACTAGAAGTTCAATGTGTCAATTTTTAAAGCTCACGCTGAACTAATGGAAATTCTGTAAACCTGGTGGTAGCTATTTCTAATTGACTGAAAAGGAAAAGAGAGAAAAACATCTGGAAAGGAGTCTAATAACTGTCAGCGGGAACAATCATGAGAATCTGTGATGCTCCCCATAGTGACTGCTTTCATTGTACTATCTGATTAGTTTGATTTTAGCTATTAGATTAACAGTATGCACTGGCTTCCCCTAATGACAATATGAACTCCTGATATAAAACCCCAGGAACTCAGAAATATGAATCAGTTTTTACTAACATCTGATTTTGGTAGGGGGTGATGGAGTGTAACAGTAACCCAAACAGCTAGCCCATGGCTGACTGCCCACTGCACTGGGAGCAAATAATCATATTTAGGTTGTTCACAGCAAGCAAGCCAACCAAATGTTGTTCTGCCCCTAAAATTATAACAGAAAATGTGACTGAGTTTAGACTTCTCACCACTGTGTTTGTTTCATGATCATTATCTGCTCTTTCCTTTGGCAAACTCAATCAAAACAATCTCAGTCACAATGGGAATTTATAGCCAGTGCACAAGCTACAGCATCATAAGCATTAATATCCTTATTTACTATATGCAATTAATAATATGTAATAAATATCACTGTTAACATAGTAAGTGATTTTATTTGTATATTTATTAAACATAATATTTTAGAGCTATCAATTTGATTCAAAAATACAGGTAGTTCTGATGTTTTCATGTGACTTTTACACAGTGCTTCTCTATTCATTGGGAATAACCGAATAAAAGATATCAAGATGAAGACCAAAAATACCTAAGCCTTATTCCTAATCTAGAACCACTGAAGAAAACAGAATAAAGATCAACTCTAGTTAGCAATTTCTCCAAGTTCACACTTACTCTTTTTACAGGGTTCTTAAATATATTATTTGAAATACAATAATCTTCCATTGTATGTGCATGTGTGAATGACTTAACTAAAATAAAGGTTGGCTGGACTGCTCATAAATTTATTAACACAGTGATGATACTTCCATCACATACATACAGAACAGTAACTCTTGATCCAGAAGTCTTCACTTCCAAAGACTATACTCCTGATGAAATTCCTCTATCAGTGCCACTTGTGTTTAGAAGTGAAATGATGCATCATGCATTGGACAGAGACCATGACTTCATTATTACCTGTGTTGGTTCTTGCGTTGGCTCACGTCATGTAAATAATTTCAAAGATACTAAGAGTAGGTCCAGAATTTAAGGGACCTTTCATTTTTAGTTCAGAAAATATTTCCATTCTGCTTATATACCAAACTATTCATGCAGAGTATGTTATTATGTAAAGAATCCCTCCTGCCAGATATCCTTCATATGGTGAACAAAACTTCCCCCAGAAGATATGGGTTAATGAACAAAAATCTCAATACCAGACATAGAGTTTCTTCCTACAAATTATTGGTCAGGGAGGCTGCCAAATGCCTTCAAAACATCCTGGCCTCTTGCTAATGCTCTTGGTTGTCCACCATAATGGAATGAAAAGACCATAGTTCTTAGATCACCACAGTTTGGTTGCAAGACATTTCAAAATCAATCGGAACTGGTCTGGAAACTTCCTTCCTTTTAGTTAGCTTTCATGGCACCAGAAAGTTCTGGGGATGGGGAGATATGAGTAGTCCTACTAAGCCTCAGACCATGCATGTTACATTACCAACCTACCAAACAGGATGTATCCACTGAAGTGGAATCATATGACTCTTATGGGGAAAATCAATCACTTTCTGATTGGATTTAAGGTCTGTTCCATATGAGAGAGCCCAAACAAGTTACTATAAACTCAGTAAAAAAATATCATGGATAGGGAGGTCATAGCTAGTAGAGAGCTGTTTTTCTAAATGGACATGATGCCAAACTATTTTTGTGTTTATGCCTATAGATTAATACTGCTCTCAACCTTGGTCAGAGAGCCTTCTTTTTGTAGTGGACAAGCATTAATACAGACTCAGAACTCATCAAGGTGGTCTGAATAACTGACTGTTGAATGCTATATCATAAATAGGATGTCTATAGCAACTCTGCTCCAGTCTCCAGTGGTTAGGGAACATTGAGAGAGAAGACAGAGGAGACTATTAGACTTGTAAGATAGAAGTAGTGTGAATCCTTTCTTCTGGATTTGGCACAGACCTCACACAAACGAACACATAGCAACTGTGGTATCGGCCCAGGAACAACCTATTCATGATTCCAGCATCGGTAGGGAAGGAGTTCACTAGATTCCACCTCTAGATTAGGGGCTATTGGTAGTTATGGTTACTGGGAAAGGGAGAGTCAATTTTTTTCTTATTTGTGGCCACTGATAGGAAGTCTTTGCTCCAGACTATGGCCACATATCCAGGGACTCACAGGCAGCACTAGCTGAACTCAGTGAGTTCTTTAAAGAGTACATGGAGATGAATGAATACAATATCAAAACACTCCAAATGAGGTAGAGCGGGTATTAAATCATATATTCTTGATACTTTATATTTTTAGAATTCCTTGCCTTCTCCAGAGTCTTTATGTACAACACATATATTAATAATTTTGTAAGTTAAAATTTCAAATATATTATACTACATTTAATATTAATAGTGAATTTGTAACAAGTTAAAATTTTTAATAACTACACTTTAAGCACTCTGACAGTTTTAGGAAAGAACTTAGTCAAAAGAGTGATGTCTTTTTTGACATTTCTTAATTTTTTAAAATTCTGTATTAAAACAAGACAGCTGGACATGGTCTTCCATGTCTGAATTTGTAGATGTTTTATCGGAAAGAGCATTTTAAAAAATTCCTGAAGCATTTATAGATATTTTCCTTTGACCTTACACCAAATCTCAGCAATTGCCCTATCCCAAGGGATCTTCGTGATGTAGAATCTACATTCATTCATATTATATATTAATAGTCCACATAAATATCTACTGTACTATCTTATACTTAGATGGATTTTTTTAAATTTTTATTTTTAATACTTTATTTACATTTCCAATGTTTCCTCTTTTCTGGGTCTCCTCTTTCGAAACCCCCTATCCCCTCCCCATCCCTGCCTCTATGAGAGAATTCCACCTCCAACCCACCTGCCC
The DNA here is from genome assembly GCA_028551405.1 of Uromys caudimaculatus. NCBI lineage: Eukaryota > Metazoa > Chordata > Mammalia > Rodentia > Muridae > Uromys > Uromys caudimaculatus. The sequence continues at coordinate 71,146,786 of CM052709.1, read as the reverse complement.
ACCCATCCCCATATTCCCACATTGACATTCCCCTTTACTGGGGTCTCTAACACCCTCAGGCCCAAGGGCCTCTCCTCTCTCCCGGATGACCATCAAGGCCATCCTCTGCAATATATGCAGTCCGAACCATGGGTCCATAGATGTGTATTCTTTGGTTGGTGGTCCAAAC
>CM052709.1:71121535-71146117 GCA_028551405.1 Uromys caudimaculatus | reverse complement strand
TGAGAAATGATTTTAAATCTGAGTCTTGCTTTTCTGGCATATTGGGGAATCCAGGGCTTGCTGTGGTGGGAGAACTGGGTTCTGATGATGCCAAGTGGTCTTGGTTTCTGTCCTTAGGTTCTTGCCCTTGCCTTTTGCCATCTTGTTAACTCTGATGTTAGCTGTTCTTACTCTGTCTAGCTATGGCTTTTCCCACCTGCAGGCCTCTGTATCAATACTCCTTGAAGACCAGCTCTCTCTGAGAGGTGTTTTTTTCCACACTCCTGGGAGAGTAGCTTTCTCCCCAGCGCTGCTTGGCTATGGAACCCTGGTGGCCCAGGCAGAGGTCTCCTGCCGCTGCCGATGGTATCTAGGGGGTTTCTATGCCTGCCTACCTTGGTCCCTGTGTCTCCCAGGTTCGGGGCAGTTCCTGGTGAGCTGTGGAGCTTGTCTTGGCCCCACTCCTGGCTTTTCCAAGCTCCTGGGAGGGTAGCTTTCTCCCGGCGCTAATTGGCTATGGAGCCCTGTGGCCCAAGCTGAGGTCCCCAGCCACCGATGGAGACCGGAAGTTCCTGGCCCTCAGTCTCTGTGGCCCACGGTTTCCAGGCAGACCTAGATGGATTATTTTAACACAGTGATATTTGTATCTTACATTGAATATCCAAATAGTATTAACTTTTATGGCTACCATGTCTTCCAAAAGTTCACACATTTATTATAGCATCCTTTGATATATGATGCCATTTCAAAATGATATCATATACATGTCAAAAAAGCTCAAAATTCTTGTTTATGAAGAAGTCTACATTTTGTCATTAGTAACACTCAATGTTTTCTTTAAATAGATAGTTCATTTTGCTCATTTCAAAGAAAGTATGTACCAAATATAGTTATCACAATATGTAGTTTGTTATCTACCCTATTGTATAAAATAAAAATGCTTCAGACCATATCCTATTTTGTCATGAAAATCACATAAGAGATTTTACCTTGGAGATATTTAATAAAATATACAATTGCATTGATTCTTTAAGGCTATTCTGAAATAAGGTTGTTTATTTTCTACCTTTCCAGTTCTTTCTTGCTTCTGCTAAGCAGTTTTATCTATATGAATTTTGTGTCATCTACAAAAGTCAACCCAGTGAAAAAGGTAATTATTCTGTTAGCATTTGTATAGAAAGGGTACTCTACTTTCATTTATCCACTAGAAAGTTCAAGAATTTTACTTTGAAAGCCATAGATATATAAATGTTTAATAAAATTATTTTTATAACACATTGAATTTCTATGAAGGCTGCTGTATTATTTCAACCCAGCTTTTGTTATCCAGTTCTGTTGCAGGGACTTCCTCAAGTCCCGCCCCTCCACTTCTCTTCTTTGCAGAATTCATCATCACAGGGACCCTAAGCTGTTAAGTCAGAAGTAATTGGCTCAGTATTTCAATAATGGGTAAACATAAAAAGCAAACACATTACTTTCAAATCAACTCAGGTTTTATATTAAATTTGAATATCCATAATATTCACTGAAAGGTATTCCCACATCCTGTAGCTACACATATGTTACTTTTTCTAAAGAGATCTGAAGAGTACTTCTCTGCCCTGTCACAGTAATTTTAGATTATTCTTTGAGTGTTCTGTCCAAGATTAAAATTCTGAAATTGCATGAAGCAAACTTTGAGTTGTTTCCCTCCCACTCTTTTTCCACAGCTGGCCTGAAGTTCAGAGAACTTCCGGTTAAGATTGTTTATTGTTTTCTTTTCCATTATATAGTAACATCTCACTTTAATGTTTAAATAACAATGCATTTCCTATATGCCTTAAAACCAAATCATGAAGAATTCTTAAGTATCAGAAGCACATTTTTACTATGCTCTTTATTATGGCCCTACATTAAAGAACAGGAAGTCAGAGGCAGGTTCTTTATAAGTCATTAGAATTTAAGCAACAAAAAACTGTGTTACATTGTCATTGGCCTTAATGCAGCTCTCTATTTCAGAAAGTGATTCATTGACTCCATTTGGTGAAAAAATACTTCCAAATGTCTGTTTCATCTATTAACAAAATGCTTTCATGACTGTAGACGTAAATACTTCCTGTGATGAAAAGTGTAACTTGTTCAGTAATATAAGATACCAATTTTGAACTTGAAGAGAATCTAGCATTTGAAGATACTCTTAACACAGTCTAAGTACTTGTTAGCAAAATTCCACAAATAATAACAATATATAAAGCAATTTTTGATGAGTATACTTAAATACTGTGTGTTTTCATGCAGGAATAAAATAGAAATAGAGTTTTAAACCAAAATACCTGACAACCACTACATTTGTACAAATGTATCAAACACTCTGAATAGTTCATTTGTAGAAAAGAATGAATATCTGACCTTTTGTCATCATTTTAGTCCAAGAAGAAAGTCAATCATTGCCTGGCAGCCATAGAAAGAGCAAAATGGCATTCATCAACATGGCAGAATCAGGTTGCACAGCAAAGCCTGGGAGCTTTGCCAAATGCATGGCTTAGTGACCACAAAGAAGGAAGCTACAGTATAGATAGGTACTTTGCACCAAATTTCTGTAATGTAATTCTAGTAGGCATGAAACTAAAATCTTCCCAAAAACCAGTGTTTGACCAACCTAAGATTTGGTATTTCCCAGATAACCAGTATTTGCATGTACATTTCTCAATGTAGATTAGCTCATTGTGTTCTGACATCAACATTGTCAAATGGCGTCAAATGGTATTTGCTCTAAAAAGATTTGAATTAGTCAAAAGACTATGGCTCAGTCAGTCAATCCCAGTAACTCAGCAACACAGACAGAAAGATCTCAGTGCAAATGGATGAAATAAATACTTGCTTACATGCGGATGCTGGGAAGTGCTTGTTGATGGGAGCCTGATATAGCTGTCTCCTGAGAGGCTCTGCCAGAGCCTGACAAGTACAGAGGCAGATGCTTGCAGCCAACCATTGGACTGAGCGCAGGATCCCTGATGTAGGAGTTGGAGAAGGGACTGAAGGAGCTGAGGGAGGCTGCTGCCCCATGGGGGGGCGGGGAGGGGAGCAACAGCGTCAACAGGCCAGAACCCCCGAAGCCCCAAGGGCTGGACCACCAACCAAAGAATGGAGGGACCCAGGGCTCTGGTCGCATATGTGGCAGAGGATGGCTTTGTTAGACATCAGTGAGAGAAGCCGCCCTTGGGCCTAAGAAGGTTCGATGCCCCAGTGTAGGGGAATGCTAAGAAAGGAAGACAGGATTGAATGGGTGGGTGAAGCACCCTCATACAGGCAGGGGGAGGGGAGGGTGGATGGGATAGGGGGGTTCTGGAGGGAAGATCTGGAAAGGGAATAACATTTGAAATGTAAATAAAGAAAATATCCAATAAAAGAAAAAAAGTCCTTGCTTATAATCAGACCCTAATGTAATAATGGAGACTCTGCTGCAGGCTTAGATTTTTCAGACCTACTTTAGTAAGGGTTCTCTGCAGAACCGTAAAATCAACCCCAAAACAAAAGTTTAGTTTTGGGCACCTTCTAATAAAAAATTATGGACAATTATTGCTTCTCAAGCACTTATAACTGTAAGGAGAATTCTAGGAGGCAACTTGAAGGGGAAAGAAGAGAGCGGGTTCAGATAGAAGGGACCCTCTAAAAGTGAATTGGAATTTAACATTCAAGAAAGAAACTTGTCTCTTCTCAGGTCTGTTCAGTGGTCTGGGCTCTCATTCAGTATTTCTTCCTTCATTTCTTTTCTCTTTGACAGTGTTGTGGTCACTGGGTTAATTTAAATTTAATAAGTTTTAGTGTATTTTTGTGAGTAAGTATAATAACATAGAAAGCTTCCACTTACAGGAAAATAATAGTTTTCATTGCGTACTTAGAGTTAGAAAACACAGAGGGGAAGAGTTGCCTTTCAGTGTGCAAACTCAGATCATTTCAAGACTAGGAGCTAGATGACTCTTCTTTTTATTCTCTTAGATGGTTAAGACCTTATTTAAAGGTAGAACATGTAGTTAAGGATTAGGTACCTCAGTGAAGCTATATTTCCCTAAAAAAAAAAAAAAAAAACTCATGGATGGTAATAAGAATGAAGGCAGATGATGTCTTTAAATTGCTTTTACATGAAATTTAACTGCAGTGTCAATTTTATAAATTCAAAGAGAAATATTAACTATCATACTTGATTCTTAGATGAAACATGTAATACCTACATTCTTTATACTTCTGTTTAAAATAGACAATGTTCAATGTTTTAAAGTTTTAAAGCTAGCTTATCATAATGTTTATGTTAATTCTATAAATTCAGTTTCATTTCCTTTAATCTAACTACTATGGCTACCAGTAATAGAAAATATAAATGGCCACAGGTATCATTTCCTTAATGTGGCCTTTTGGAGTCATATCATGGTAGCTCATTTTGACCCAGCAAAATGTTTTATTTTATTCATGACTTTGAACATGCCAGGATCAGCAGAGGGTAAGTCTGATTCAATTCAGTTTCTTGGCATAAGTAGGGAAAATGTTTTTCCATTCAAATAATAAGAACATTTGATTCAGAAAATCTGTATTACTTCCTTCTTTGAGAAGAGCTTGTACTTCACATTATTAATAACTTTGCAATTTTCTTTGATCATCAGCTTGTTAATGCTAAGGTTCAAATAACTAAATGTGGAATAATTAGCAAGTCTTTGTCCACAAAAAAATAAATAAATAAATAAGATGCATGAGAGTATCAACATCCAAAGAATAATTAAAAAATTACCACACAGAATTCTGCTCTGAAAATGACAGGTGGGATGGGGGGACTGTCGCTTCTGAGCTCTTTAAAGTCCGTCATTCACAGAGCGCCAATAAATATAACTAGCTGATTTATCAAACCGAGCATCCTTTGGGGGGCAAATAAAGAATATTCTAAGATTTAATGAAAGAATTATCTCAAGAGCCCCTTCAACATTGATATTTTGACAAATTTGGGGGTATATCTTTTTATCCTAGTATATTTTTACTTTTAAATGATAATTTTATGAGAATTTCATATGTACATAAAATTAAATATTGTCATATTGACGCTCATTTTGTTCCTCCAAATTTTGCCTTTCCTCCAATATACCCAATTCCCAATTTCTTGGGTTTTAATTTTCTTATTTTTTTTTTATAATCCTCTAAGTCTAATTATTGCTACCCATATTTGTATTCATGTGGGTCATCTCCTGAAGCACAGAAAATTGACCAATGGGAACAAACTCAAAACAAAAGGCAAAAAAAGATTTTCCTTTCCCAGCAGGTGTCTAGTAACTCCTCCTTAATGGGTGGAGCCTGGAAAGCACATTCCCATCTGGGTCAGAATTTTGTTTGACTTCATCTTTTGTAGGTCTTGTGCAAGTAGCCACAGCTGCTCTGGGTTCCTGAGTTCTACAGCCCTATTCTGTGCCCAGTAGACAGCATTTCTTCCCAGCTCGGCCCCTTGGACTCATTCCACCTCCCCTTCTGAAGTGTCCCTGGAGCCTGGTGGGGAGTCCATTGACACAAGTGTCTTGTTTAGGGCTGAGCACTCTATCTTTTGCTCTAAACACTTTGATCTGTTGTCAATCTCTGCACTGCCTGCTGCCCACTCTATAAGAAAAAAATAAAAAACAAAAAAACAAAACAACAAACAAACAAAACAAAGAAAGGCTGCTCTGGCCAAGGCAGAGAGCAGTGCAGGCTCACTGAAATAAGCATAAAATTTAGATGGTCATTTGACAACACGATCATTTAGCAAAATAACAAGAGCAGGTTCTATTCTAGGGCCTATGAGCTCCCTAGTTATAGGCTTTTGATGAGGATTGCAGTTATCAATCGTGAAATTCCTTTCTAAAAAAAAAATGCCTCAAATCCAAAGAGAAAGCAGTTACCCTGAAGCAGTTGCCCTATTGTTGCAACAGTAGGCAACTCTTGACTGGTAGGTCAGTAGCGTGGCATACAAGGTCTCACACTGGGTAATATATGCCTTTTCTCCTCCTTCCCCCAGTACCTTATATGGAACCCCATGGCACTATGGAAATCAGTAGGACAAATCTTACGACGCTAACAAGTGGGATGCTGGCAACCTATCACAGTGTCTGGCCATATGAGCTAGAAACCATTGGAGCGTGAAGACACAAATCACATTTAAAACTTAGGGGATCTAGAAGTATGTAAGCCTTACAACTGGAAATTTGGGGAAATGCATGATCAGAAGTCAGGAGGCTCTAAGAAAAAATAGATGCAGTTCAAACTCTGTACACACCATGCCCAAATTCAACCTCCTGGTCTCAGCTGGTAGGTTAACAGCTCTTCTGAATACGGAAGTAGTGATGCTACCAAGTTCTTACGTGATCTGTGCATCAGTACCAATTCCAGAGGTTTACAACTGATATAAACTGAATTTCTTTCCTCCACCAAGTTAATGTTGGTCCGCAGGGTAGCACCCCAAAATAAATATTGTTTAAATAATGCCATGAAAGATTCTAATGCCACAGCCAAAGACTATGACTGACTGAGAGACAAATGCAGGGCTTGCAAAGTGAAGAAATAAATACAGGACTCACGCGATCTTAAAAACAACCAGGTAAATGCATCATATCACAGTACTCTCCCACCCTGTCCTTTACGTGGGTAGTCCTTGCAGATTCTTGTTTCTGGGAAACCCCTGGTAGATGGAAGGATGTGACATTATAACTGTTTTGCACACAGCTCTCTTTCCTTTCTTGATCATGTCCTAAATGACAGAGCAACAACTAACACCAACTTTCCTCCACCATCTCTGATCCTTGCCTCACCAGTTACAACCTAAAGAAACAGGCTGCAGCAGTGTTTTCTAAAGAAACACAGACCTGTAAACTTGACCTGGTATGTGATTGCTTCAGCACTACAGCATCCTTGAGATTGGATTTACAAAAGTCTTATCTCTTACCTTGCTCATCGCCCTCCCAGAAATCGGAGAGTGTGTTCTAAGATAACAAAGGTGGTGTCAATGATGTTCTGATGGCTTCTGTAAACAATGGGCGATTTAATGCAAAGAATTGCTGGAACCACTCTGGAGAACATAAAAATTACAAATAGAGATAGAAGATACTAAGGAAAATTCTTTGTTTCTATCTTGAGTGACAAAGACCAAAGAAACTGCTCTTGAAAGAAGTGGTCCCTATCCATATGTTCACTCTTTACAAGAGAATGAAAAATTACCAGAGCCAGTTTCATAGAACCCACAGTCATGGTGGCAATTGTGTATGAGTATAACATTTTCAAGAAAAATACAAATAGTTTTGTATAAAGAGTATTTCTGCCGCAGTGGTGGCGCACGCCTTTAATCCCAGCACTTGGGAGGCAGAGGCAGGTGGATTTCTGAGTTCAAGGCCAGCCTGGTCTACAGAGTGAGTTCCAGGACAGCCAGGGCTACACAAAGAAACCCTGTCTCGAAAACCAAAAAAAAAAAAAAAAAAAAAAAAAGAGTATTTCTGAGGTTCAGTGAAACCCTGTAGAGTCAATCTGTAAAACTATGTGCTTCCTTTCTTTAAAAAAAAAAAAAAAAAACTTCTTACATTTACTTAGTGCATGTGTATATGAGAAAGTGTATACATATTTGTGTTACAGTGTGAATGTGTGTATGTGTGTGTGTGTGCGTGTGTTTGTGTGTGTGTAGGTCAGAGGACAACCTATAGGAGTTATTTCTCTCTTTCTACCATGTAAGTTTCAGGAATCAAACTCAGGTCATCGGAATTAGTGGCAGGCACTCATTGGGCCATCTTGCCAACTCTACCTGATGTCTTTTTGACACTATCTCAATGTTGATTCAAACGAAGTAGCAGAAACTCCAAAACTTGAGGGAAAATATTTTACAGATAACTATATTTAATATTGTATTGAGAAACTTACATTATATGACAGTGTTCATTTTCAACTTGAGGAAATCTAGAATCCCATGAGATGGGTCTTTGAGCATGCCTGGGAGAGATTTTCTTACTGGGTCAATTGATGTTGGCAGATTCACCCTGAATGTCAGCAGCACCAGTTCATGAGTTGGGCCTGAACAAAATGAAAGGGGGTGAAGGAATTCAGCAGCATGCTCTCAGCTATTCTCTTCCGACAGCTGACACAAAACAGCCAGATGCTTCAAGTACCTGCTGCCTTGGCTTTCCCACCATGGTAGACTGGACATTGAATCATGAGCTCCAGCAGAGTATTTTGTTGCAGCAACAGAAAGTAAATAAAGACAGGTTATTGAAAAGGTTCACTAATAACAGGCCACAAGACCATATGCATGCTGCTCCAGACCAAAGATGGCTTCCTTCACATTTCCCTGGGGATCACCTTAGATAGTGTTCTATTGTTCTGAAGAGACACCATGACCAAGGCATGGTGGGTTGGTCTGGGGCTTTACCTTCAGTTTTGAGTGGTTAGGTCATTATTATCATGGAGGGAAGCACACAGATGAAACTGTAGCTGAGAGCTTTATATCCTGCTCCACAGGCGGGGGGGGGGGGGGGACGGAGGGAAGAAGGGAGAGAGGGAGGGACAAAAAGAAACACAGAGAGAAAGAGAAAAACTGGGTGTGTCTAATGTGGATCTTTTTGAAACCTGAAAGCCCACACCCAGAGACACATCTCCAACAAGACCACCCCTTCAGTCCTTCTTAAGCAGAACATCAACTGGGGACATGTTGTTCAAACACATGAGCCTATGGGGGTCATTCTCATTCAAGCCACAGGAAAAAACACACATAGAATGTCATATAAACACACACACACACACACACACACACACACACACACACACACACACACACACAGGTTGTATTTCATGTTTAGTGCTGAGGTGAAAATAGAACAGGAAAAGGAACCTAGTGTCTGTTTAGACAAGTTGGGTCCACTTGAACTGCTGAGGAAGAAATACACTAAGCAGAGACTTTACTAATAATTTTCCATCTTGAGATAACTGCTGGTTCTCATATAGTTACAAGAAAAGGTACAGAGAGATATGAAATAACACCAATTTCCTTCAAATGCAATATTGTACAGAGCAATATCATAACCAGGATATTAATACTGATGCAGTCTACTGATATACTGTTGTGTGGTGCAAATACTCACACACCTTGAGCTCTGAACAGTGTTTTGTATTGGCCATTTATTGTATCTTCAATACAGTGAAGATACCAAATTTTAATTACTTCAAGCATAAATCTGTGCAAGTGATCCTATGTTTATAAGAAAGCAAGCTGAGCAGGCTATGAGGAACAAGGCAGGAAGCAGAAACCTTCCAAGGTCTCTCTGCTTCAAGTCCTGACTCCCCGTTTCTGGTTCAGCTTCCTTTCATGATGCTCTGTGGTAGGAAAATATAAACCCAATAATCCCATTCCCCCTCGGGTTTCTTTTAGAAATGATGTTTATTACAGTAATAAAAAGACAATACTCAATTTAAAGAAAGGAAGTGATAATCTTCATAATAGAAGATAAATTCATTGGGAACTTACTTGTAATCTAGACATCAATACAACTTTTCATTTCCTTTGAAATGTAAATAAATTGACTTGATTCATATCTTTGCTAAGCCATTAGACTCAGCACTAGCCCAAAGAGGTAACAAATTCGGAAGCTTAAAGCCCAGCACAGCCTCTGATAACATTTTCCCCTTCAGTGATAGATTCCTTGGTTGGTCATTTGCTCTACCTCTACAGTTTTTCTAAGTCCTCAGCCTCACATTTAACCCTGTGCAAGGACCCTGTGTCTTTGCCTTCTACAGAACAACCAACAAGACAAGGTATCAGTGTTACAGAATGGTTGAGGATGACATGACAGTGCAGGGTGGGTCTCCATGTTGTGTATAAAGTGTAACAGAAACAGAGCTATGCACATTTGCATGATCTTGCTTACACTGAGAGTCCTAGAGGAGCAGGAAGTTCTCATTTGCCGCCATTTCTCGCCACTCTGCCTGCCTGGTTCTGTTTTCTTCATGTACTTATCTTTTCTCTCAGCTACCCTCACTGTCTTAGCATCACAGGTCTTATTGGCTTTGTCCTTGTCCAGTCCAGTATATTGGAATAGCTACTAAAGAGTTCCTTCTCCAATTCTAAATATTTACATGAAAGCAATTAAGCCAACAAATAATAAGGACAGTTTCTCTTTAAGTAGAACTATGTAATCAATTCCCACATTAATGGTTTTTTTATTGGATATTTTCTTTATTTACATTTCAAATGTTATCCCCTTTCCCAATTTCCCCCCAAGAAACCCCCTATCCCATCTTCCCTCCCCCCTGCTTCTATGAGGGCAGGCTCATTAATGTTTTAAAATTCTTTTACCACTGAAAACGTAGTGGGAAGGGTTGGTATTAAAAGCCACATTTTAACACTTTTGTAGCTGTATAAACATGTTCTGGCAAGAAAGATATACATCCTACTTTCCATACCAGAGGGAAGTCCACTTGCTTTTAGTCTCTAAAAAACATGCTGTGTCTTAGAAGTATATAAATGGCTAGTCTAGCAGTCACTCCCACTAAACGTCTCCTTCCTTTATCCATTTGTACCTCAAAAGCCAAGTGTGACTTGTTTCTTCTCTTCCACCGGTGTTAATATTGAATATTGAAAATGTCTTGTCCTTTCTCCTTTCAATTTTGACCTGGTGGTAAACCAACATGACTATAGTACCGTGACCTCTCCATGTGACCTTTACTGCCATGTGCTTTGGCCATATGCAACTCTCCAAAGGTTTTCCTGTATTCAGAACTTGTCTTCTGCTAGAATTTGGCTAAATCAAGATTTGCTTCCCTCTAGCAGAAACTCCTTTCTGCTGTACCTTCCCTGGAGCAGATGGATGCCTCTACACCACCAGGTTTCCATTTCAGTTCCCTTCCGAACAGTCCCATCTCCTCTTTGCAGATCCCAGATGAGCTTTATAAAGTTCAACGTGCTTCCTCAATTAGATCCCGCATCTTGTCTACATTATAATGTAAAGTTCTGCTTAGAGAAGAGTGTCATCTTTCTTTTTCTATATTTACCCAAAAAAGGAAGGGTTTTTTTTTTTTTTGTAATTTAGTTAATATCACTCTTTCTACTCTCTCTGTATGTATGTATGTCTCTGTCTTCTCCCCTTCTCTCTGTGTCTCTGTCTCTGTCTCTGTCTCTCTCTTTCTCTGTGTGTGTGTATGTGTGTGTTTGTGAGTGTGTGTGTATGAATATTATGTATATGTATCTGCAGATCAGTATTAAAGAATAGAGGCCAATCTCAAGCACCATTCCTCAGATATAATTTGCCTTGTTTGGTGAGGCAGGTTCACTCACTGGCCTGTATCTCACTGATTTGTCTATGTTGGATAATTAGTGAGCATGTGCTACCATGTCTGGAATGTTACATGGTATCTTGAGATGAAATTCATGTCCACATGATTGCATGTCAAGCACTTGACTGACTGGACTATCCCTCCAGCCCCTCCTTGCGTTCTGGCATTTCCTTACAAGTCCCCATCAGTATTTTTTTCTCTACATACTGGAGAATCCATTCTCATTTCCTCAATATAAAAGAAAAAGGTCACAGTGAATTCCTCCATCAAAACACCAGTTAACTGACAAAATCATAATCAGAATTGAGTAAGTATCCATAGAGAAGTTTCCAAACTGTGCTGTCTGTAAGCGTTCACTGCAGGAAAGGAGAAACACTACATGGGATGATTTGAAAGATCAGACTTCAGAGAAAAGCTCACAAAATTTCTCCTCATATTGTAGCAGTTAGAAATTAGGCACAGAGACTCAGTACACCTTCAAGGAAGTCCAGGACACATAGACACATACATGTATGCTAAAATAGGAAGGATGATAAGAATTTATGTTATTTAATACTATCTTTCACTTTTTCTAACCCTCACAATGTTTTCTTCTGTATCGAGAAACCATGATTGGAAACATGCATTGTGGTATGTCCATCTGAAGATGAGCCATGGTTCTAAAATATATACTGAGTTTCTGAAATGTAGTACAATAACACATACCATCAAGTTAATATTTTATACTGATATATGTTGAAATGATAACATTTGGGAATACATTTTGGTTAAATATAATATATTCTGAAAATTGACTGTGCCTATTACTTCTTGCCCTTTATTCAAAATGAAAGGTTGAAAATTTTTAAATTGCATATGTGACTAATATCATGTCTGTTGGCTTAATCAGCTCTGGAGATGAGGTCATATAACCCTATGCTCTGCTTAGGTTATTTTTAACTTTATAATGTTTCTTTATATTTTCTATTCTGAATGTCCCAGAGATAATATATCTTCTAATAATAAAGATCTTGTTTTAGCTTTATTCATTCATTTATGTCTCCTTTCTCTTTGTTATATACATAAATGCTCTGTCTAGATTTCCAAAAGCCAGAAGCAGTGGATCACTTTTTCAAATGATTCAAGTCAAGAACAGGTTGCCGGGAAGATTTAGAACATCATTGCCCTGCTACTTAAATGCAAGGATTTGTTACATGCTATTTGCAATTGCTATTGATCAACTAGGGAATAAAACACAAAGAAGTTTATCAAGTATCATTTATACTGGCTTAGCACCAACCATACAGTGAAAAGACCTGCCACAACTGGAACTTAGTATACAGGGAGAACAGGCCCATTGACCTTGGTGCTTGGACAAAAGTGTATCTCCACTCCAAAAATGAATACTTTCCTCAACTAACTATCAGAAACTGGCCACAAAAGGCAAAGGGCATTCACTGGCAGGAATTATTGACTATCCCACACTTTGTCCCTCTGGCTCTTACTCCTCCACAGAAAATGCATGCCTGCTACAATTATTAGAAACAATAGAATATTCAACATATTTTGATGATTTAAAGCATGCAACAATCGTCAATATTTGTCCTGAATTTCAGCCTAGTATTCTGTAAGATCTTGAAAAAGGTATGCACACACAAAATAACGAGAGTAAACAGTTAATGAGGTGTTCTAACATATGGACTGTACTGTATGACCTATGTGTGCTCCTTCCACAGCTGACTCCAAACCTTCATCTTAGCATTCGATAAGCCCAGCCTAGTGCTAGCAAATATATTCTGTCCTATCGCTAAAATTTCAGTCTTGCAGACTAAGTCTCCATTGCAACTGCCTAACTATAATATTGTAAGAAGTTAACTATGGATAATTCATATTCCAATGAAATATAATTCCTTAAAGTATAATGTGGCCTTTATGTTACAGATTGATAACTCCTAGATGACACTAGGAGAAAGATTCAAAGAAGAAAGCAGGAGTCAGAGCATGTAGAGACTGGTAGGTAACAGTACATCAGTAACCAAGTAAGTGTTGGTGTGGTTTGTTCCAAGTGAATAGTTGCTGTGGAATTTTGGCAGTTATATGAAGATGGCTTCTGAATGTTCATCCAGAACGGACTGAGGTTTTACAAGTAGTTCTAAAGATTCTAATTTGTCTCACCATCATTTCTGATGGCTGATTTAAGATATATAGAAAAACCACATGATACCGTTTTCTTCCTTTCCCTCCACCCTCCCCTCTTTCTCTCCCTCTCTTCATAGCGTATCCACCACCAAATGCCTTTCTTTCCCCATGAGAACTTTAGACAAGGTGAAGTGGTTGGTCTTTGGTGGCCCATTTCCCATGGAGCAGTGCTTCCAAATGTTTAAAGTTGGTACAAATATATTATCTTCCTTGTCACATTTATAGGAAAAACAAAACACAATGATGCCCACAATCCAATATATAGAAAAGAGATGATGCTTTTGATGACAAAAAAAAATATTTCCCTCATCTGTAGATGGTTGTGCATACACAGTAAACATTTGAAGCCTTTTCTCTTAAACAGGTAACCATTTTACCTAGCAAGAAATTTGCATGATATACTAAAGTTTTGGAATAAAAGTGCATATGGAAAAATAGAAGACTTAGTTATGAATTCAAATAGTGATCCTTTTACTAAGCAGGAAAACTCAGTAAGCATAAACCTGTGAGGACCCAAGAAGTCCTGAGTCTCAGAGCCTGTGGCCAGAAACTCTACAACTGAGAAATGCACAGGTCCACCCAGTGTTCTTTATGAAGTACATCAGTCATTTCAGAGCTTTAAACTTGACTCTTTCATCTCCTAGCTCACTCAGTTTATTCCCAAGACTATAAGCTGTACCTTTGACCCTATCTGATCACCTAACAAGGATGACAATTTGATCACAACGATGGATACACTTAGCATGTAACAATAGTTGGCTTTACTCATGACAACCTCAGCAAACAGAAAAACTTACAAAACTATGACCTGATGTAAGCAATCTTAGAAATATGCAACCTAATGAATTTACTAAGCTCTTTGAGTGTTTCCTTATTCTGAAAAGAAATTATAATATTTAAATAGACGGTATGATGGCACATGCCTATAATAGCAGCAGCATTCAGGAGGATGAAGCAGAAGAATCCCAATTTCAAGGGCAGTATGGACTTTGTCTCAGATAAAAACAGGCAAGTGGATGAGAAACCTGCTTGTTCTTGTATGCTTATAGAATTTTCATAAATACAAAATCACTAACATACATTATAAGCTCTTATCTTTCATTTGCCTCATTACACGAACTTTGTTATTAATTCATTCTTCCTTTTTGTACATTTTAAAATGGTTTTAATTGCTGACATTGTATTATACCTAAGACTCTATATTTTCATTTTATATATTTTCTTATTGAAGGAATAAAAGTCCAATTAGCTTCAGCATATTTTTAACTGCAAAATATGAATTCTATTTATTGTCTTTTTAAACAAAAACACACTTCTTGGGGGGATTTAAAGTGAACAATAAAGAGATTCAGTCTCAGTAGTAGGTATATTTTCTGAAATAAAAATCAAGGGAATCAGACATTACATCATTAGAAGGCTCATTAACAATAATAGAAAGTGCTGGTCTTAATTCTCTGCCATTAAAAATGTGCTTTGAGAGAAAGGTTCAAGAATATTCTCCAAGTTGGAAGTAGCTAATCAGCTACTTTTCCCTCAGTGCAGGTGTTATAATACAATTTATTTCTTATAGTTTCTATTTGAAATTTGAAAACATCCTCACTAGGTTTAACATGATCTCATCATCCTCCAGACAAACACAGCGCCTGTTAGGGAATTTCCTTGCAATGCTTGCTTTAAATTCATTTATAGAGGGAGGAAAGGGTGACTGGGATAATTCCTTGCCAAGCGTCTTCTCTTTTCTTTCTTTTGGTTTTGAGATTATTCCATCCAAGCTGCCTCAGTCTTTCTTCAAGTGCAGAGTATGTGCAGTGTGGTTTATAAGCTGAACCACAACCAGCAATGAACAACTTCTAGTGCCAGGAAGGAATATTTTGCAATGGAAATTATTTACTGCACTTGATTTGTTTACTGTAGACTTAGAAGAAGATAGAGAAACATAAGCCTTAGGTTTTGTGTTTTTGTTTTTTTTTAAATTAGTTACTGCTGTAAAGAAAGCAAGTGATGCGGGGAAAGAGGGGCATCTAAAGTAATTTCAAGTGTACAATCCAAGAGTTCTCTGTAGACTCTCCAGCACCCATCAATGTGCTGCCATCTTCCAGTAACCAATGGACTTATATTCACTATCTACTTCACAGGCAGTATCTCTTCAGTATCCAAGTCTAAACATTTCTAACTATTCTAAGGAAGATAAGATGTTAAAATCATAGAAAAATCCCAAGAGAAAGGTGGTTAACAACTAGTACGAATTGTTACTAAGATTTCCTTAATGACAGCATATGATGAATACTGTTCTTGCCATCAGAAGACAGTGGCACCCAATAGGATCCGACACAATGTTAGACTACTCTCAACAGAAGCCAGCATCACCCAAGATGACAATGGACTGCCACTAAGCTGTCATCAGAGACAAAAGTGGAGCGTTTTAGCCCAATTTCTAATAACATATAAGAAGATTGAAATGTTTCTGTAGAAGAAGGGAGAATTTACTCATCAATGGTTGTGTTAGAGTATCAAATGAGAAGACAATTGATGTCTTTCTAGCTACCTCATATCCATGTCTCCATGAACCAATGACAGTATTATTTCCTTTGGGAAGTTACAACTTCCTCACTGTGTACAATTTCATTATACATTGTAAATCAGGGTGGGTGCTCTCCCAGTAAGATAACTAAGAAAGCACCTAGATACTTGTGCAGTTCAAGCCTCTTCCTAATTAATAAACACTATGATGCAAAAACACTAAGTAAGCAATGGCAACTGGCAACCATGGCCACCCATTTTAAAATCTTAACACAATGATCAATACAAAAAGATAGCAAGAATTGAGTCCCCCAGTGAAGTTACCACGACTGCTGTATCAGAAGATTCCTATGTTAAGACCTGCTAAGTTTATTAATACTACTTCCTGATATTTCCATTGGCTTTCCTTTTTTCTTCTGCAGACCTATGAATAAATCTACTTTATGTCATTGGAAATAGTTCCTGGTAGTTGTAACAAAAATATATGAGTAGAATATTACACTTTTTTTTAAAGCAAAACTATAGTTGCATTTGTCATGTGAAAATGAGTTTTGGGACATAGCTCAGTGGTAAAGCATTTGCCTAGAGTGTACAAGGAAGATCAAGAGTCATTCTACAATTCTAAAAGAGAGAGAGGAAGGGAGGGGGGAAAAGAAAGTCAGTTTGATACAATATTGACCTCCTTCGTGTAATATGGTACTTTGACAGAGTTCAAATAGATTCTCTAGCAGGCCAACAATCTCTGGGTAGTTTATTATGTAATAGGACCTGTGCCATGATTGCATCTCATTTAGTGTAGTCTGACTCACCTAGCCTGATATGATGCATATTGTAATCAGAGTCAAAAACTGTCAGAAGGTCAGATACTGTGACCCTTCAAATGATGGCACTGCCTATGCATGCAAGGGGGCTCATCCTTTCCAGGAATGCATATCCATTCCTCTGAAGACACAGCTTAGTCAAAAAAGAAAGCAGACCAATAGAAGTGCAATGTTGTCGTGTTCTCTTAGAAGGTTAGTGCTACATCTGGAGTTGTTTGTGATCTATAACAACTGTATGTCTGCTGAACCTTCAAAAGAGGCAGCAGCTAAGTCATGTTTGATAAAAGGAACTAGCCTCTGCCCAGCAGTGGGCTCTCAGTCTGAAAGCTTACTTATCAGACCAAGCAGGGTATGTGGCTTTTACTTATTTTTGTCCACATCATCCCTATTATCTTCCCCTTGTGTCTATTAACTGTATATACTGACCTTGACTTTTGTGTACCTTCAAGAATGCTGCTGTATTTAGTGTCTCTAGAGTTGTCACCAACAAAGATCAATTTGGCTACCACTTTGATTTTGGTCCTTAATTGATAAAAGCCTATATCTTGCCTCTGAGAATTAAGTGCTTCTGTGTATCCCTATAATTTGAGGCCACATTAGACATTTTATCAGGGATCCAGTTTTGTTATAGCATCTCATACTATGCTGTGTTTACAAGAGAGAACAACCATTGAGAGTCTCAGATGGTGGTGACCTTCTCTCCAGTGTGTTCTTAAGTTCGTAAATGAAACATTCTCTCTGCTTCCCATAGAGTATAGTCAATATTTATGGTCAACTAAAACTCTTCCTTTGCCACTCTCTAGGAACTGAGTTTCATCTTCCATTGTTGAGGTAGAAGTTTTAGCATTTGTCCATCATTTGGTGCAAGCCCTCATTGCCTTCAAACTTCAAAACTAAACACAATCCTTTGGGTATATGCCCAGGACTGAGATAGCTGGGTCATGTGGCAGACCTACTACCATTAAAGAAACATCAGGAATGGTTTTCAGTGTGGCTACCCTAGTCTACACTCCCATCAGCAGTCTGGGGAATTTGCCTTTCCTCATGTTTACTAGTGTTTTAGGTGTTTGATTGTTTGATTGTTTGTTTTCTAATACTCATCAGGACTAGAGGGAAATGGGATCTCAGAGTAGTTTCAGTTACTATTTCCTTGGTGGTCAGGGAGTTGAACACTGTTTTTAAAAAGCATTTACTATCTATTTTTATTTATGCTTTTGAGAACATAATAGGCTGTTCAGTTCAATAGCCTATTTCTTTAATTGGATTGTTTATTTTCTGGGTGTTTGTTACTACTTTTTTTTATTTTTTGGTTCTTCATATATTTTAGGTATCAGTCCTTTGTCAGCTGTATAGTCTTCAAAATTTTTTGCATGCTTTATTTAGACTATCTCTCTACTCAATTAGCAATTTCTTGCCTTATCCAGAAGTTTTTAAATTATATTGTCTCATATTTCAGTTGTTAGCCTCATATCCTGAATCTGGAATCCTTGTCAGAAAATGCCTATCTATGTTTATATCCTTTTGTGTTTCTCTCTATCTCTCTGTCTCTCTGTCTGTCTGTCTCTCTGTCTGTCTCTGTCTCTCTGTTTCTGTCTCCTCCCCTCCCCTCTCATAGGGAGGGTGGTGCAGGCATTCAAAAAGATATGCCAAGGTAACAATGTGGAGGTCAAAGAATGACTTGAAGAGGTTGGCTCTCTCCTTCTGCAATGCCCTAGTGATCAAACTCAAATTGTTGGGTTTGGTATAAGTGCCCCCATCTGCTGAGCTGTCTTGCCTGCCTCAAGCTTCTCTATTAGGAGGTACTCCTTACATTTTTCTCAAGCAGTTTCAGATCTTACATTGAAGTATTTGATCCACTTAGAGGTAATGCTAATGAAAAAAATACAGTTCCATTCTTTCTACATGTAGACAGCCAACTTTTCCAGACCATTGTTTGAAGATGCTATCTTTTCCTGGAATAGCATTCACGTGTTCTCATTCACTCAAGAGGATCCAGAGAACATTCCTTTCATAAAATCCTTGAGAAAAGCAACATCAGAGATGCTAGGATTCTGGAGAGCGCTGTAATGGCTGGGTTGAGCAGGCCAGAGATTATAGTGGAAAACGAAACCATCAAAAGTATCTCCTTGAATTTAACAGGGCAGAACAATTGCAGAGTAAGAGAAATCAAATAACACATGTTTCTCCTTTCCTTTTAGCATCTAAAAATGTTTATCATGCTAAGACTAGATAGTTCAGTAATCCCATGCTTTTTTATAAGCATTTCATATATATAGTCCTTACAGTGTGTGTGTGTGTATGTGTGTGTGTGTGTGTGTGTGTGTGTGTGTGTGTGTGTGTGTGGTGTGTATGAAAGTGGCTTTCACCAATAACCAGGCAGGTGATACCATAGGCTAACAGAGCCAAAAAAAAAAAGAAACACTCCAAAGTATTGAATCCACAAAATTCACTGGGCATGTTAACTCATCATAAATTCATAAGACCAAATGTGGTCTACTCAAGTTGAACTTGATATGAAATAGTAAGGTGATCTCAATCTCATAGTTTTGTGACTTTACTAACTATAACAGTCAACATTTCACTCAATTCCCAGATTTGAGACACCATCTCCTAAATAAATTGGATAGAGGCCCTTTTGACAAGACTTCAGTGCCAATCACACATCTTGTATAGCTTTTTCCTGTATGATGAAAACATGGAAACTTGCCTGATGCCACCTTGTTGAAATTTCTATGGGTTCAAAGGAGCAGTATCCCCATTAACAGACAACATAAATTTCTGTACGTTGCAAAATATACCAGTCTACCACTAAGAAAGGCATGGAGTTCTTAATTATGAGGGTGGGAGATATAGCACTCACTTGAATATTATGCTGCTTAAATTTACTCACTAGCAACTTATAAGTCTAAAAGTTTTTGATTCTGCAACTACACCTAGCTAGAGAAATCTATATTCAGACTCAGTAAAGTTGTCTTGATCTTAGATTCATATGTATGGTAGATCCATTGTGTGGTAGAGTATAAAATGACTAGAACGTAGAAATACACAAAGCTGCAAAGAGGCTGTACAAGTTACTTTTGTTACTACTGTAACAAAACATTTGAGAAGAAGCACATTTTTTTACCTTTCAGTTCTTGGATACTGTCCATCATCATGAGGAAGCCATGTCAGCAAATGAGACATGCTAGTCACATTTTGTCCACATTCAGGAATCAAAGGTGATGACTAGTACTCAGCTCACATTCTCTTTTTCATTCGATCTAGAATCCCAGACACTGTAGGTGTCACCTGCAATTATAGTGGGTTTTCTTAATTCAACTTACTCTAGATAATCCCACACAGTCATGGACAGAAGATTGACTCCTCAATGGTTCTGGATCTTTCTGAGCTGACAATTCAAACTAACTATCACAGAGACACTGGTAAAAGAAGAAGAAGGAGAGGAGGAGGAGGAGGAGGAGGAGGAGGAGGAGGAGGAGGAGGAGGAGGAGGAGGAGAAGGAGAAGAAGGAAAAGAAGGGAAGGAAAGAAGGAAGGAAGGAAGGAAGGAGGGAGGGAGGGAGAGGAGAGGAGAGGAGAGGAGAGGAGAGGAGAGGAGAGGAGAGGAGAGGAGAGGAGAGGAGAGGAGAGGAGAGGAGAGGAGGGGAGAGAAGCCTTAGGAATGTAAACCAAAGTCATGTCCCCTACTGCAGATAACTCACATCATTTAGGAATAATGGTGAGCCTGTTATCATATCCTCATAGAAATGAACACATATCCAAGGAGTAAGAAAGGGTCATGTGGTAGTTTGAATAAAATGGCTCCCATAGGCCCATAAGGAATGGCACTATTAGGAGGTGTGGCCTTGTTGGAGGAAGTATGTCACTGTGGATGTGGGCTTTGAGGTCTCAGAAGCTCAAGTCATTTCCTTCTGCTGCCTGCAGATCAAGATATAGAAACCTCAGCTCCTTCTCCAGCACCATCTCTGCTTGCATGCTGCCATGACCAAAATGGACTCAACCTCTGAAAAGGTTAGTCAGCCCCAATTAAATGTTTTCCTTTGTATGAGTTTTCATGGTCATGGTATCTCTTCACAGTGATAGAAACCTTAACTAAGACAGGTCATAAGACATTCTTTGTAAACTGGAATCACTGGACACATGGGCAACAGCATTACATCATGGCCTGGAGGAATTATATAAAATATCAAGCTCAAACACGTTCTTGGGTATAATTAAATTGCATAAGCAAGAGGCTTGGGCTTCCATGGCAACCACTCCTACAACAACTACTCCACAGTTCTCTGTACACCAAGGCTGTAAACCTATAGCTCCTACTGAGTTATGTCTCAACATTAGATACCAACATTCAGTCTATGAGAAGCACTAATATCTTCTGTCTCTGTCTCTCTATCTCTCTCTCTTTCTGTCTGTTTATCTCTGTTTCTGTCTTTGTCTCTCTCTCTCTCTCTCTCTCTCTCTCTCTCTCTCTCTCTCTCTCTCTCTGTGTGTGTGTGTGTGTGTGCGTGTGTGTGTGTGTGTGTGTGTGAGAGAGAGAGAGAGAGAGAGAGAGAGAGAGAGAGAGAGAGAGAGAGAGAGAGAGACTCTCATTTGTTAGGTATTCTAGAGCATTGGAGGACAATGTCATATCTCTTCCATTATGAAAGGGACTACAATTTCGTTCCCCTAATATAGACAGTTATTGTTTATGGATTTGTCCTCCTTGGCTACGGAGCTTCTTTCAGTGTCACATCTGTGAACATAATGAGATGGGATGGTATTCAATATGGCAGGGAGTCCAATCATAGAATTTCTTGCACAAAAATAAATGAGACTTGGCAGTGGATGGTCCCATTTTATTAAAATTAACTGATGTTATTACACACCCTCCTGAAGTTGGTCTACAAAATGATACTTGAACATAGTCAGAATGCATGGGATTAGAAAGCAAGGAACAGCAATAAGAGTGGTTCTTCCCACTGATACACCTATGAATCTGATAGCCATGGTTGTTTATCTTATTACCATGACCTTAGATGGTGTTTATTTAGTGTTCACAGCTTGTAGAAAAAGAATGGTCCATACATTGAAGGTCACACAACTGTAACTGATAGTTCTTGTACCACTGAAATTCATGTTAAGAAGCAAATCTATTACATCAGAATGTATGATTGATCCTGAATGCCAAAGACAAGAGGAGTGCAGGCATGTAAAACTGTATATGGAAATCAACGAGCTCTGTGGGGAGATGGAATGGAAAGCCATTTCACAGAGGCAGGATGGTTAATGACATGGGATCATCAGAAAGAACTTGGGTCACTCCACTGCATGAATGATCATGTCCTGCCACCTAATTTCCTAGTCTGGATGAGACAAAGCACTTAAAGGTTTTATTCCCTTTATATAAAGGAGTTTGATTCTTCCTTCCTTATAGTCACTGCAAAGACTTTTTAGTGTTCATTCTCTGAACCTGATGGAGATTCTCCAACCCAAAATCCTTTCAAGCTAAGACTACATGAAGTGTTAGGAATATGCTCCTAATTTCATCACTTATCAAATCATGCATATGAAACTATGAACAATCAGGACCCAAATCTTCTGTTCCTACAAAGTCTAATCCTTAAGGATGTGTGTTCTCTCCAAAACTGAGAAACTGAGTCATTTCCTTATAATTTACAAATATTATCAGAAAAAAAGAAAAAATATTTCTATCTTTCTGTTTTCAAGGACTTTTGAAAGAACATAACTATGAATCCTCAGCTACCAGTTGTTCTCCTCTGATTCACCCAAAAGTTTTAAGTGACTAATGTGTTGATGATAGTGAAAGCGACTCCAAATAATGAACATAGTTACCCACTCAAGAAGCCCTCCTTGAGGCAAACAAGCTCTAATGATACAGTAAGTACACATGATAATTGAACCCCAATGCACAGGAACTCAAAGTGCTGCTAGAGTTGGTAGTCATTGTTTCCATTACTGAAAGTCTAAACGTTCTCAGTGATGTGTGGGAACAGAATTAAGTGTCTTGCTAACAGAGCAGTGAGGGTACAGCTTGATGGAAAAGCACGAGTCAGTCTATGATCCAAGTCACAGCTGAATAAGAAGCCTTGTAAATAAGAGGAAGATGGGAGGCCACAGACTCCGAGAAAGAACAAAAGGAAAAGGGGCTCTCAGGAAACGGCACACTCTCAGAACTTGGAGGGAAATGAGAAGGTACAAACAGGAGGTTGGAGAGACAAGAAAAATAGAGCCTCCCAGGTAGGTTATCCAATCCCAAGAAGTCAGCCCTAAATATACATAAGAGCAACAATAAATGCATATACATATATATGTGTGTGTGTGTGTACATACATGAGTGTATAGTGTATGTGTGTGTGTATGTAAAACAATAATAATTAAAGGAAAAGAGGTCATTGTGAGTTTGAGAAGTAGAGAGACATAGGAGGAGTTAGTGGGGAGGGGGAGAGAGCAGGGTGGAATAATGGAAATACAGTATTCATGCGCTAAATTCTCAAAGACAATATTTTAAAAAGTAAGTACACAGAGTCAGTAAACAAGTTGAAAGCCCAGCCTTGGGGAGAAAAAAGCAATCGGAAGCAGCCAGGGCAAGAAGGAAAGGCCGGAGATCTGCAGCAGGTGTCCCTGCTTCCCTCTCACCCCGGAGGAAGCCACGAGAGTGGAACCAGGCTGCGGACTGCAAATGATAATAAGAGGGAACGGCTGGCAGCATAAGGGACACATGGAAAGCAGACACGGTTCTCTGGCCAGGGGACGCATCCCTGCAAAACCGAGCTTCCCTGTAACACTACCCACAAGATCCACATTCATGAGCCGTGCTCCAAACAAGACCCTGTTATAATGAGTACTTTGTGAACACTTCCAAGAGCTCCAAACGGCCTTGGAGGGAGTCCAAGGTAGCCCCAATGCTCGTAGCATTTTAGATATCATATGATGCTGTGATTCTACTCTATAAATAAGAAATTCTCAATGCAGCCACATGCAATCACACTGTACTGAGTGTGCAATATGAAAGCTGTGTTTATCTGACACAAACCATGGGGGAAATGACGATCCTTTTGACAGCCTGGACATGCAGGCTGCAGAATACAAGGCAAGTGTCTGCTTAGAATTACATGCAGACTCTGAAGGATAGACTCATGTTCACTACAGAACAGTTGCAGCCTGAATACAAGCTTAAACTAAGACATACAAATTAGATTTCAGACAGGGTTTACTCTTGAAAAAAAATCCCTAAATATATAATTTACTGGTGTAGGTTAGGAAAAGCTTTTCTGTAACAGAAGCAATAGGTTTTTTTCTGTTTCCACCTGACCTATTTTCTCCCATGCATCCAAGTCCCAATGAAACCATAGTGGCTGTAAACATGAATATTCAATTCTAAAACCACACCCTGCACCTGTATTGATTTTCTGTGACCACCAGTCTGAGTAGACGAGCGCAAGGAAATTTGAGAGTAGCAGGATGCTAGATTCTGGGCAATGGTGGGTTTAGCAAAAATGAAAGCATGTCTTGGTACCAAGTCAGGATTGCTCCACGCACACAATTCATCATTATGGTAATACTTGTCAAACGTATTGATTGGTTGAAATGATTCTCACAAGTATACCCTCCAAATTTTAAACCTCACACTGTCACTATCAGTAGACAAGAATGCCCATTAAACCTCTTTAAACCACAGCAGTTGAATTGTCACCCATGTTTATGCAATGCATGACCAATGCTGTGACTATATGCACTGCATGACCAATGCTGTGACTGTATGCAATGCATGGCTAATGCTGTGACTG
>CM052709.1:71106652-71121435 GCA_028551405.1 Uromys caudimaculatus | reverse complement strand
CAGTGCATGGCCAATGCTGTGACTGTATGCAATGCATGGCCAGTGCTGTGACTGTATGCAATGCATGGCCAATGCTGTGACTGTATGCAATGCATGACCAGTGCTGTGACTGTATGCAATGCATGGCCAGTGCTGTGACTGTATGTAATGCATGGCCAATGCTGTGACTGTATGCAATGCATGGCCAATGCTGTGACTGTATGCAGTGCATGGCCAATGCTGTGACTGTATGCAGTGCATGGCCAATGCTGTGACTGTATGCAGTGCATGGCCAATGCTGTGACTGTATGCAGTGCATGGCCAATGCTGTGACTGTATTATTATTTGTTTGAAATTAGAAAGATTACTGACAGATTTACCAAGAAGGCACCTAGGAAGCCTATGCCTGGTACTTGCCGCTGAGAATGTATGTGGCAAGATTGTTTCGCCACTTGCCATGCACTCACTGTTGAACTTCATTCACGGAAAACTTCTATCATGACCACGCTTTTATAGAAGGTATAATCCAATAAGCCATAGAACGTTCATCTTCCTCAGCTTTGAGGTTTGAGGTGTTTACCTATCTATGCCAGATAACCATGTATGACATAAGTCAAATACTCAGGTCACATGACTTAAAAGAAGAATCTAAGAAAAAAGCATACCTATTTCCCACATATAATTTTAATTTTTATGGTGAGTATTCTCCTTAAGTTATAGGCAAGATAGCAGTCTCCTCTTTGATTCAGGTCAAACCAGACATTATCCAAATGGCATCAGCAGGGATCCCAAGGCAGAAGAAGAGGTTTTCAGATGGCAATGGCATTATAAGCTATTCGGAAATCCATAGAGCACTAACCGCCAGTGCGGCTGTTGTTGCTATAGGGATGGACTCCTGTGAGAACTCCATCTGCCGCAAGAGAGACAGCTTGGAAAACCTCCTCGCAGGTCTTAAGAAGAAATGAAGCAAACAAATGACTCACTTGGTTAGGAAGGCTGGTTAGGAAAGCAGCTATTTCAGCAGATTCCAAGCATATGCAGGACACAAATCTTTTGTTCAAGCATAGAAAAAAATGTTTTATTTCGTAATCAATAGCAAACCAATTCAAATTTCAATTACTTTGAACAAGTGCATGTTAACCAAGTGCAATGTTTTGCAACTCTTTCATGTTAAATTTAGCAAATGAACTTTTATTTAAGTATTTAATCCACATTTTCCAGGACAATTAATACTAGCTTCCAAACAATATTAAGGGCTCATTTAACAGGACCGTTTTGAGAAATGTAGCAAAAACAGCCTTGCATGTTATACCCATATGGAATGTAGGGCCATTGGCCAGACTGAAAAAGATTAATTCAAGTTTGCCTGCAATGCCTTTTCAATACTACACAGATAGATAGGTAGTAAACCCACATTTGTACTATTACTTTGAAACTCGTATAGCCATCTAAACTCCAATGAAAATAACATCTGATATAGAATATTTGGGGGAAAAAGTAAAATCCGTTTAAAAAAATCTTAATTCTTATCTAAAACCCAGGATCCTAAAAGGAAAGTGAATAGAAGAAAGATTTGGGGTGATATTAAGGAGTGTGTGAGAAAAGCCATTATTGTGTGTTCTTGTGCTCTCTTAAAGAAAGGCTTTGCCGAGTTATTTGTTAGTAGAGTCTAACAGCTGCAGGCTAACCTGCTTCTCATTTTGTCTAAATGTGAAATTACATGCTTCAGTTAATGCAACAGGACAAAATTTTGATGAACTGGATCCTGGGGGAATTTGCTAAGAAAAGAGCAGCTCTGCTTGAAAATGACCGTTCAGACTCGGGCTCTTCAACAGCCTCACACTCAAACTTAACACTGTCGTAATTAAGTCGTGTTAACCAAAAGGCATATCTCTACATTTCAACCCTACTGTACCTGTCCCTAAACAAAATAATCATATGGCTCCCATACTTTCCGAGTGCAGACAAAAAGGAGGGAGTTAGACAATTGAATACCTATAGTCTAAAATTTGTCTTGTCTCAAAGGTTAAAAGAGAGAAAAGGGAAATCTCTATGTGCAGTAGATAACACATTCTGACTGTGGCTCACCATCCTTGTACTGTCTTCAGGTGACTTGGATTCTAATTCAAATCAAGCACCTCTCACAGGTCCCATCTTTCATCCGTGACTGTAACTTCCAACTCTTCAAAGTCAAGGGCATCCAGCACCATTCTCAATTTTTACAGTATTCCTATATCTTCTCATTCCTGCTAAATTACAATGATTGGCTACAACGTTCCTATAACATCTCCCTTCCATGAGGGATGTTGAGTTCTTAGTCAAATCCTCATTTTTTATGTGTTAATGAAGTCATGTATTCAAAGCACTACACAGAAAAGACAGGGACACTTTTAACTAGGCAAAGGAGGTTTTCAGTCCCTCATGTTGACACATAAGAAACCATCTGCCTGCAAATTTCATTAAGTCATTGTTTTTAATAGCTGAGTAGTACTCCATTGTGTAAATGTACCACATTTTCTGAATACGGGAGTGGGTGAGCAGGTGGGTAGGAGGTGGAATACCCTCATAGACTCGGGGGAGGGAGAGGGGATGGGGGTTTCCAAAGAGGAGACCTAGAAAGGGGGAAACATTGGAAATGTAAATAAAGTATCAAAAAATAAAAATAAAAAATCTTAAAAAAAAATTAAATTAAATTAAAGAAAAAAATCCTCAGATGCCAAAAAAAAAACAAAAAACAAAAAACAAACCATCTGTTCTTTTGATGTTTAAGGCTGGGCCTTGAAAGCAATGTAGGAGTAAATTCTCAGATATATTCATTTATATACTGTTGGACCGAGCATTGTCGGACCGAGCCTGCTCAGCACTCGCCACCTGAGTTGGCCCGGGGCTAGACCCACGAGAGGCCGGCTAGCCTACAGAGTGTGGGAGACTTCTGGCGGTTCCCAGGAGACCCCCAGCCACTGTAAACGTGCGCCCCAAGATCTGCTAGGCCCAGAGAGCGGGTCTCCTTGCCGGACCAAGTGTTACAGCCCCTTAGACAAAGTTCTCCGACACCAAAGTAGTTTTGCAGCTTTATTCCTTCTGGATGGCAGGCTGCGGGCACAGGCGGAAGCAGGACGGAGCAGACTGGCGTCCAAGGGCTGGCGGAGAGCAGCGTAGAGAGACACAGAGCGCAGGCAGGCAGAGCCGCTCAGAGAGAGAGAGAGCAGGTGGTCAGAGCTGCGCAGAGAGAGAGAGAGAGAGAGAGAGAGAGAGAGAGAGAGAGAGAGAGAGAGATGCAGGTGGGACAATCTGATATACTGGTTGGGAAGAGTCAGGGGGATTGGCAACTGGTGCTTTCTATTGACTAGGTCTGGGAGCTCTCTAGTGCCACATTTGCCTATGGGAGGGGTCAGGGCTGCTTTTCGAGTCTCACACACCAGGCCTCTCTCTATACAGGGTTGTAAAGACTGTGACTGATTTTACAGGAGTCGTCCGGGAGCATTGGCTAAAAATATAATCCGGTCCCTCATGAATATTTCATGGGGTCTCCCAGAATTTCAGCCTTTGCTCAACCAGGTATCAGATTGTCTGTTACAGACCACTGCCCCCACAATATACTGAGATCATCTTGGAATTATATAATATTTTCTGTATAGCTTTCCATGCACATTTTACACTTTAAGTTTTGTTTTCTCATTCTGTAAGAATTTACAACCCTCTTAGAATGTAACCCACTTAATGGCGAGGAAAGTAGCAAGATGGATTCAGAGTAAAGAGGACCTGGCAAAGAATGGCCAAGTAATTAGTTTTGCCAATTTACAAATACCAAAAGGAGAAGTCAATGGAGGAGACATAGGCAGATGGAGGGACAAAAGGAGAGAAATTAATCTTGTGATATTTGATTTTAAAAAAATATATTTGATGTTTACAAAAACCCAATCAACAATAGCAAAATGTCTCAGTAAATGTTGAATTCTCTAAGAAAGAGTAAACAAAGATTCATATTTCTCAAAATGTCAAGGAAAAATTAGGGAATAAAGAATCTACATCTGTGGGATGTGCACACATGCTTGTATGTGAGTTTGCATGTGCATACAGGTGTATATACATGGGTGGGCATCTGTATAATGGCCCACAGCTAATGGTGGTTGTCTTCCTTGACGGCTCTCCATTTTATTGATTGTAACAGGATCTCTTGATGATCCCAAAGCTCGCTGATTCATCTAATCTGCATAGCGGACTCCCCCAGAAACCCTTGTCTCTGCCTCCAGAGTGCTGGTTTTACAGGCAAGTTGCCATGTCTACATAGATTGTTGTTGATGTTGTTGTTTGTTGTTGTTGTTGTTGTTGTTGTTGTTTTAATATGGATGCTGTGGATCTGACCTCAGTCCTCACACTCTTGTGGCCAGTACTTTATCCATAGAGGCATCTCGCCATGCTTGAGAGGAGAGCTTTTTAAAAAGGAAAGAATGTGCACCAAACAGAACTCATAAACAGGTTTATAAATTCAAGGGGTCTCAATAAATAGCTAATATTATTTTACCCCAGATATATTTCTCTAATTCTCTACATCTCTTCAATAAAATAGGTAGGAAATTGGAAGGAATAGTACAAATTGTATAACTGGCCAATCTGTGAGGAAATTTTTCACCAGGACCTAGATCAGTGTGGTACTTTTGAGTTCATAGTCCAGGAAGAAGGAAGCTGAGGGCTACCTCATCTAATCTTCCCATTTCATCAAAATTTAGTCCGAAAGAGTTAAATATCTGTGGTTACACACACAGAAAGGACTAACCAGGCCTTTGTTCCTTTCTTTCTTTCTTTGTCTCAAATAAAATCAGTTGAAACTTAGAAACCAGGGCAATAACTTCTAAGTCTCTCCAACTTCATCTCTAATCTCTGGCATCTGCATGACAGATAAATAATAAAGAAGCACACTGAGGCATTCACCAACAGCTACATCAAAAATTTAAAAAGGGAATTTAGAAAGAAATGGAAACAATGGCTTAGAATATATAAATTATATTATGAATTTAAAGATAATTCCAAAGATTTTATTTTAGTAGTATCTTTTATGTGTTTAGATTAAAACACAGGGAGAAAAACACCTAAGATGAGCTGGTTTTGCATTTCTGGGACCATCATGGGGAAGACTATTAGATCAAGAGGGCATAGCATTAGAAAATTCCATTGAAAAAGGAAGAAAGGGGTGGGGAAAATAACCCATCAGTAAAGCCCTTGCAAACACAAGGACCTGGGTTTAGCCTGCAGAACACTCAATGTTTAAAAAAAAAATGGGTGTGGCTATGCATGCTTATAATCCCAGCCTTGATAGGTGGGTCTGAAACTCACTAGATGACTAGCCTGGCTCTGCATCCTCAGGTTTCAGTATGTAACTTAGGATAACCATGGCATCCATGGAAACCCGGGGGATCCAGGGAAAGTAAGGGACCACATGAGAAGGAGGTGAGAAAGAGCCCTGGAGAGAGTGACAGTAGGATACCAGTGCTATAAAGGAAGAAAGAAGAAAGATGGGAGGGGAATATAACAAGGGAGGGGGAGGATAGCACAGAGGGAAAAGAGAGGAGGGATAAATAACACTAAGAATGTTTTCAAAAGCCATAGAAAAACATATTTTATAAGCACATTTAAAATGTATAATATATGTGCCCATACATATAATAAATCATATAAATAGACTTAAAGAAAATATCACTTTTGTATGAATAGTGCTTTGCAGGATAATAATGCAGTTCCTTTAAATGTTATTTATTAAAAAAAAAATTAAAGATGATTCTGAATGCAGTCTTTAGAGCCAAACGCAATCTTAATGGAAAAACTATTTTTTTTAAAGTACCTTAATGCCTCTTAACATAAGACCAAAGACAACGGGTTTGTAAATGTGAAAGTGCTTTGTAAAAAATGTAAAATTCTCTATAGCTCTTAATTATTTGTGTGTTCATTGCATAGTCCATGAAACAATACACATTTCATTTATTGATACTTCATAAGAAAGCACAAATCCAGGAAGGGTCAAATTTGCAGGCATCAGTACCTCAGGTCTATGAAGTGTCAGACAACCACTTTAGCATGCATCTTTTGATTTCTCTCTGACCTTACAATCTCATTTATACTTCTATGTTGAGGTCCTGGTGCAGCTTAGAAAGAAGCAGAAGGAGCAACCATGTTTCCCATGGGATACAGTTGTATTAGGAAGTGCTGCAAGCTATGTCAACAAGAGCCTTGGGTAATGTATCAGAAAGACTACAGAGCTTAGAGTAGGTGGCAATGGAGAGCCCAGCACAGTATGTTCTCATTACTGACTGGCAGATCTGTTCTAGACTTGCTACCTGCAGCTTCACATTCACTAACTCATAGTCTATTTCATTAAACTATGTGGGTACAAAACTTAAAGAAACTGAGTTAGTAGGATAGAGAGACAGGAGACAGGATTGTCTGATTAAGGCCCCATGTTCTTACTATGGCACTCTGTGACCTGGAATCTGGTCCTGTTATTGATCATTGCTTAATGTGTTTGAATGCATTTATAGTTGGCATGTATAATTATATGTATATGTTTATTCACATATACTTATATGTTATATATGTATTTTATATTTAATTATATATATAATTATATGCCTATGCTGATGTATAACTGCTTAAATTAGTGTATGTAAATTTATAATAAATAATACATGTATAATATATAATGGATAGTATATAGAAAATGTACTTACATACTTTTAGGATACAATACAAATATTTGAGACAGAATCTCACTAAGATGAACTACAATTTGGTATGATGATCAGACAGACCTTGAATTCTTATTAAACATGCTGACAATGAAACTTCTTAGGTTGAGAAATTAACCTTTAAACAACAAATTTTCTTTCAAGTCCCCAAGTAAAAATAGGTATAAAGTTTCCTTTACAAACTTCCACCTATTTCCAAGGCTGAGGACAGACAGAAAGGATCATTAATCACAGGTAGAAACATTGATAGCTTGAGGCCAAAAGAAGCTAATGAGTTTTTCCATGTTCTGCTGTTTGAAATATATCCCAATAATTTGTTTATCACTCTCTGTCACAAACCAGGAAAATTAATACAGCCCATGAAGTAAGATATTAACCCCATCAGTCCTAATGAACTCTTTATAAACTGACTCTTACTTTCTTTTTCTGGATTTAGTCTTCTGTTTATATTTTTGCATCATGAAAATGTTGCAAAATTTGCCTAATGATTTCTATCTTTCTGTGCAACTTTTATACATTTGTGAAGGTGTGTGGTATCTTTACATCTTTAACTACAAATTAAAAACACATTTCCTACCTTAGCAATACAGTATCTTATGTCACATTCAAATGATCATCTTAAACAAAGAAGTGGGTATTCCCCCTGGATATTTCTTTTCTATCTTAGCTTTGCATATGAGAACTCTGTCCATTTTAAGCAAATCCTTACATTGCATTATTTAATTCTAATTTTAAATTTTATGTTTTTGATATGAATTCTGTGGTCTGATCTTTATGTAAAATCATGTATGTTCTTAATGTTCTCTACCTGATTAACACAGCTTAAGATCTCCTCATGAATATATTAGCATGCTTCTCCACACACTCCCTCTTTCTCTGCTATAGAAATCTGATCTGATTTTTTGTCCATAAAGATGAATTAAGTAATCCAATAGACTTTCTTCTCCAACCCATGTACAGGTATAAATGTGTTTCTATCCCATCTCTGTCTGCTTAGAGCCCTCTGTTCAACTTGTCTATGCTTTGTTTCATCAATGTATAAATATCCATATAGATTTTCAGGCTTAAAGAAACTTATATGTCCATAGCTAACCAGTATTCTGTCTATGACACTTGATACCAATGTAGTAAATAAAATCCCATAATATCACATACACACACACACACACACACAAGCAAAAAAAAAAAAAAAAAAAAAAAAAAGGGGGGATCTATCAAACTATTTTTTAAGCCAGGACAATATAATCTATCAGATCTCAGATGTCCTGACAGCAGTCTGCATTGTTATCCATTCATGGACGAAAACGGTGATAGCCTCTTTATATGAATTTATGTTTCACTTAAGCATGCACGCAGAAAAGCCATCTCCCCATCCCTCCACAGCTCATGTTTATCAGGGCAGAGAAAGAAACAAAAATGGACCACATATTATTTATGCTTCCAGCCCTTTAATCAAATTATACCTCATGATACATTTAAGTAACAAGAAAAGAAAAAATAAAAATGCTTTCCGTCTCTGATGTTAAACACACTGAGTTTAGTCTACAGAATATTGAGATAACTCATAAAATGGAATAATGAAGGATTGGTTTACATTGGTTGTTTGGTAATGGAAAACAGAGAACACTTCCATTGGGACCTCTTTTATACTGAATATAATATTTAAATGTCTGATTTCACCCATAAGTTGATATTTGAAGAAAAATACCTATGTGTTGCATTAATATTGTCCATATGCTCAGCTGCGAGCTCAGCGGAGATAGAATATGATAGAATTTTTCATTGCACAGATGACTGAATGGAAGCATATGTGAATGTTGCTGTCATAAGCCTTTTTGTTTATGGAGAGTCTCAGTTTTCAGCCTTGCTACATAACATTCTTCACAGAAATCAACATGCTAACCATTCATTGCGGTCATTTCAAAGTGATTCAGATCATGAATGCCATGATGAAAGATAAAGGAAACACACCAGGCATCTAAGCACAGGCTGCATGGCTTAGAATATTACTGATTCATTAACATGGAAGACAGAGGTAGAAAAAAAAGAAGCATTAAAGGGCTCATCGTCAAGCAAATCAAATCTGAGAGGTCCACATGGCATATATTTAGAAAGGAAATTGTCTTCTGTGACCTTTACGAATCCCATGAAAGATAATATACTCAAGGTATCAAAACGATGAAAGGTGTGTTTGCTAAGCATTAAGAGGAGTAGCAAAGCATAATTTTACTTTCAAACTTCGTTTTGTAAAGAGACCGTTTTACCCTGGCTCATGGAACATCGAATTATAGAATCCTGCAGCTGTCTGTGATGAGTGTAGAGGTCACAAAATGTAGAAGACAATATCACATAAATATGGCATATTTTAAGAGAAGGGAATATTGAGAAGATAATCAGTTGGTTTGACCTTTGATACACTTACTCATTTTACAGCTTAAAGGCATCAATATATACTTACTTTTGTTTTCATTTTTTCTAATAGACTATGAGACATAGTTCCTGTTATTTTCAATACCCACTGGCTCATTCTATAATTCTGCTAACTCTGCAATACAAATGTACACACACACACACACACACACACATACACACACACACACACACACACAGACACAAAAATGGAGGAACTACTACCATGAGATTTTATTCCTTTTTTTCCAATAGAGGCCCAGCCAAATGCCTCTATATAACCAAAATACCTTGGAAAAGTAGTATTATCTTACTTCTACTTTCCACAATTTATTTATTTAATAAATATTTATTTTAATCTAACCTGTGTCATGAGCTGTTATATGAGTACAAAATCAGCACTTAGGAATGCAGGCAAAGACCCTGAGACAAGGCATTGTATATTTCAACGTGGGAAGGTGTATGACAGACATCATTAATAAGTGAAGGAAGGTATTGTGTCACCTCCAAGAATTAAAAGTATACAAGTAAGATACCCAAATAGCTCGGGGAGAAAGCTAGCCTCCCAGGAGTGTGGACAAGTCCATGAGAGGGGTTAAGACCAGCACTTCTGCCCAGAGGGACCCTCCCAGAAACCTCAAGACACAAGAACCAAGGAGTAGACTTCTAGTTTCCGTCTGTGGCCAGGAATCTGAGACTGCACCACAGGGCTCCATACACAAATAGTGCCAGGAGAGAGCTGGTCTCCAAAGAGTGCCGACACACTTTCAAGCACAGGCAAGACCACCAGTTCTGTTCAAATTCCTGGCTCAAGAGGGACCCTCACAGTGCCATCAGGACACAGGAACCAAGGAACAGCTGGGGACAGAATCCTTCTGGATTCTGTCTGCACCCCAGAACTGACCCTATACCATATCTCAATTCTTCTTTGAGAGAGCTAGTTTCCTAGGAGTACTGACACAGAGAGGCTTGCAGGAGGGACAGGTCACACTCAGAAAAAACAAGACCAGCTATCACCAGAGATAACCAGACAGCTAAAGGCAAGGGCAAGAACATAAGGAACAGAAACCAAGGCTACTTGGCATCATAAGAACCCAGTGCTCCCACCACAGTGAGCCCTGGATACCCCAACACACCAGAAAAGCAAGACTCAGATTTAAAATTACATCTCATGATGATGATAGAAGACTTTAAGAAGGACATAAATAACTCCCTTAAAGAAATACAAGAGAACACAGGAAAACAGGTAGAAGCCCTTAAAGAGGAAACACAAAAATCCCTTAAAGAATTACAGAAAACATAATCAAACAGATGAAGAAAATGAACAAAACCATCCAGGAAACAGAAACAATAAAGAAATCACAAACGGAGACAAGCTTGGAGATAGAAACTTTAGGAAAGAGATCAGAAGTCATAGATGCAATCATTACTAACAGAATACAAGACATAGAAGAGAGAATCTCGGGTGCAGAAGATATCATAGAAAACATTGACATAACAGTCAAAGAAAATCAAAATGCAAAGAGCTCCTAACCCAAAACATCCAGGAAATCCAATACAATGAGAAGACCAAACCTAAGGATAATAGTTATAGAAGAGAGTGAAGATTCCCAACTTAAAGGGCCAGTTATATCTTCAATAAAATTATAGAAGAAAACTTTCCTAACCTAAAGAAAGAGATGAACATAAACATTCAAGAAGCCTACAGAATTCCAAATAGATTGGGCCAGAAAAGAAATTCCTCCAGTCACAAAATAGTCAAAACACCAAATGCACAAAACAAAGAAAGAATATTAAAAGAAGTAAGGGAAAAAGATCAAGTAACATATAAAGGCAGACCTATCAGAATTACACCAGATTTCTCACCAGAGACTATGAAACTAGAAGATCCTGGGCAGATCTCATACAGACCCTAAGAGAACACGACTGTCAGCCCAGGCAACCATACCCAGCAAAACTCTCAATTACCATGGGTGGTGAAACCAAGATATTCCATGACAAAACCAAATTTAAACAATATGTTTCCACAAACCCAGCTCTACAAAGGATAATAGATAGAAAACACCAACACAAGGTGGGAAACTACACCATAGAAAAAGCAAGAAAGTAACCTCCTTTCAACAAACCCAAAAGAAGATAGCCACACAAACATAAAAGTAACATTGAAAATAACAAGAAGCAACAATCACTATTCCGTAATATCTCTTAACATCAATGGACTCAATTCCCCAATAAAAAGATGTAGACTAACAGACTGGATATATAAACAAGACCCAGCATTTTGCTACATACAGGAAACACACCACGGTGTCAAAGACAAACACTACCTCAGAGTAAAGGCCTGAAAAACAATTTTCCAAGCAAATGGTCCCAAGAAACAGGCAGGACTAGCCATTCTAATATCGGATAAAATTGACTTTCACCCAAAAGTCATCAAAAAAGATAAGGAAGGATACTTGATACTCATCAAAAGAAAAATCTACCAAGAAGAACTCTCAATTATGAACATCTATGCTCCGAATGCAAGGGCACCCACATTCATAAAAGAAACTTTACTAAAGATCAAAGCACACATTGCACTTCATACAATAATAGTGGGAAGCTTCAAATCCTCATTCTCATCAATGGACAGATCTTGGAAACACAAACTAAACAAAGATACAGTGAAACAAACAGAAGTTATGGACCAAATGGATTTAACAGATATCTATAGAACATTTCATCCTAAATCAAAAGAATATACCTTCTTCTCAGCACCTCATGGTACCTTCTCCAAAATTGACCATATAATCGGTCACAAAACAGACCCCAACAGATATAAGGAGATAGAAATAATCCCAAGTCTCCTATCATACCATTATGGATTAAGGATGGCCTTCAATAGCAACAATAACAACAGAAAGCCCACATACACATGGAAGCTGAACAATGCTCTACTCAATGATAACTTGGTCAAGGAAGAAATAAAGAAAGAAATTAAGGACTTTATAGAATTTAATGAAAATGAAGGTACAACATCCCAAACTTACGGGACACAATGAAAGTAGTGCTAAGAGGAAAACTCATAGATCTGAGTGCCTCTAAAAAGAAACTGGAGATAGCATACACTAGCAGCTTAACAATACATCTGAAAGCTCTAGAACAAAAAGAAGCTAACACACCCAAGAGAAGTGGATGGCAGGAAATAATAAAACTCAGGGCTGAAATCAACCAAGTAGAAACAAAAAGAACTATAAAATGAATAAACAAAATCAGGAGCTGGTTCTTTGAGAAAATCAGCAAGATAGATAAACCCTTAGCCAGACTAAGCAAAGAGCACAGAGACAGTATCAAAATTAACAAAATCAAAAATGAAAGGGAGATATAACATTATCTAAGGAAATTCAAAAAATCATCAGATCCTACTCCAAAAGCCTATACTCAACAAAATTGGAAAATCTGGATGAAATGGACAATTTTCTAGACAGATATCAAATACCAAAGCTAAGTCAGGATCAGATAAACCATCTAAACAGTCCCATAATCCCTAAAGAAATAGAGGCAGTACTTAAAAGTCTCCCAACTAAAAGAAAGCCCAGGACCAGATGGGCAGAATTCTATCAGACCTTCAAAAAAGACTAATACCAATACTCTTCAAACTATTCCATAAAATAGAAACAGAAGGAACACTACCCAAATTGTTCTATGAAGCCACAGTTACACTGATACCAAAACCTCACAAAGACCCAACAAAGAAAGAAAACTTAAGACCAATTTCCCTTATGAATATCAATGCAAAAATACTCAGTAAAATTCTCGCAAACTGAATCCAAGAACACATCAAAACAATCGTTCATCATGATCAAGTAGGCTTCATCCCAGGGATGAAGGGATGGTTTAATACCCGGGAATCCATCAATGTAATCCACTACATAAACAAACTCAAAGAAAAAAATCACATGATCATTTCATCAGATGCTGAAAAAGCATTTGACAAAATTCAACATCCCTTCATGATAAAAGTCTTGGAAAGATCAGAAAGTC
Source organism: Uromys caudimaculatus (assembly GCA_028551405.1). NCBI lineage: Eukaryota > Metazoa > Chordata > Mammalia > Rodentia > Muridae > Uromys > Uromys caudimaculatus. The sequence goes on along the minus strand of CM052709.1, from coordinate 71,108,284 downwards.
AAGGCCCATACCTAAACATAGTAAAAGCAATATACAGCAAACCAGTAGCCACCATCAAACTAACTGGAGAGAAACTTGAAGCAATTCCACTAAAATCAGGGACTAGACAAGGCTGTCTACTCTCTCCCTATCTATTCAATATAGTAATTGAAGTTCTAGCTAGAGCAATTAGACAACAAAAGGAGGTCAAAGGGATACAAATTGGAAAGGAAGAAATCAAAATATCACTATTTTCAGATGATATGATCGTATACTTAAGCGATCTATAAAACTCCACCAGAGAACTGCTGCATCTGATAAACAACTTCAGCAAAGTGGTCGGATATAAAATTAACTCAAACAAATCAGTAGCCTTCCTATACTCGAAGGATAAACAGACTGAGAAATGAATTCGGTAAAAGACAGTCTTCTCAATAGTCACAAACAATATGAACTATCTTGGTGTAACTCTAACCAAACAAGTAAAAGATCTATATGACAAGAACTTCAAGTCTCTGAAGAAAGAAATCGAAGAAGACCTCAGAAGATGGAAAAATCTCTCATGTTCATGGATTGTCAGGATTAATATAGTAAAAATGTCCATCTTGCTGAAAGCAATCTACAGATTCAATACAACTCCAACAAAATTCCAACTCAATTCTTCATAGACTTAGAAAGAGCAATTCTCAAATTCATTTGGAACAACAAAAAACCCAGGATAGCAATAACTATTCTCAACAATAAAAGAAATTCTGGGGGAATAAGCATCCCTGACCTCAAGCTGTGCTATAGAGCAATAGTGATAAAAACTGCATAGTACTGGTACAGTGACAGGCAGGTAGATCAATGGAATAGAATTGAAGACTCAGAAATGAACCCACACACCTACGGTCACTTGATCTTTGACAAAGGAGCTAAAACCATCCAGTGGAAAAAAGACAGCATTTTCAACAAATGGTGCTGGTTCAACTGGCAGTCAACATGTAGAAGAATGCAAATTGATCCATTCCTATATCCCTGTACAAAGCTCAAGTCCAAGTGGATTAAGGACCTCCACATAAAACCAGATACACTGAATCTTATAGAAGAGAAAGTGGAGAAAATTCTCTAACACCTGGGCACAGGGGGAAAGTTCCTGAACAGAATACCAATGGCTTCTACTCTAAGATCAAGAATCGACAAATGCTTGTACAACCACTCTGGAAATCAGTTTGGCGAACCCTCAGAAAAATGGACATACTACCTGAGGACCCAGCTATACCTCTCCTGGGCATATACCCAGAAGATGCTCCAACATGTAATAAAGACACATGCTCCACTATGTTCATAGCAGCCATATTTATAATAGCCAGAAGCTGGAAACAACCCAGATGTCCCTCAGCAGAGGAATGGATACAGAAAATGTGGTACATCTACACAATGGAGTACTACTCAGATATCAAAAACAATGACTTCATGAAATTTGCAGACAAATGGATAGAACTTGAAAATATCATCCTGAGCGAGGTAACTCAGTCACAAAAGAAGGAACATGGTATGTACTCACTGATAAGCAGATATTAGTCCAAAAGTTCAGAATGCCCAAGTTTCACTTTACAGTAACCGCTGGACTGAGAGTGAGGTCCCAGATGGAGGAGTTGGAGAAAGGTCTAA